>MVGT01000437.1:5329359-5430862 GCA_002174775.1 Macleaya cordata | reverse complement strand
CTTTCCTCTCTCTCTCTCACTCAACTCACTACTGGACCAATAACGGTGTATTTAGTATTATTCGAGGAGTATGGATCCGGTGCTCCCTAGTGTTGGATATCTTTCTAGTTCCCTATCTACTTGTGTGCCATGTGGCGATCTTCTAGTGCCTTACCAATGGATGTCGGAACATGATCTTTTGATGAAGGTCTTATAAGTAAAGCCAGATATGAAAACTCCCTGATTTCTGGACGCATAGGGTTCAATCATAAATATAGTATCATATATAAACGGTTCTGATTTCTAATAGTTCCTACTTCGATCATAGTCCCGGGATAACCAATTCTCCGTCCAATCAGGGTATCCATTGACACCCTTCAAAAGCTATCCAATTATCTGCTGGAGAAGTGGACGTGTTAATGTGCAACCCTTGATTTCAATCGTGGGATGGTTTTATAAAACAAAAAAAATGTTTAGAATAAATTCGTGTTAATGTGTTAAATTCGTGTTAATGTGTTAATTTTATAAAACAAAAAAAATGTTTATAAAATCTTACGTAATTTTATTTTATAAATTCGTGTTAATGTGCAACCCTTGATTTCAATCGTGGGATGGTTTAGAATCTAAAATCCGGTTTGCGATTTAAAAAACTTATTTTTTTAAAAAAATAATATACATCTTGTATTACATAAAAAAATTGTTTTAGAATTTACAATAAAATTACGTAAGATTTTATAAAACAAAAAAAATGTTTATTTCGTGTATTTTATGAAATCATACAGAATTTAAAAAAAATAGTTGTAGATACGATAAAAGATTTCGTTTAATATATGTTTAAATTAATTTTTAAAAACAAATTTTTCTATTACACTAGTCCGTCTTTGACAAAATGCATCCCACAGTTCCGACCCTATACATAGTGTACGGACTTCTTCTTTTTTTTTCTTTTCCTTAAAATCTTTAACTTTTAGAAGAGTGAAAAGAATCTAACTTATTATCCGATCAAAAAAATGTAACTTACGAACTAAAAGTTAATGCAAAATGGAATATATAGTTTGGAATATCTCTATTCTTTCCTTTGGTAGGTAGACGAAGGATATCTTTGTCAAAAAGTAAAAGAAGACAAGAAGAAAAAATAAAATAAAAATGACCGTGAAAAAACTTCTCAATGCTAGTCAAAATTGATTTTAAATTAAATTATTTTTAATTGTATTTTACGGTTTAAATTTTATATTTGGATTTTGATACTTAATCTTATGTTCCAATGAGCCATTTAATTATAACTACTATATACTTACTGCTAGACGATGCTCGACAAACGGTTGTTGGCCGTAAAATTAGAAAACGTCAATTTTTTTTTTTTTTTTTGAGAAGGAAAACTTTGAATATATTTTGACATTTTTTTTAATAAAAAAATTATAAACTTAATTTTTAAATTAATAAACCCTAGGCCTAATGTATCCAATAAGTTCAAGTTCTTGCTAGCAGCTAAGATGGTCAGGAAGATTATCCTTTTCAGATGAGCTATATATATTGGCAGCTCAATTTATAGCGTAATTAATTTTTTCAAAAGGTCTTCAATTTTTAATACCGGCCTATCAAGAGAATATTGAAGATACTTTGAAGATTTACATTGGCATGGCGTGTGGTCCTTACTCCTCAGTCTTCACCAACAAGCCAACAGGATTACTATATATAAAAATCTTTGAAAGATTACTTTAATAATATAAGTCTTAGGTTCTTCAATTCAAATAATCAAATTATATATATATTGTATATGGAGGGGGACTTTGTTGGAAAACCACCATTTTTCAAATCTGAATCTGTCAACGCACCTAACGCTGAAAATGTACAGGACGACGACCCTGATGATGTCTCATTCTTCCAACGGCAATACAATACACTGTGGTCCATACACCACTCTAATAATTATTTAAGGTCGATTTTGTATCAACCCCATTTTAGTACTAGTGATGGGGTGAACTCCATCTAAACATAGGGTGATTTATATTTTTACGGGATAAAATTTTTTTTTTAATCGTCCGCAATTCACCAACTAAAAGTTTTTTATTTTCTTATGACAATCTCAATCTCTATTATTGTAAAATTCTTAATGAATTCAAAGAATAAAATAAATAAATAAATAGCAAAGGATCAACAAATTGACAGTTCTCAGCCACTATGATAACACAAAAAATTTTAGAAGAAATTGTTATGAGAATCTAAAAAGATTGAATGAACTAATGGTTTAGATAAATTATCCCTTCGATCAAATTGAATCGTGTTGAAGCTATCATGCCAATTAGTATTATTTTTTTATTGTAGTTATAACTTTATAAATCACTAATTATGATGAAATCTTATATTTAAAACAGTACTATGATTGAATTTTTAAATTTTGTTAATCTATCTACTAATTAATCACCAATTAAATTGATGTCCTTACTAAGTGAAAGTAGTTAAATGATCCAAAGTAAAAACTCTCTTTGTTTCTATGTCCCTTTTGTTTTCCTTGGGGTGAACTGCTAAATATTACGCCCATATAACAATAAAAATTTTAAAAAAAATTAAAATTTAAAATTGGAGTGAACAGACACTAATTGGGGATGATACTTATAGTAATTATGTTTTAAGAGCCCTCTACGCATTTATGTGTTGCGCATTGTTAGATTTGTATAAAAGAAACACATTAGAAAAATAACACTCTTACTTTTTTCAGTATAAACACTACTTTTGCTCTTATATGTAATACACACTAGCGTGTGAACCAATATAAAGATGATCCAAGAACCATGTTGACCAACATGATTAAAAAATCCTTTTCACAGAAAATCAACTCTTTGATCATCTCCACACAAGACATAGACAAATATAAGTAGAGTGTAAACTAAAGTGAGTAGAAGTGAAACATGTAAACGGTTTAAGAGGGTAAAACATGTAGTATGTGAGGGGTGGAAATCACAAGTCATTTGTCGTCTAATGGGGAGGAATATTGCACCATGCCTTCTTGCACCACTTGTCATTTTGGGATAAAACAGTGGTGATCACATAAAAATGATTTAAGGGCTAATTTTCGATGAGAATATTTTCTTTACAATATAGATCAATTATCGTATTTAATAATTAGTCCATTCTAGAATTTCTAACCTCTCTTAAAAAAAATCAACAAGTAAGAAAAATGCCTATTTTGTACGAGATGATTTGAGGGAGGTTAGAAGTTCTACGATGGGTTGTTTTTTGAATGATGATATACACGGTTAGGAGAATACGTATTCTCATAAAAAATTAGCACTTACAAATTTTTATGTGGATCCCCACAAAACAAGTAGTACAATAAGGCATGGTGCAATATTCATCCCCTATATATATATATATATATATAGATTTGAGGATAATTAGTGTAAAATCCTTTAAATTAGGGTTCCGATCTTTAAACATGCATCCATATACTAAAAATATGAGCTTAAATATTTAGCCATTAAATTATTTTTCATGCATGGCTAACCTTGAAAGCTTGAACACACTATAAAGTCTCATTTTAAGCACGTGACCTAAAGATTCGCAGATGATCTACTTCTTTGAGAAAACGAACCAAACTGGTTGGAAGATCAATTAATTTAATCTGAAAAAAAAATTTAATGTTTGCTCTTGCACTAAGGCCGGCACACAGTACCATTATAATCCATCACTACCTGGCATGTGTCTCGTGTGCATGCCTGGTAATATATATACTTGTGTGTATATAATTTAACTGATCAAGTGGAAGGATATCCGGCCTGTTTGATCAGCAGTATTAATTTGACATTGTGTATTGTGCCTTGTAACCTAACGTGCAATGTGCATGCATTCCATCACTTTTCAATCTTATAAGATGATGATTTTTAAGTATTAATTTGAGCAGCAGAGAGATGATCAATTGGGGTTGGTGGTGGGGATAGTGTTGGAATTAGATTCCCCATCTTCCTTAAGATATCACTTTTCCTCATTTTCATGCACAAAAAAGCAACTCTATTAAGCATATATATATATATAGAGATAGAGAAAGAGAGTTGTAAAGGAAGGAACAGTAGAGCAGCTTTTCCACCATGTTTGTCACCTCTCCACCCAACATTAACAGAAAACCCTAATTAGTTTAAATGTATTGCGTCTTTGTGTGTGAAAGAAGAAGAATTTTTGGTGTTGTTAATTAAGATTAAGGCCTTAAGGGGTTATGAGGGGGAAAAATAACCTAAATTATTGGGTGGTGTTTTCACTTCCACCACAGCCAACAAAATTTTTAAAAATTTAATTTAATTTACATACTGTTTAATAATTTATTACATATTAATTGCATATTATTTAAATACTGATTGGGCTAAATTTAAAATCTAAAATTGACTAGATGGGAAGTTAAAACGTAGATGGAATTGAGGTTGATCCAAATTTCATAAATGAAGTAGCAGAGACAACTTCAGCATTTTAAATTGCTTGCGCAAATTACTTATGCAAGTTAAATTTATCTCTGGTGGGCAACACAATGAACACAAAACCTTGAATTTAATTCAAGATTTAAGTTTTTGTTTTCTAAAAAAAAAAATACATTTTTTCTGATAATCAACAGGCCACCCCCACATTGATTAAGTTTTGTTTGAATCATCCATTCTCAAAATTTTGTGGACAATTACGAGCTAGTTTCAATAGTACGAGCTATTTTTTTTCTTTTTTTCATCATGGGCGAACAGTGTTGGGCTTAGTTATGCCCTCCAAACTTTTATTGGCAAGCCTTGATAATAGGCACCCTTCGAATTTCCATTGGTTATTGTAGGCAGACTCCAATTTTATTGCACACCCAATTCAATCAAATGAGGTTGATATTGGAAATAAGGTTTACTATTGGAGAAATCCTCTAAAACTCGACTCTCTCTTTCTAATGGTTTAGAGAGAAAAAGCTTTTAAAAAAAAAAGAGATTTTTTGACCAAACTGGAGACGCATTATTAATTGTAGAGTGAAACTAAATTGATCTAAGTCTAATACCCAACGGGCCTGTCAATGACAATTATGAGAGTGCCTTCAAAATTTCCCAAAAAAAAATTATTAAAATTGACAGTTAAAGATTCACCAACACTGATTTTGTTGTTTTAAGTAACCTTTCCAGGCACTCTCTTGACCATTTGGTCAAGGGTTACAGCTGGAAGTCATATTAGATAGGTATCCTTTGGATTAATCTGGGCCATATATTCATCCTTTGAATATACTGGGCTGAACAGGTTCGAAGCATCTCAAAAAATGCATTTATTGTTGTTGGCAAGCCCAAATCTTATTGGCACGCCTATTATGGTCAATAGAGGTTGACCTTTAAACATTTCCTCCAAAATCCTCAAATACCAAATCGTTGGGTTTAGATTATAAGGGCTCCTTTGGTTCGCGATTGGAAAACTTGTTTTCAAAAATTAATTTACACCTAAACTAATATGCATTTTGTACTACATCCAAAACTGTTTTAAGATTTACAATAAAATTATGTATGATTTTACAAAACAAAAAAATGTTGTTTTCTTTGTTTTTAACAAAATCATTTAGGATTTTATAGTAAAGTCAAAAAAATAGTTTTAGATGTGATACAAAATGTAGTTAATTTAGGTGTAAATTAGTTTTTGAAAACAAGTTTTCCAATCGCGAACCAAACGGGCCCTAAGTTTCTGGGTTGTTTCTACAACCAAGTCGGTGGTATTGGGTATTTTGATTTTTGCAAAACCTAATAAGTGTAGAGTCAAACTAAATTGACCAAGTCCAACCTTATAGGGCCCTGCCAATAAAATTATAAGAGGTGCCTTTAAAATTTCCCTATCAACAAAAGTACTCTCCAAAAGTCTTCAAAAAATATTTATTTTCCAAAAAATTAAAAAGGAGGCCCAAAATGGCAAAATCTAAAATATCACAGTCCGATATTTCTTTGTTCCAAGCTCATCAAAGAAGGCCCAAAATTTATCACAAAGCCCAAGGCCGAAGATGGCACATGTAGTTTCTCAGTCAGGTGCGAGCTCAAGCTGGGGGTTCCATACCCAACAATGAGCCATTGGCCCATTTGTAGCCTAACAAAAATGCCCGACTCTCTAGTAAAATCGTTCCGCTCGTTTGGTTTGGTTCCCGCTAAAGAACAGACATTGACACTTCTTAGTCCTTACCCAGATAGAACATATGAATCCTAACATAACTCTCCTTTAGACCGGGCAACGGGTTAGGATGATTGGATTATGGTTGATGGGTTGTTAAGTTAGGAAACCTCAACCCTAGGCCTATCCCATTTCATAAATGGATCAATCTCTCCAACCCTAACCCTAACTCTAATACTCCCAGTTATATTAGACTTATCTAATTCTTCGATTTATGAGAAGTTAACAAATGAGATTGAAAAAAGTTTTAATTAAGAGATAACAAATAGAATTAAAAGAAATTTTAATGAAATCTTTTCAAAATTAGTTTGTATTAAATAAGCTTTTATGAAGAGAGATAATGATGTAATAAAAAAATAAAATTTAATTTTAATTAATGTTTGCTTAGGCGAGTTGGGAGGCTTGCTAATGGGTTATACAAGCCAACCTTATTTTTTGCAACCATGCAGATATATATAAAAAAAAAAAAAAACTATAAAACAGGTTTCTTTTGTTCACACTCCATACAGGTAACAACTATGTGGTGGTACACTATTGAAGGACTTTGCATTTCTACTAGTCATTTTCCACATTAACCATTTGTTACTATTCTAATGTGGTTTCGTTGACCCTAATTTAGTCGATTGGAGATGTTTTTTGGGTAAATGAAACTATTGCACATTTTACAACATCAAGCAAAGTCGTATATACAATGCCAATAACAAGTGCTTAAAAGCCCAAAGAAACCTCCTGGAACGCAAGTATTCGACATCAATGAAGAGAAACTGTTACAATAGATGGAAGACGCCAACTTAATTACATAGGGCAAACTTACACAACGATATCATGTCATGAGGTTTGGACCCCAAACCCCTCTAAAAGAATGAAGGGCACTAACCAACTTGCCAAGTAGCTATTTGAGTTGTGCTTATAGTAGCTATTTGAGTTGTGCTTATAGTGATAACATGTTTTTTTTTAATATATATTTCTAAAATGTTCTATAAATATTATAAAATGCATGCCTTCTTATAAATTCCAAATGCACGTTCTATTTTTGTTGGATTTTGTACTTAACTCACCTTATTCTTACATTTTTTTGACATCTATTTGTAGTCTATATGGATATGATCCTATAACAAATTTTTTGTGAAGATAATTTATTAATCATGATCAAACTCAATCCTTAGTTCATCTCCATATATCCTCATAAACCAATGTAAATAAGATAATTTTTAATTCCACCTAATTGGTAGTTTTTTTTTATACAAACTCAACATAAAAAAACACATCGTGTAAAGAACACTTGAATAAAGACCTTAGTTTAAATTTAAAGTAGTTGAACTTTTTAATCTAACCTTTCAAACCATGATGAGATCTGTATTTTGAATGTGAGAGGTATCAAATTTGAGTCTCCCCAAGAGCTTAATAGCTTAATTTGACAATTTTTTTGAATATAAAATAAGTAAACGAGATAGGTTTAATCCTAACCTTTAACAAAATTGAAGGGCACCGGGTCAGAAATTTTGTTTCCCTAGTGGAGTCAATTAGAATAGAGTTGGCGGGTTAGGTCATGTTTTGCCACCTGTAGGCAAGCCACTCGTTCAAAATCTGGAGTTACACCCATTTGAAGATTGGCCCGAGGCAAGGACCGCAAGGTTGCCGACGTACTGGTAGCCGTTAGATCTATCTGCGTAAATTCAAACGGCATGATTCTCGAGTGGAGACCTAGAACAAAAAGGTAGCCTAGAAGAAAAATTCAAAACGAGAGCGCTTAAGTGCTTAGCTGTACAAAAAAGAACTACTTCCTAAACCGTCTAAGATTTCTCGATCGAACGGCTGTGAACGCAAGATAGACTAAAAGAACATTCTCGAAGGACGGTGGAGTACTTATTTATAGTAGTGTCTTCCATTCAGTTACGGTCCTCTGAAACCCTAGAGACTTTAAACTTTTCTTTGTAACTTTCTCTTCTCTAGGGTTTCTTATATTCGGCGATTGCTTGATCGATTGAAAGCAAGTAAAATGGCTGGTAAAGGTGAAGGTCCGGCGATCGGAATCGATCTAGGAACAACTTACTCATGTGTTGGAGTATGGCAACACGACCGTGTCGAGATCATCGCCAATGATCAAGGAAACAGAACTACTCCATCTTATGTAGCTTTCACCGACTCCGAGCGTTTGATCGGAGATGCTGCCAAGAACCAGGTCGCCATGAACCCAATCAACACCGTCTTCGGTGAGTTTTCTTCTTTGGATCTTAGATCTGGTGCTTTTTCTCTTTATAGATTTGGATGTGAAGTAAATTTCTTAATCGTTATCATCCAGTATTGCTTGGTTATTAGATCTTAGGTGTTTCTAATGCAATAATGTATGCTTAGATGTTTGGTGTTTCTTAGAACTGAAAAGATGAAATTTTTAAGCCTATACTGCTTTGTTAGTAGATTTTTGGTGTTTCTTAGGCAATACTATATATGCTTAGATACTTTTTTCAACTGAAAAGATGAGATTTTTAAGCCTATGCTGCTTGGTTAGTAGATTTTGGTGCTTCTTAGGCAATAATGTATGCTTAGATGCTTTTTTGTAGAGCTGAAGCTGAAAGCAATTTTGTAATACATATGTTAGATTTGTAGATTTTCACTTGTATCTGAACAAAACATCGTTTTCGGTTTTTATATTACTCCTTTCATGGACGTTCAGTGTTAGATCTTGAGTATATTGGGTTAAATGATGATTATTTATTTCCTAGATAGATTATTAGATTACTGATTCTAGATCTGTTTGTGCGATCTTTTTTCTTCTTCTTAGAATAAAAATATTTATTTTTTGAAGCTTATGTTGATGTTCTTTTACGTTCCGTCAGATGCGTAGTGATTTGTATTACACGGGCCAAGCTCCAATCTTGGTTGCGTATTTATTGATCTGCTTGATCTTTCTATTTTTTTATTTCGTTCTTCAGTTTCAAGTACCTTTAGCATCTGTAAGACATGTAGAATCTATTATTACACTTGGTAATGATGGAACCTTGATGTAGATCTTAACATGCTGAATGTTAGTTTTTTGTTACTAAACAAGGCAATCTCAAATCCTGATTGGGTATCTTAGCATCTCAAAATTTGTTGATGTTTTGGGGATTTTGTAATCCGTCTCTTCGTTGGTACACTATTTGTTTCTTGGGATGCAGTTCTTGTGTTTGATATTTGTTATTTTCATTCCGCAGATGCCAAGCGTCTGATTGGCAGGAGATTTAGCGATACCACTGTCCAGGCTGATATTAAGCACTGGCCTTTTAAGGTTGTTCCTGGCCCTGGTGACAAGCCAATGATTGTGGTTAATTACAAGGGTGAGGAGAAGCAGTTTGCTGCAGAAGAAATCTCTTCCATGGTATTGATTAAGATGCGTGAGATTGCTGAGGCTTACCTTGGTTCCACCGTTAAGAACGCTGTTGTAACTGTCCCTGCTTACTTCAACGATTCTCAGCGTCAGGCCACCAAGGATGCTGGTGTTATTGCTGGTCTCAATGTCATGCGTATCATCAATGAGCCCACTGCTGCTGCCATTGCCTATGGTCTTGACAAGAAGGCTACCAGTGTTGGTGAGAAGAATGTGCTTATCTTTGATCTTGGTGGTGGTACTTTTGATGTTTCCCTTCTCACCATTGAAGAGGGTATCTTTGAGGTTAAGGCCACCGCTGGAGACACTCACCTTGGTGGTGAGGACTTTGACAACAGGATGGTGAACCACTTCGTTCAGGAGTTCAAGAGGAAGAACAAGAAGGATATCAGTGGCAACCCAAGGGCTCTCAGGAGATTGAGAACATCTTGTGAGAGGGCGAAGAGGACTCTTTCATCCACTGCCCAGACCACCATTGAAATTGATTCTTTGTATGAGGGTATTGACTTCTACTCCACCATCACCCGTGCCAGATTTGAGGAGCTTAACATGGATCTTTTCAGAAAGTGTATGGAACCAGTTGAGAAGTGTTTGAGAGAAGCCAAGATGGACAAGAGCACAGTGCACGATGTTGTACTTGTTGGTGGATCTACTAGGATTCCCAAGGTTCAGCAGTTGTTGCAAGATTTCTTCAACGGGAAGGAGCTCTGCAAGAGCATCAACCCTGATGAGGCAGTTGCTTATGGTGCTGCTGTCCAAGCTGCCATTTTGAGCGGTGAGGGCAATGAGAAGGTTCAGGATCTGTTGCTCTTGGATGTCACTCCCCTCTCTCTTGGTTTGGAGACTGCTGGAGGTGTCATGACTGTGTTGATCCCAAGGAACACCACCATCCCCACAAAGAAGGAACAAGTCTTCTCTACCTACTCCGACAACCAACCTGGTGTGTTGATCCAGGTGTACGAGGGTGAGAGAACCAGGACCAGGGATAACAACTTGTTGGGTAAATTCGAGTTGTCTGGGATCCCACCGGCTCCCCGTGGTGTTCCTCAGATCACAGTCTGCTTTGACATTGATGCCAATGGTATCTTGAATGTCTCAGCTGAGGACAAGACAACAGGGCAGAAGAACAAGATCACCATCACCAATGACAAGGGAAGATTGTCCAAGGATGAGATTGAGAAGATGGTCCAGGAGGCAGAGAAGTACAAGTCTGAGGATGAGGAGCACAAGAAGAAGGTGGAGTCCAAGAATGCTCTTGAGAACTACGCTTACAACATGAGGAACACTATTAAGGATGAGAAGATTGGTGCCAAGCTTGCACCAGAGGACAAGAAGAAGATTGAGGATGCCATTGAGCAGGCCATCCAATGGTTGGACAGCAACCAGCTTGCAGAGGCTGATGAATTTGATGACAAGATGAAGGAGCTGGAGAGCATCTGCAACCCAATCATTGCCAAGATGTACCAGGGTGCTGGTGCTGACATGGCTGGTGGCATGGATGATGATGTTCCTTCTGGTGGCGGTGCTGGGCCCAAGATTGAGGAGGTCGACTAAGCAATATGATGCTTCTGGTGGGTTTCATAATATTTCTCTATTTTGGGTAACGTTTTTCTCTTTACCATAAACATTTGGATAGGATGATGGTTACTTTTTTAGTTGATTGTGTTAGATGATAATGGCTGTGGTATTTTAGCATCACTTCGGCCATGGATTTTGTTTGGAGCTCTTTCACTGATGATTGTGGAAGTGCTGTTCTGTTTCCAGTTTTTATAGGATTATTATTTTGTTTTGAGCAATTTAAGTAATATTTTTGCGTTTCTGAATTTTCACTTTTGCATCATAGTATTTTATTTTGTGTTTCAATTTTTATCCGTCCTGTACTTTTCTGTGCCTTTATTTAGCCACAAAATAGCTATGGTTTTAGCTGGTGGATGGACTTTAGAGTCATCAATCAACCAGTTGACACATCAACTCGTGAAACCACTCACATACATGCTAGTAATTCAATTTGGATTTTGTTAACATGTGCCCTAAGGGCACATGATAAGCTTTATAGATTTGTGTTTTGTTTAGTTTCTTTGGGTTGTCCAATGGGGCTGATTTTTTTTATATGTATGTTATTTATACTATTTGGATCATATCTTATTTGTTTAGATGGTTATAAATTTCTGATTGAGCTAATATTTTACGAGCATCTTATAAATGATAATAATATTATACCTACAAAAAAATTAGAAGATTTGAAGGCCTCTACTTTACAAAAAAAATTTCTTTAAAAATTTCGTTATCGTGCACACCTATTTCTTTTGCAATTTGTCCGACTGATTTTCAAATAACCCTGGTCGTTGAAATTATTTTTTCCACATACATTCCTTCCACGATATCTATAATGTCACTTCTCCGTCGTCTTCTTTGGATGTTGAGATGATGGGATGCCTAGTGTTTACGGGGGAACAAATTGTTCGTTGTTCTTGGCGTCTTTTTCCTGTTTTCTGAGCCGCCCTCAGGCTAATTTTGTATTAACCGTTATTTAGTTCATGATGTGGGCTTTATTTGAGCACAATGTTGTAGGATTTGATGCTTGGTATAGCTCTCAAGGTGTGGTGGGTTGTTAGCCACGCCTTCGAAATCAGATTCTACTAACGTGGTCCTAATTCGATAGAGACAATGTAAGTGGAAAAAAAGAAAAAGAAGTTGGTTGTGTGCTTATGGTTATGCAGATGATGTCGCAGGTTCTGTTATTTTTGTGGTTTGGATTTGGTGTTTGTTCGTGGTATTCCACTTTAAAGAACGGGATTCCTTTCTCAAGGATATGTAAAAATGTCATTTGTTGTTGCTAGTATAGATTTTTTTTTTCGTAGGAATTGCTAATAGAGATCTGGGGTCACTTGTGGTGTGAATAAAAGCTGCTGAGATGTATTATTTTTCTTATTAAGTTCATGATAGTTTTGAACAAAGAGTACCTCGTGTTCAACCGTCAACCGCACGATATCCTCTTGACTATTTGATTAGGTCAAATCTTTGGAAATATGAGCTACTCGCTAGACATTAGAGGAAGAGTGACTGAACGATTTTCAAGGGAGTGGAAACCCTTAAATTCCATAATTCCATCCCTTACCATGGGATCCCTAAGTTTAGGGATGGAGTTTGAATAATGGGAAAGAAGGGGTCAAGGTGAGGAGAGGCAATGGTCAATCCATTCCGTCACTCCTTGAAGATCTTGTGATGGAGGGATTTTAAGCCGGATCTAATGGTGTAAGGATCCCACTGAACTTGCCATAGGTCAAAATGTGAACGAGTCAAATTACTTATCTGTCTATTTATCAGTGAACTATCTCTTCAGGGATTGTGAAAGATGTTCCACTAGAAAGATCATTGTTAAAGTGAAGCACAATGCTGGAATTGGCCCGTATGAAATATTCCCATCAATTGCTTGGGTAATAGGTACCCTTGGTATATAATGTATATGCACATTCATTCACTTTTTGGTACTTCCATGCACATGTTACATCCCTCTATATATAAGGGTGTGTAAGCCTTATCAAAGCAACCACCCAATCAATCTCACTCCTTCACAGGGTTGAGTCAGTTGGTCCCACCCAAAATGACACTCATGGGCCTAGGCAGAACGGCTCCAATGCTTCACATCATGGTTTGTGGACTCGGACTCAGTGGGTGATTCAGTGGTGACCGAGTCCGAGCTCGAGTCAATGACGAGTCAAAAAAATATATTAAAAAGAAAGAAAAAAAAATAGGTTAGAGTTGAGTCAGGCAAGTTGAGAGAGTCAAATCCAAGTCACATGAGTCACATACAAGCCAAAAAATGTAATACTGAGTCGAATCAACCGAGTTGCACTGACTCCATAATGTACCGAGCTTGGTAGTGGATAACTAGCTAGGTGGTGACCGAGTCCGATCCGAGTCTGCCAAGTCGAAAAACCATGGTTCACATGGGCCTCAACTGATCAGCCCCATCTCTTATGGGCTTCTAACTAACATATCTTATGTCTGTCCGGCCTTCGACGGGCTTGATCCTGATCCAAGATCGGATCCACAATTGTCAAACCTCGTGTAAAACGGGTTTACTCCATCGTTTGGTTCAATACCGAATACATACCCTCCTTGACGATTACAAAAACCGTCAGTAGAAAAAAAAAATGTGTTTCTTGTGATTTGTAAGTCTTTGGTTTTGCGATAAAAGTCTTCCTACCTTTTTAAAATGAAATCTTTGTGTCTTAGAATTTTTAGCGCAAGCAATAATACTCGACAATTCAAACTTTGCAATCCAATTAACAAAATAAAAAAAATTGAAACTCAGAAAAAGACGAGAAAATTGTGAATCGTAATAGACTAATAGGTGGGTTTAATTTTTATTTATTTTTAGTCGTTGTTTCTCTTTTTGTCTATTACAGTGTGCTATAGTGCTAAGTTAGAAGTTGCTTTTCAGTGTTACTTTATTTTCGTTTTTATTTTTGTAAATAAGTTTTTATTTTACTTTTGACCACCCTAAGAAAAAAATTAAAAAAAAAAATCTTATTTCTCATTATCTTAAACTGAAAAATAAATTACTCAAAGAAAAAAAAAAAACTCAAATTAACTAATCACCCAACATAGCCAGCTGTTTTTAATCTTGAGTCTTGATTATGTACAAAGCTTTTCAACAAAACAATCTTGACTCTTGATTTCTTCAATCATCCGACAGTTTTTACAATCAATTGATGTGGCCTTTCTATTTATCACATCAAATAGGGATGGCAACGGGGCGGGGCGGAGATTGTGAATCTCCTATAAGGGTCGAGTTCCCCACGGGTCTCCATTTTCACCTCAAATCACAACCCTAGCAAAAAATTCAACAAAATTTATATTTAAAATAATATTTTTAAAGGTTAAAATTAATAAAATACAATAAATAATATAAAAATAATTGACATACATATATATATATTTATATGATAAAAATAAGTATATATTATTATTTAAATAAATACATAGATAATTTGATAATTAATTATACACATTTATTAAATGGGACGGGGACGGGGATGGAATTTCCCCCCCATCCCCGCCCCATTAGAGGCAGATCCCCGCGGAGACCCTGATCCTTGGGGATTTTTGCCATCCCTAATATAAAATGATTTATTTATTAGCAGTTTGTATACCATCATAAAATCAAAATCTAAGGGTTGGAACTTTAGTGAAAAATATCTATCAAAACTTCGTCTCAGGATCTTGACCCATTCTATTCTACGAGTCACTTTAGAAATTTAAAGAAATAAAAGTTAGGTTAGTTATTTTGATTTTAAAGAAATACATACATGCATGAATCTGATCATTTTTCTTTAATGTCCCTCAATGATTTTTTTATTTATCATGGTGACATGGTCAGGGTTATATGTTAATTCTTGAAAGCATTAGGAGTTAGTAATGCAGGGACTGAGCTAATGTGAAAAGGACCCATTTTTTTCCTCTCTGATTATTATCAGTTTAACAGTAGAACTAAACGACAATTGACAAGGTTTAGAGGAAGCTTTTGCGTTTGTTCTTAGCTTTAATTTATGTATTATTAGGGCTTGACATCTGTTATGTGGAGCTCTACCAACTTGAATTTTAAATTTCAAAAGTTAGAAAAGGTACAAAGCAACTGATTCTTCAAGGTGGCAACTTTGATGTTTTCTGAGACAACTTTTTCACCACTCTAATAAGTGTTCTTTATTCTTTAGGAAAACAGCCCAAACTCTCAACATCAATTCCTATTTCAAAATTTTCAAAATCTTGAATTTTTGTCCTCTATGCTACAGTTTTTATGTATAATTGTCTGTATTCATACTGTATTAGTACCCTACACGTACGGTATCCGATCAAAGGTTTTCTCATCAGCTAATGTAAGGTGATGATGAAACGGTTGGATCACTGTAGAACCACAAAATTTTGGAAAATACATGAACCACAAACTCATGACAATTGTATATGGTAGTATGGAGATAATTCAAAAGCAAAGGAAGCAATGGAGGAAAAGTCACTAGAGAAACTGCAAAAAAAAAAGTCACTAGAGATAGATGAAAGTAAAGATATTTTGTGTGCCTCTTTTTTTGACAATAATAAAGTGTAAGCAAATTCAGCACCACTGAATGACTGAAACATCCACATGAATGATTATAGGTTTGAGACAAGTTAGAGACATGGACATAGAAAAAAACAGATAACACCAGGTCATCTTTCAACATCAAGTTTCAGAGAATGTTGTCCTTACCTTCATGATTCAAGACAGATACCTTGGTACCTTACAGACATGGTTTTGGTATTGGTTTTGGAATAACAGATTAACCATGGCTACCTCCCCCCAAAAGAAAGAAATTAAGAAGAACCCAAAAGCTAAAATTTCTACCAAATTCACATAAAGATCCAATAATCATGAAAGATGAATAAAAGAAAACAAAATCCAATTACAAATTTTCAATCTTTAGAACTCCTGTTAGGTGTTCTGATTGTTGAAGGAGAGGAAGACAGTGGTAGTATCTGTGATGAATTTTGATGGTGATGATCAAGCTCCCTGTCTTTGTTCTTATCCACAATTATTGTGATTAAAGAACCATCTTCCTCATTTGAAACCATTGATGGAGTTGGAGAAGCTCTCACTCTGTCATCTTCAACAGATACCCTTTTCTTGGCTTCTTCAATCAGTCTCTTTCTGTAAAGTTTTTCCTCTGCATCTTTCAAGAACTTGAACTTTGGAGGAGGTGAGGACCTTCTCTTGCACATCTCTGGATCAACAGATGATTCAAAGAGAGGATTAAATCCATGTTGGTTATAACTGTCAATAGGAGTCAGAGGAGGAGTTAACAGTCTTGGAGAAGACATAGGGGTTAAAAATGGTGTCTCAACTGCAACAAGAAGATCAGCTAAACTCCTTGATACTTTCTTGTTTCCTCTAGATCTTCCATCCTCTGACTCCAAATCCTCCTTTGTTTCCTCTTTAATGGTGAACAGTAATCTTGGTGGGCCTGAAAGATTATGCAGCCTCATCAGTTCTGCTTCAATACTATCATCACCAAAAGGATTTAGGAATAGTTCCTTGCTTGAATTTGAATGTAGATGAAGTTGGGTTTCTTGTTCATGGCCATTAAAGAGTTCTTGAGGGTTCAGACCTGTGGAGCTCAAAGAAGATGGTTTTTTCCAACAAAACAGATATAAAAACTCTCTTGCAGAGCTGCTGCTGCTGCTGTAATCATCTTGGATTTCAGTGTTGGGGACTCTCTTTTTCCACCATAACAAGTAGTATAGCTCAGCAACAAGAGCCAATAATAGGCAACTGAAAACCAAGCTCAACCCAATTCCTAAACTGCTAAAAGATGTCATCTTTCACTGTAAATAAATCAGATCCCAATACCACAAATCTATAAAACTAGAAAGATCTGAACTTAAATCTGAAACATCTCATCCTCAATCCAACTATATATCACTTTAAAACTTCAAATGAATCTAACTAAAAAACCACTGTTAAAACTTCAAATCCTACTTAGAACATCTGAAAAATCTCACTCATCCTAACTCAAAACCCACTTCTACAACATCACTTTAACCTTTGAATGAAACTCAAATAACTCAAGATCCTCATCTTCCTGAAAATCACAAAACCCAAAATCAAACGCCCGCTGAATAGTCAAATACCACCCACCTTCTATCGAGAAACTCACATTCTAAAACCAAAAGTTATGATTAAAAAAGCTCAAAGATCTCACCTTTTGGCTGAAAGACTGAAACCCATACTCATAAACAATCCATCTTGCCATAGACGCTGGAAATCTCACTTTCTGGTCCAGAAAATCAATAACCCAGTACCAGAAATCCACTGAAATCGTTGAAAAGTTTCATCTTTACCTTAAAATCACCACTGATCTTCATGCTAATTCACAGACCAGAAACCAACTTCGCTCATTCTGGTTCCAAAACCACTGATAAGAATTTTTTGCAATATTGTATGGCCACCGTCGCACCCTTCGAGGTTCGCTCACATGGAGGCACCAACGGAAAGAGCCAAAAATCAGTTTATATTTTATCGGAAATGTAAGTTTAACTTAAAAATCCTTTTCTCAGCTTTTTTTTTTATTTGAAAGATAAAGGAGTTAATTTTTTTCGGTAGAAGAAAGATAAAGAGTTGAAATCCTATTAAAAAAACAAAATTAATACTAATTTAAGTATTTTAATTAATGATGATACTCTACAGGTTTTAATTATACTAAAGAAATGACAACGAAGCTCACCGAAATGTCTGAGCTAGAACTTATACCAATAAAGATTTTTGGCCGGATCATTTTACAAAATGGGCGTCAGATGCTTATGTGGTAGGGTAGGATCTACCACTTTTCTCCTTCCAAGAATGTTATGAAGATGTTTCCAATTTATGTAACTGTGGAACCTACCATGCCACATAAGCATCTGTCATTTATTTTGTAAAAAGATCGGGCAAAAAATCAGCACTAAAAACATTACAAATTGACTCAAAGGAGTAAAGAATGGGGCGAATTCTTAGGAGACGAGGTTTTGACACATTCTTGAATGAATCATTCAATGGAAGTTGATGATTTCATAAAAAATTGGCTCAAGAAAGTGTTGAATTTTTGGGACACTAGATTTTGACACATTTTATTCATGGTTTATTGAATCATCCAATGGTAGTAGATGTTTTTATCACTTTGTAAATTAAATGACCACTTCTTAAAGGTAGTTGTTAGGGCAATAGTGATAGTGGTGGGGTATAATTATTTGAAGAGGAGACTCCCTAAAAATACACACTAGAGATTGAATATCTCTATTTGGGCTTAAGACCCAAAAAAATGAGCATGCCCCACCCAAAGTGGGTCCCTTTTAACAACACCTTTCTTAACTTAAAAGGGACATATATGTTAGTGATTAATCGCTAGATGTATCTAAACTCTATGTCAAAACTTTGTGTTCCAAAAAGTTAACCCTTGAAGAAAACCTTGAGTTTTTTTTTTTTTTTTCCAGCTCAGCTGAAATGACAAATTATTCTGTATAGTCGGATTCATGAGACAGGTAGATAAAATGGGTTGACTTAGTAAAAAGGTGGGATGAAATATCAGTTCCTGTTTTTAAGGGCAAGAGGGTATGGGTATGATATCTTGGGCTCAATTTAAACCAAGCCCAAACCCAAATCAACTAAGTTGAAAGTGTATAACAGGGACCTACAGCTTGTACTAAAAAAGGGCAGACCAAGACTGATTTTTGAATTTTAAATTTAATAACACTTTTAGTTTTTTGCTTTAATTTAATAAATCACTAGTAGACAGCAAGTACATCCTCTGGTTTCCATTCACCTGTTTTTGTTTGATTGTTCATCACCATTTTATTGATATTAAAAGATTAATGTATCTTTTAAAAATTTATATAGAAATAAGATAACAGTATAACACAGTATGATAGTACGACATTAGACCATCCACAGTCGTGTTGTCTATTTTGATTGTGTAAAAATTAAAAACCTTTAAAAACTGTAGAAATACACAACCCTATTCGCACTGCATCTTTGTCCAAAATTGTCTAAAATTTGTGAAAAGAATAAAAAAGAAAAAAAATATACATGTGGGGCGGTCTTTGAGATAGCGCCCAACATCAGGCGGTCTTTGAGATAGCGCCCAAAAAAGGTAACATTTTTTTAAAAAAAATAATGAAAAAAAAAATTGATTTTAGTAAGATTAAAAAAAAAAAAAAAATATTAGCCTGGTACCAGGCGGACTCTCAGAGTTAGCCTGGAACCAGGCGGACTCTGAGAGTGTGCCTGGCGACCAGGCGGACTCTGAGAGTGTGCCTGGCGACCAGGCTAACTCTCAGAGTGTGCCTGGCGACCAGGCACACTCTCAGAGTCCGCCTGGTTCCAGGCTAACTCTGAGAGTCCGCCCATCTAATTTTCTATATATTTTTAGATGTTGTCTATTTTTTCACAATTCTCTCTCCTGCTAGTCCAAATTTACATTTTTAGACAATCCATAGCGAATTACTTTTTAGACAATTCCGCTAAATTTAGCTAGCATTGTGGATGCTCTTACAGAGTCTTTTTCTTTTCGATAAACTACCAAAGTGCATGGGCCTGAGACCCTAAAGTAATCCGAAACGCCATGACCAAATCTCCACTCTCTTTTTATCAAAGAATGGTGTTTCCCTGGGCTGTAAGGACTAGTGAAAAAAAAAAAAAAAAAATTGTACTATTTGTGTAAATTTCACGACCAAAAAGAAAATTTTAGGGTTCTTTTAAATTTAGGAATTTCGTCTTTGCAATTTTTTTTTTTTTGATAGGAAACAGATACTATCTTATACAAGGATAAGAGGCCGTAGGCCTAATAATAGCAGAGTCTAAGTTTAAAACATCAAAAATAAAAGAGGGTATCTCAGTGGAAGAGCACTCAGATGTCTTCGCAATTAAGTACTCTCTTTCTATCCCATTTAATGTTTGGATCCTCAAATTTTAACGATTCCCACTAGGCTTGCCTCTTACGAAATTCGCAAATTTTAGATTTTGGATTCTCAAAATTTGAGGAACCCACTTCACTTGTCCTTACAAGGACACTTTTTCTCTTAAACCGTTTGGTTTGCGGACTAACTCAGATAAGCATCATGCGTGCAGTAAAGATCGTTATATACTATGCCAACGCTTCAAAATTTTTTAAAATTCTATTATGATGTTTTATTACTTATGGTAAAGTTATATTAGTAATGAACACCTACAACACATGACAACTGTGATAAGGAAAAATATGTAAATTGAGATCTTAATTAAATAGGTCAAAATGTTAATAATCCCCTGCTAGTTGTTAAAACGTGGGAACTGGGAACAGTACTACTAATGCCATTTCCTGCCTGCCTAGGCTAAGTCCACCCCCCTGGACCATGCATAATATGTGCTAACGCATATTGTCTATGTTTTTTTTTTCCTTTTATTTTATTTTATTTTATTTTTTTTTATTTTTTTTTGGAACCTCGACGAGACGAGGGGAAATTTATTGATATGAAAAACCTAACAGGAGGGGACATAAGGCCTAACCTCCCCATACCAGATTGTCTATGTGGTCCTTCTCTAAGTTGAGGTCGCAGCAGTACTGGTGTCAATGGGTTTCGTACCTGAGATGTTAACGGAATAAGAATTGACTAATTTTCTTGGTTTTGGTTTGGGATATATATATTTAGAGTAATATATGTTGAGAATAGTCCTACGTGAGATATCAGAGCCTAACAAACCTAATATATAATGATCCTGGGTCACACCACTAATTATCAATTGGTTTTGAGTTAGAAGCCTACAAACTTAATAATATATTGATATCTGAACAACTAAGTATTATAATCGGCTCTGATTTATTTTATTTTGGTATTCAATGAAATCAGAGCCGTACGAATATCGAATTCAGATCGAGCAAAAAAATATTTAAATGAATCAGATCTAAAATATTGAAAAGCAACAGAAAACAGATTATCAAATACCGAATTCGACTTATTTTTAACGAGTTTTGGACTTACGGTTACGTGTTACGTGTAGTTGAATCGACCAGATGACACCTTCAATTCATAGTTGACCGACTCAGAAACAGTGCACGATTTGAGTTGATGAATCGACACGATCCAATGGCAACTCAAACTGGCTGATTTACAAGGGAATCGGCCGATCAATAACAAATAAATCGGAGTCATTTGATGTAGCATGAAACCTCGATTAACTTTTGTAGTGCAGTGTACTAGTTAATTAGTTTGAGATTATTCTTAGTATTTTTAGCAGTTAAAAGACTTTTAGGCCCTAACGTTTGTCCTTTTTTTATTTTAAATACTTTTCTAAAGTTTCAAACTCTGATTTTTGGACTCTACGTACTCCCTGTATGCAGAGATGAGTAAAAATGAAAAATAGATTCCTTGGCCTGATTCCTGAATCACCTACTCTTCCCCCTAAACTGAGATGACTGAAAATGAAAAAAAGATCCCTTGGCTTCATTCCTGAATACTCTTCCCCCCAAATTGAGATGACTAAAAATGAAAAATGGATCCCTTGGCCTGATTCCTGAATCACCTACTCTTCCCCCCAAATTGAGATGACAAGAAGATTCATCAATTGGTTTAGACCATTGATCCACTGATCCAAAGTAAGTTTGATTGCTGAATGCCAAGTTGTTTTCAAAAAATTTAAAAAGAATTAAATAGATTCAAAAAAATTTAGAGCCCGTTTAGTTCGCGATTGGAAAATTTGTTTTAAAAAACTAATTTACACATAAATTAACTACATTTTGTATCACATCTAAAACTATTCTTTTGACTTTACTATAAAATTCTAAATGATTTCATTGAAAATAAAGAAAACAACATTTTTTTGTTTTGTAAAATCATACATGATTTTATTGGAAATCCTAAAACAGTTTTGGATGTAGTACAAAATGCATATTAGTTTAAGTGTAAATTAATTTTTGAAAACAAGTTTTCCAATCGCGAACCAAACGGGCCCTTAGAAAAAAGGTATTTCAGTTTTGTTGAAACTCTTGTAGACCAAATGAATTCAAAAAGTTATTTATTGAGTGTTTTGGTCATTTTCTCAAATATAAATCACAGGGGTCAAATTAATTAGAATGCTATTTTGTACACCCACCATCTTTTGACCTCATAATTGACATGCACCTGACGATTGGACGATGGAGGGCATTTATTATGCATCCTATGTTGGAGTTGTGGCTCGATTAGAGCCTTGGATTAGTCCAACATGGATTATGAAAAGACACGTCAAGTAAAATATAAAGATGGGTCACACCAATACAAAGCACCCAATAAGCTTTTTAAGATAAAACCCCACACCAAAATGGCAAAATTCAAACTCAAGATGGAAATGTAGTTAAGTCGGGGATAATATCGATGTAATGGATGAGTCAAGAAGGCGGATTGGGCCCAAGTTGTATAGTAGAGCTTGCATGGGCCAAAACTTCCATTAGAAATAGCATTCATGAAGTTGTGGAAGGTACACTCACTATGTTTACTTAGCTAGGTAAACATCGGTTTACTAATTTCATTAAAAATAAGCTAATCTCATCTTTCAATCATTTTTTTTTTGTTTTTTTCTGATTCATGATTAATAGTTTAAGTCCTAATCAATCACATTGGTATGTTATTCTTAGTGCAATTTGAACCCACGAAATACTGGAAATTTTGGTATTTGTCATCTTAGGCTATAAAACAGATGATCTTATGGGGATCAAGTTTTCTTTTTATGAGTGACAAGCTTCATGCACATGTATTGCACGTATTTTTACATTGGATTTATTTTTTAATTATAGTTGTTGTTTATTAATGTGTCATATTGTTCATTTAATTTTATAGTACAGTTAATTAATGCTAGAGTTTTATTTAGTACCAACTATGCCCTCTATTTGATAAACAATTTATAATTTTGTATATACAATTTGTTATAGAAAAACACACATAAGAGTATTTTAAGAAGTTTTGGCAAAATAAGTTTCACTCAAATATTTGCATTATATAAAAGTATAAATATAAATATAGATAATAGATATAGATAAACAGATAATATCGAGTCTAGAGAGATAATCTCAGGATCTAAGCATTGAGATTGTCAATCAGAATAATTTAGGACAAACCGGCCTCTCGAAGTCCAGCGATCGAGATATATATGAGAAAGTTGATTTTGTCTTTAATTAATTTGTGTACGTAGGTATCTAATTTATGTATGTATGTAAACCGCGGGTTCAGAGATTGCATACACTTGAACTTAAGCTCCTGGTTCGAATGTGGGGGGGTTGGGGGGGTGGAGTGTGTGTTCACCTGCTATCTATCTGCACTGAAGTTCGTGCGGGACAACAAATTAATTAAGACGAGAATATGAGGGTCACGAGGCGGCCGGCGCTAGCTGAAAAAGTCGGCTCTTACACCTGAATACGGCGCACNGGAGAAGCCATTTGAGGACCAACAACATGCCAGGTCGAGCACAGTTTTGGGGAAGCACCAACACCAACCAAAGAGTGGAAGAATTTGATTCCATATAGATTTCGTGAATGGGCAATGTAATAAGATGTGGTCGGATGATTCCTCGCACTGTAGACATAAGAAGCATGCATTTGGCAGTTGATGCCCTCTCTTTTTGAGATTGTCCAGTGTTAAGATCTTTCTCAATGACGCCTGCCACATGAAGAAGCAAATTTTTGGGGGTAGTTTTGAGTTCCATACTATTGCAGATGGGAAATCCAATTTTTGGTTACCGCTGAGATGTTCGTATAATGATTGCACCGTGAAATTTCCTTTTGGGGTAAGTGACCACGAGAGGGTGTCTGCCTCGTTGTTTAGGAGTGGTGGTGCTGGGCCAATTGCTTGCAAGAAATACTCTAAATCATCAAACAACAAGACACATGCTTTCTCTTGCTAGGTCTTTTCTAAGAAAAATGAATCTTTCTTCAAATGAGAGCAAATGAGGCTATTTATAGAAAAGAAGGCGGTGATGAGTTGGCATAGTTATATCCCTCTTTCTCTCTATCTCCAGTTAACCGAGGGTGGGTATAGTCAACATGCCATAGTATATGGTACGTCCAGCTCCGTATCGACAGCTTCTGCATGTGCGAGATCATGGTGAAAAAGTGCTCGTACAACAACTCCGGGTATCGGAATGAGCTATAGGCACCTTAATCTTTGGGTGAACTCACTGGGCTCATACCAAAAATAAAACCCTATACTCGGGGTGAAAAAAGTAGGGACAATATTAGTACACGTATGAGCGGGGCATGACAAGTTAGAAACCCTCTCATAACACTTTTCAGAGGAAAAATATGGTGGGTCCTATCCTACCACACAAGCATCTAACATATATTTTGTCAAATGATCGGTCCAAAAAGTATTATTGTAAAAACTTTCTATCTACAAAAGGTAAACAAAGAGACAATAGTTATTTGTTTGCACCAACTTAACTTCATTTTTTTTTTATAGTTTTTAACATTACATGAGGGGAGTCCACTCATCATCTAACAGTATTTAATTTTCAACATATTTCTATGGAATAAGTTTTCTTGCCCCTTCTAATGAATACACTTTCGTGGAACTGATGGAAATGAATTTATTTTCGTAAAACACAATTCTTTGTAATCAAACTAGCTAGATAATTTATTTTCCCCTAAAATTCAAACTTAAAATGAGTTTAGCTTTGAGCCTTTGGAGTGAAAAATGTGAGGGGAATAGCTAGCTATACTGAACTAAATCTCATATTTGATCATATACTTAGATTCAGATTTAAATTCAAATTGCTAATTCAGAAAGCCAAAACAACCACCCTAATTAACCTTATATACGTAGGGTCTAACAGGGGTGGACTGCATCTACATACTTCATTTGGTTAAAGAGTGGTTAAAGATCAATGTTAAACCTATAAGATTTGACGGGTTAGAAATGCTCAACTCTAACTTTGATTAATACCTTGACCTTGTTCTATATAAAAATAAATAAACAATGAGCCAATATTGACTCTAATTATAACGGAGTTGACGAGTCAAGAATGCTCAATCCTAATCCTCATTCAACATAGCCCTCTTTCAGCTCAATAAGGGCAATTCTAGTGGGAAATCTAAAAATAGATCCAAAAAAATAGAAAATCCATGATGAAAAGGTATTTTGCTCTAGTGGGGAATCTCTAAAAATGGGTGAAGAAACAAAAAGAAAATAGAGAAAAAAGAAGAGAGAGAAAAAAAATCAGTTGAGACATTTTGTGCTCTTTTGTTCAAGGAGAAAAAATAGAAAATTGGAAGAGAGAAATAGCTTTCCCAATATTTAGGAATTAAATAGTGTGCATTGCAGCTCAACTGATGCTCATCCGATCACACCCTCCACTATGGATCCCTAAAATAGTAGATTGAAATCCATTTTTAGAGTTTAAGGGGCTCCATTAGAGTATAAAAACTGCTTGATACTCCCACTAAAAATGCCCTAAAAGAGAAGATTCCCAATGCGGGTAACCTGCACCAACACTGCACCACTACTACTACTACTACTCCTCGCCGTTTCTACTTCCTCTTTCAGTCTCCAGTACTACTGTGCTCCACCAAATGCTTGCATGCTTAGGTACTCTGTCTTCAATTCCCAAAGCTCATCCAAGTCCCCCTACTAAAAAGAGGTCTAGTTAACCTAGCTAGCCCTACTACTACTACTACTACCAAGAAGGCAAGAACCCAACCGCCAGGCCTTTTGCTTTAGCTAATGACAAACATGCCCTCATCTTTTCTCTCAATTGACCAATCCTACCTCACAACCTTACTAAAAATGTCATTCCCAAGGTCAGAACCAGTAAAAAAAAAAACTGTCGTCATTCTAGAGCATAAACACCCAAAAACGTGGGTATTTTCGTCTTTTAAATCACATAGCTTCGAACCAAAACGAACCTGGCCACCCTTAGCCGCTCCCCTCCATGTTTTCAGAGATATTCAGCATAAAAAACAATACGCATGTCAATTTCTCCTCTATGCACTTTGACTCTTTCTCTCTCATCACTTTCTCTCTCTAGCTATTTCTCTCCCTCTCTCTCTCTGTCTGTATCGACACATCTCCTAATTAATCCCCATAAAATCCAATTATAAAAGGGAGGGTTCAAAAACCATGCACAAATAGTACTAATTAACCAACCCTCAAACTTCCTCTTTCTCCTTAAAAATTAAAATCTCTGAAACTCTATATATATATATTAGTTGCTAATTAATTAAGCTGAAACCCTTTCAAGCTAGCTTTTTTCAGTTGGAAGCCATGGAAGAACATAAGAACAATAATGATGGTGGATCGTCACCTGGAGCGAGTTCATCATCATGCTGTAGGTGGAATCCGAAAAAAGAGCAGATAAGTATGCTCGAGGGATTGTACAGGCAAGGAATCAGGACACCCAGTGCTGAGCAGATACAACAGATTACAAGTAGGTTGAAGGTGTACGGTCACATAGAAGGCAAAAATGTGTTCTACTGGTTTCAGAACCATAAGGCAAGGCAGAGGCAGAAACAGAAGCAGGAAAACATGCTCTATCTCAATCGATTTCTTCATAAACCATCTCATCCCCTTTATGCTCCTCCTCCTCCTCCGTGTAACAACGGTCAGTTTCTTATTTTCCTGTTTATAAAGTTAGGGTTTTTTTAATTATTTTTTGAAAGCTTAAATTTCCATTGGAGTTAAGGGTTTTCTAGCTAAAAGTTTTTTTTTTAATACATATGTGCTTTGATGGGGTTTTTAATTATCTATTAAGACTTGTTATTAATTAGTAGTAGCTTAATTGTTAGTGGGTTTTGTTTTCTTGTTTTCCTTTTATATGTTTATAGAAGTCTACTATTCAGTTTTCGTGCACTTAATTCAGTAGATTTCTTCTTTGAATTTCCCTTATCCATCTACTAGGGTTTTATTTAAAATTCTAATTTGCATGGCATGCATCTCATTTTCTTCTCCTACGACTAAGAATTAATTCTCTAAGAACAACACTATAATCAAGAACTGAATTTTATGGATATGGGTTTTCAATATATATATAGTTGCTGATTTTTGTAAATTAATTAATTTGTTTTAACTGACCTAAATTGGGGTTTCTTATTTTTTTTTTCAGTTCTTTGCAACCCATTTTACATACCTTCACATACTGCTAGTACTATTAATAATGGGTATTATCAGCAGTACCCAATTACAAATTTGCCCTTAATGCCTGGAGGAGTTTTGAGGAGATCACCAAGAGTAGTAGATTACAAGGAAGTGGAGAAGAAAAGGAGTACTGACAGTGCAGGATACGAGGCTGCTTTGATGAACAACAGATTGGATGGCAGGCATGCAGGCGATTTTAACGAGGACAAGTTCATCATCAATACACCCACTTATTCTACAGCCAGTAGTAGTCGTAGTAGTAGTCATGAAACCTTGGCGTTGTTTCCTTTGCACCCAACTGGCGTTTTAGAAGAAAAGTACTCAACATCCAGAAATTATTACTATTCATCACACCCTCCTCCTCCTCCTCCATCTTCTTCTGCAGAAAATATTAATAACTCTAATCTTTCAAATAATAATAACTCATCATCTGAAATTAGTTGCCTTAAAGAGATCATGAGTACGACTTCTACTGATCATCCTTTCTTTGATTTCTTTGCTGAACAAGATCACTACTGTGAGCACTTCAACACAATTACACATAACTAATGGTGCTGGAGCTAGGGTTTCATTGTAGAGATATGCATGCATGGTTTAATTAGTTTTTGGATACTTGGGTAGTGGCCAGTTTTTTTTTTTTTGGTAATTTGTGTATATGTATGATGGAAGGTGATGTTTCTTTTCTCACTTTTTAGCCGTTGGATCCGATCATTATGAATAAAATATAATTAAGTAAATTTCATTATCCTAGATAGATTTCCTTCTCTTTTTGTTTCAATTAAGTTTCAAATGTTTTGACTTTCTATATTTGTTCGTTGTCTTGTCTGAATTGTACATTTTTTTGAAGCGTTCGTTGTCTGAATACTACTACGTAGTCTCTCTGAACTCTCAACTTGAACATGTCAACTAAAATGCATGCGGCAGTGAGTCGACTCCTGTAATCGATAAGAAGACTCAGGTCTGTTGATATTCAGACTCGGTGTACAACCCCGTCTGAGTTGAGCTGACTCCTCACTTGTAAAAATACAACACATGTACTGATGTACACTAATTAGGTTTTGTTAACGTTTTCTTCTTTCTTTTTGCTAAATGGGATGAAATTGGCCATTCCTGCCCATTTAGAAAAAACAAACAACCCCATATGCAGGTCATGTCAAAAAGAGAAAAGAACTTTGGTCCGACGTCCGCGGTGCCCGAAGTTTAGCTTGAGAGCAGATTCTTCATCCCCATTTGCATGTGCCCACATTTATTTTAGCTTGTGGGGTCCGTATAGAGGCGAACCAATGGCTAAATTTTTTATAAGATTGTTCTATTCATCATATAGATCATTCTCACAAAAGACCAATTTATTCTAAGACATCTAATGCTATCAAAAGTCGATAGAAAACTAAATCGTTCGTTATCATCGTTTTTTTCCGATCAACATCTGATGGGGTTAAATTTAGAAATGATTAATTTTTTTTGAGAATGATCTATAAAGCAAGGAGAATAATCTGACAAAATAATTAGCCGTTGGCTCGAATCAAACCAAAGTGGACACATGCAAATAGGGACAGAGGATCTGCTCTCGTTTAGCTTCGTTCAATGCTTAAGTGGCATTGGGTCCTTCAACTATGGAATGAGTTAGATATTTTCACTCACCTTCTTGAATTTATTCATATTCCACTTTAACCTATTTTATTCTTACATTTCACTTACACCTATTTTATATTCTACTTTAAACAATTTTATTCTTACATTTCGCTTACACCTAGATGTAGATTCGTATAAAGATAATTTAAAGACTAATATTTTGTAAGAATGATCTCTTCATGTTGGTCAACATCGGATGTTGAATGATCTGGATGTGAACCCATATGTTAGTGTGTTACCTTGGCAATGCATTTTATATAAATCAACAAGAGAAACACACGCACATACGGAAGGCTCTGCGCAAAAAAATTCCTAAAGTTTCAGTGAGAATTAAGAATTAAAATTAAGTTTTAACAATTAACACCACCTAATATTGACATCTGCTTTGTATTGAATATATCGCCGTGCCTCCGGCACGGCTCAAAACCTTGGCCATCAGGAGAGAGAGGGGTAGATTGGTTTCTTCTGTTGGTTTTGAAGAGAGAGAGGGGGCAGTGAGAGAGCTTATGAAGCATGACACAATTTATAAAACATGACAAATTTGCCCCCGTCCTGAATTGTATAAGAGATTGAATCATTATTCTGAAAACTTCATGCCCTAACCGGCTCTTCATCAATTAAAGATTAAAAATTATATATTAAAGCAAAGAAGGCTGTAGATCATGTACATCATGAGTTGGGATTGATAGGGAAATGAGAAGTTGACCCCACTCTGGAACTCCAAAGGGATCAATTAATCAAATTATTATTTTTATTATTATTTTTTTTTTTCTGAAAGGTAACTCTTATCAATCAATTAAGCGTTGAAAATAAGTGATTTTTATTTCATTAATTTAATTTAATTAATAAGCTTTTTCACAATAACATAGCATCACCATTCACGGCGTTACTGATTATGAATTAACTATTAAATGATTAAATAAAATATTCCCTGTTTTTTTTTTCCTTTTAGCTGCTAGCTGCCGATAAGACCAACAACTTATCTTTAGAGTAATGTATGAAATCATTAAAAAGGGTTTCCTTATTTATCATCTTATTTATGAGTAGTGCTAGAGAGTACGCACATTTGGAGGAAGAGAATCCCTCCTTTAGGTGGTGTCCGACCGTTGTCCATGCCTTAAAGTTTGGGCAAAACGGAACTCGATGATGTGATTCAAATCACGAGGGAATAATGGCCTTACGATGGATTTAGGGGAAGAAAATCCCCCAAGTGCGTACTCTCTGGCATTTTCCCTTATTTATATGTAGGCACAAAATGGATTTTAAACCATCTAAGTACTACCCCTAAACAAATCGATCCAACAAAAAAAAAAAATTACTAAACCCTAATTAACCAAAGCAATTAAGGACTCCAAAATCAAAGAAAAATAATATTTCAATTAAAACCAAGTTATGATCGATTCAAAATTTTCCATTTAAAACAAAAAATCAATTCAAATTTCACACCCATTTTGATGATTATTGGAAGGCTCTACATATATCATCAAATCCATCAATTATTATAGTCAATCACCACCACAAAATTGGCAAAAAAAAAAAGAAGAAGAGAAATTATCAATTAAATTAAAGTGAACACAATGTACAACAAGATTTTCACCACAAATTAATCAAATGAAAAGAGTCATACCAAATTGGTTGTGCCCGGCAAATCTTGCCGGACATCTCCTGGTTCCGTCACGGATACCGGAGTATGGCGACGAGGTTCTACCGCCCATGCTCGACAAAGCGGACAATTGGAGTGTGAGTAGAGCCACATATCTATGCAAGGGCTATGAAAGTAGTGCTTACAAATCGGTAGCTGCCGAACATCTTCCCCATCCATAAAATTCGACAAACAAACAGAACAGTTTGGGTCTTGAATATCAGCCTCCTCCTTTCTATATGTAAAACCCGGGATCGAATGCCAATTAGGGTTTCTGCCGCCACCTCTGCCGCTGATCAATATGCCGTTCCTCCGCCGGATCTGTCCCACAGGGTACTGTGGTGGGCAGCATATAGAAAATACTACATTGTAGACTACTACAAGGATGGCTGTCAATGCAAGTACAATTAGAATATAATGAAGTCTGGATATATTCGATCTCGGGTATTCTATCACCGGAGGAGGAGGAGGAGCCGCCGTGGTAACGCTCAAACTGGCTTCCATGCAATGTTTTGATAAGATAATTTACTCCCCTCTTAATGTATATATAATTGGTTCTTAAGCTGTTAAACAAATTGGGTTTCAGACCAATAATTGAAGTTTCTTGTATGCATAGACTACTATTTATGGATTAGATATATAGAAAGAGATGTATGACAAAGAACCAAACCAAGATAAGATATAAAATTTTGTTTAGTTTAAACAAATATGGAAGGATTAACATAATGTGTTTACTTAATTAATGATACAATATTGCAAGTGGCATCAACCAGATATGGTCATAACCAGATCACAATTTGTATCAAAATGTAGGGCTGAGATTGATCGATCACATATGCGTAACGTTAATTTGATGATGATGATGATGATGATGAACTCTAAATTTGATTATGTATTTGCTAATAAGATCAATATATGGGGTACATGTCTTGATTAATGCAGGGTACATGTCTAGATTAAAATTCCTCCCTGTAGTAATTAGGATTGGCTCCTTAATTTATCTCTCTGCTAACACTCACTGACCCTCTGATGAGATGAAAATATATGGTGATTAATTAAGTCAATTTGGCTTTGTTTTAATGAAGGAGACGAGTCTTACGTACGTACAGTTGTGTTTTAATTTTATATACAATTAAGTTATTACTTCTTAATTTTAAGTGACTTTTAATTATATACATTAATTGATTAACATCAGCAAATACATAGGTCTTTTACGAGTCTTTAAAAACTCAACGACTCTTCAATTCTTACTTTATGAGCTCGAGTTGTTCATTGATCAATCCATGGATTATCCGTCGCAAATGTCCGACAAAACAACCAAGAAAAAACATGAGATCTAGCGGAGAACCTCGAAGTGATTATGAAAAAACAAAAATTATTTTGAGACTGGCCCAACAATTTGATGCATGAATCTGTCCCAATAGCATAATAAGCTAAGTAGACTTTTTTTTTTCTTTCTTTTTATAAAATAATCTAGATGGGCTTAATTAATCCACTTATTGATTAATTTTGTAATTTTCCGGACACCCTTGAGAGAAATGTAGTCCGAATTTAAAGAGGGGATTTTGTTAACGTGTGCCTTAAAGTTAAAGAGTTAGTAGTTTGATTAGTTTTCTAGGGTTGTCTAAATGGATTGATTTTTTATAAGTATGTTATTTTTACGATTTGGATCATATCTACATAAATCAACTCAATAAGAGATCTCTAACACCACGAACACCTAATCTAAATTTTAATAGTGTGAATGATCAACCAACATTTAAAGTAATCTATTTAGAGAGTTAGAGCTCTTGATTTTTTTAAAACATCATATAAATGATAATAATATTATATTATCTACAAAAAAAAATTAACTTGCCAAGATCTCAAGCTTGCAAAAAAAAAAGGCTGCAACAAAAAGAGCATACCTTAATAGGACTCTTAACGAGCTCGGGCGCTTACCTTTGTGCGACATCTTCCCGATTTAATGGTGTAAAGATCCTACATATTGGGTGCTCGAGAACCTACAAAAACAAATAAATAAACTAAAAAAATAGACACCTAGACGACCAGTTTTTTTTTTAAATCACTGTTTCTAAGCAAAATATTTATGGATCCGCTTACAGCTTTATATGGTTATCATGTGAGGCTCACATAAAATTGATCTTAGAGCTGAAGTTTTGTGATCGATGATGTTTTTTTCACTTTGTAAATCATCTTCACAAAAAAACAATCCATTCTAAAACTTCGATCCCCATAAAAATGGATCAGAAGTTGATTAAAAACTAACAGTAAAAAATGGACGATAAGAAAAAGAGTTAATGTTTGATTGGGTTAGAAGTTTCAAAATAGATTGATTTTTTGTTGAAGTTGATCTACATGGTGAGGAGAACATCCCTACAAAACCTCAGCCATTATATTAACCTCATGTAAGCTCCACAAAAAACTGTACACATCCCTCCAGATGTCGATAAAAAAAATAAAAAAAAAAAATTGCAAAAGAAGCTGTTGCGAAAATTAATTTGCGTTGTAAATAATATGTATCGCGATATGGTTCGTAAATTTTTATTTATTTACAAAGACGAAATTTCTTTTGAAATAGGGCAAGTATATATAAGAAAAACGAGTCCTTTTACACTCATTCGGGATTCATACTCATCAAAGTTACTCGCTGACATATTACCAATTAAATTCAAAGAGCGACTTAAAAATATATATTAATCACTTTCTCTTTCTAAATTTAATTAGAAACACATTAGTGGGTAATTTTAATGGGTGCAATTCACGAGTAAATGTAAAGTTTCTCAAGAAAATCATATGACATTCATACCTAAATAAATTGTTTATTGAGGAATGTCAAATGCAAATGCAATATGTAATCTATGTGTAGAGATGAATTTGGACTAGCAAATGATGTAAGAGGCTGACTCACGATTCTCCACAAAATAGTAGCCTGGCCGATTCTCCGCGAATATTTTAATACAACTAATTACAGTACTTACTATATCCATATGGGGAGGTCTTGAGTTCTAGCCCTTGGGCAGCTCATGTAATATTTTAAAAACTATCAAAAAAATTAAAAAAGAAAAAAAAAACTATATCCATATAAAATTTTAATTGAATTGGATCGTTCGTTGGTAACCTTGAACCCACAATACAAATTTTATAAAACGATGGATTGGCAATATAGAATTGTTAAATCAATGGTGTTAACCATACATACTTAGAGCATCCACAGTCGTCATTGTGTAAAATGGTTGTGTAAATGCTAAAAATACACAATATGAGATAAATACAAAATTGAATTCACAATGCATAATTTGTAGTGTTTGTGTATTTGTAAAAAAAAATTACTAAAAAATAACAAAAAGAAAAGTTAAAAAAAAAAATACATTTTAATATTTGTGCTGGGCGGACTTTGAGAGTCCTCCCAGCACAAATTCTATTAATGGTTATGTTGGGCGGACTTTTAGAGTCCGCCCAACACATTAATCAAATTTTTTTTTAATATTTTTTAAAAAGTTTCTCTTTCAAGCTACCTTTCAAACCACGCCCCATTTCAAGCGGTCTTTCAAACTGCGCCCCATTTCAAGCGGGTTCTCAAACATCGCCTGATGATTAGCGGGCTTTCAAAATCCGCCTGTCTAAATTTGTAAATCTTTTTACATATTGTGTATTATTACACAACTCTCTCTCCTGCTAGTGTATTTATACACTTTTAGACAACCCATTGTGGATTCATTTTTTACCAAATTTTCTATTTATACCCTGCAGTGTGGATGCTCTTAACAAGTCAACTATATAGAAAGTGACAATACAACATCAATGGCCTTTCGTTAAACCCTAAGCATCATCTGATTTCAAACAATATGTTTTTAATTTTTTAAGTGACTGAATTTAAGTCTAAACTAAAAGAACTAAATTAGCCGAACATAAAATGCGGGTCTGACTCGATGGACAATTCAGACGATTCAGATGCCTAAAAACCACACCCTAGATTCCCTACTACTTGTATCTGGACCATCTGGTCGCGAGCTGATCAAGAAAACCCTCTTTCTAAAAGACATAATAACACAAGCAGACTTTCTTAAACCCACTTTGAGATTTGGGCCTCGAGTTGGTTTTGGGCTGGTTTTGTTTAAAGGTTTCTCTCAATTTTTTTTTGCGTTGCCAAAAGTTGTCTGAATTGGTTTGGGGCTGACTTTGAATTGGTACGAACACACCCAAGACGTGACAAATCATTTTTAGTGGGCCACGCTCAGAAAACATAGTAGGGCCTCATCATCATACATCAAAGTAACTGAAGAAACTTGAAGCTGGATATTTGGATGGTTAGTAAGCAGCCACATTGGTGGACGCTTTTTTTTAGGCCGAATAATTTGGCAAACTCTTACAAGTGTCATATGATTGATACAAGGCCACAAATATTTTCACATAATTTTTTATTAAATCCACATAATTAATAATACAAAATAATTTATCTGTAATATAAAATCGATTAATAATACAATTACAAAATAATAAAATCAACAAATTAATTTATAAATTTTGCATCATCAGCGATGTGGAACAAAGATATGTATTATTGGATAAAAAAAAATTTGTGGAAATTTTATCCATAAAGACGCGGCGATTGTTGCACAACTAATCGATCGACCTGGAATCATCATTCAATTCAATTCAATTAATTAAATTAGTCTCTCCCATTTTTTTTTTTTTAAAGAGTATTGAACTTTCTTATTACGTTGCTAATTTATTGGCTAAATAAATACCTAGCTATACTATAATTAACTTTAAAAAGATACACGCAAAATCCAGGTCGAGACACGACACGACACGATGAATCCATCGTCATGAGCACCGACAAAATAAAAATTAATTAACCAGTTTAATTATGATCGACTTGGTTATTCAAAGTTATTTGTTTACGTAAAGGGTGACTTAAGAAAAAACATTAATATACAGGATTAACTATTAATTTTTTTAACACTTATTGTTTAATATAAAAAACTCATCATCCTCTCAGCTGCCCTCGGTGTTAAAAATACTCGATTTTGTTATGGTAAAAAACTATTAAAAAAAATGTGTGTCGTGAGAAGAAGAACTCCGTCATCAACTTGGGCAAATAAATACTAGAAGATCAAATAATAGTAAAACGCAAATACAATTTTTGTGCAATATATTCTGAAATATAGGATAAATCAACTACAATATCACAATTATGAAGTCCAATCCAACAACGACTACCGGAAGGAAGGTGGACCAAATCAACGTAGTGTTGCCCTAGTGTCTCTGGCATTAGGATCTTATGGTCATTGGTGGGTTTTCGAGTAGAGTTCCATTCTGCCAAATGATTGGTCCTATCTTTTATCAAGGACCAATGTTCTTTGTACATGTGTCCTGCAAGGACAAATATTCGATTCCCTCACTTTTACTTGTGGACCCCCTAGGAGAGGCTTAAAGCAATGGTGTCTTCTACTGGCTTGCCATGTGTCATGTGTTGAATGGTGCTTATTATTGATAGGCACAATTGAATTCTTAAATGGATAATACTAAACTTACAGCAATGTCCTATAGAATTGCTTACCGAAGCTAATCCAACGGTAGTACGGTTTTGCAAATACCCTCGTGATTCGCATTCATCCTAAATTGATTCGCATCCAACGTGGATTGTCCCTTTCAGTAAGAAATTCTGTAGGTTTTGTTGTAACCCTAGCATTACTGTTTTTAAATAGAAACTTATCAACTCGAATCCGACGTGAAATTTTATAAAAAAAAAAGAGATTTTGGCCAAAAATCCATACTTAAAAAATATTTTAGAATTTAGCCCAACAAACGTTTTCTTTTAGTCTAAGGCCCCTGGAATTTCAGTGAAACCATCTCTGAGGGTTTTAGTGTGTAATTTATAGACTAAGGGTTTCAATGAAACCCTCTCGGAGAGAGTTTCAGTCGGTTACCTAGGAGCCTTAGACTAAATGAAAACGTTTGTTGGACTAAATCCTAAAATACGTTTAAAGCAGGGGTTTTTGACTTATTTTCCTAAAAAAAAAGTCCAACATGAAATTGGAAAGATCAACCCAAGCCCACAAAACCATCAGAGTTCATGGGCTCATGTTAGGCCCACCAAAGTTATCTTATAAAGTTAAAATTTTTAGTTTTTCATAATCAAAGATACCTTATAAATTTATAATCATCAAATTCCCACGTATCAACCCACATACATCCCATGCAATTAAATTATCTTTGAAAGAGAGAGTAATTAGGGCCAACAACCTCTTTCCTTTCGTGGTTGGTTGGTGTCCTTCCTCCGATATGGGAGTTTATGAGTTCGAATCTTGCAGCTGTGATAATACCGTATAAATTTGATCTATGTAACTAATTACAACATCAGTGGTGTCTTTTTAGAGCTTTTCTGCATTTGTTGGCGGCGATTTTTTTGCATGTTCTTGATGATTTTTGTTTATCACTTTCCTTTTATAATGTATCTTACATTGTAACTTGGTTATTAATCCCTCATATATTTATAAAGACTAGTGTTGTTTGGACCAAGTAGAGCCCGGTGCTTATTGCCATGGTCGGTCCTACTATCATGTAAGTTGGAAACCCACACATGGGCCTTTGTCTGAGTGGTTGTGCACCCCTCCCATGATCTGGGAGATCTTGGGATCGAAACTTCTTGGGTGTGCATTACCATTAAGTTTCTCTCAATGTAATATGTTGGAGTCCTCTCTTCGTCTATAGTGCCTACGTATACTCGTGGATATTGATGGTTTCGTTTCTTTTTATCTATGGTGGCGACTCCTTTGTGATCTTGGCGAAGGTTCTGCGCTTTTCACATACCTATTGCTAGTAGGCACCGGTGTATTTTCGCTTTGTCATTGTAACTTGGGTAATAGTCCCTCATAAAAAAAAGTAAGTTGAAAACTCCTTCAAAATACTTTTGGGAGTGAAAAAGTAGTAGGTCCCAACCTTCCACATAACCGTCTGGCGCCACTTTTGTAAACAAAAAAGAAGAGAGTAATCTGTAATTAGGCCTTGGTTGTAACTTTAAGGTCTACCATTGAAGAGAGANAACTTCTTCATCCTTCATAGAGTTTTCCGCCAATAACAACTTCGATTCTTGGTGATCGAATAATTTAAGAGAAGTTTGGGAGAGAGAAAGAGAGAAAAAGTAAAATTTTTTAATGGAGAATTAGATAACGTGTTTGAGAGAGAAAGGGGGTTGGAGGTGGTAGTTTAATTTACACCCACACCACCCCCTTAGTAAAATGTAGGAAAAAATTAGAAAGCTGATTTTGAGTTAAAAGCCCATTTAACTTGTCCACCCCCTAACATTTTTGAGAACCCCTTTAACAGCACCCTAAAAAAAAAAGTAAGTTGAAAACTCCTTCAAAATACTTTTGGGAGTGGAAAAGTAGTAGGTCCCAACCTTCCACATAGCTGTCTGGCGCCACTTTTGTAAACAAAAAAGAAGAAAGTAATCTGTTATTAGGGCTTGGTTGTAACTTTAAGGTCCAACATTGAAGAGAGAGGGAGAGAGAGAGAGAGAGAGGGGGGGAACCACAATCAAGTAATCAACAAAAGTCCCCCTAATTACTTCGACGCCTATTTTGACTGACTAACCTTTTCCGCTCATAGACGATGTATAAACAGCCACGCAACAAATAAAAATCTGCCTTCCGTTACCGTGTGCTAACGGTGACGCCGTAATGAAACAGTGGGGCCTCAATTTGAGAGTCTCAAGAGTCGAGACTTTCAACCGGTGGAGATTGTCACCGTGTGAAAATTCCGTCCAAGTGGAGCCGGTTTCGAAGGATTTGGTTTCCCTAAAAAGTATCCGTTACCGTTTTCTCTCTCTTCTATTACTCTCTGTCTCTTTCTCTCTGTATTTTTTTTGACCGACGAGAGATGGAGAAGACGAGAAACGTTTGATAAGGTCTCAGCTTTAAGGTAATCTTCGAACCCATCGAGTTGATCTGCGTTTCTGGTTTCCTCTATTTAGGGTTCTTAAGATTTGTAGATTTTTCTCTTTCAACTCTACCGATATGTCGATATATTGGATACCGTTTTCTCTTCTTGTCTTCGTACGGTAGCAGGGGTAGATCTAGGGTTTCTTTGTGCATTTCCTCTAAAGTTTCTGAATTTTTGTTTCCTTTAGAGATATTAGCTTATTATCTCAGAGGATTGTGGATAATCACCATTTCATGATATTAAGATTTGTGAATCTGTGTCAAGGTTTCTGAATCTCTCTTTTTAATTTGGATTCTGGGTATGTTGTTAGTTTTCAATATGTGGGTTCTTTTGTGGGATTTGTGAGATCAATTATGGGGGTGTAACTTCATTGACTTGGTGGGACTGAAAAATTCCACACCACCATCAAGAAAACCCTAAAAGAAACAAAGGAAAAATGGGTGAAGCTCTCCTCACAACCCTGTCCATGGAAAATCACCACCCATCCACACTCCTCTCCATGGATTCTAGTGCTGCCTCTCATGAGGAATTGGACCGAGAGATGAATAGGCAGATCATTCTTTCCCGACCTCCTGATATTAATCTTCCGTTGTCGGCCGAGCGTAGCCCACCTCCCCAATCATGGAATCCTGATCCATGTGACATCTTAGATGTTAGCTTGGGTAATCAGATTTACGAGACCGAGTCCCTTCTTAGCCTCCCGAAGGTCGGGCGAAAATGCGCCAAGCGGGTTGATAGCATCTGGGGTGCCTGGTTTTTCTTCAATTTCTACTTTAAGCCTGTTTTAAATGAGAAATCAAAGGGGAAGATCACAAGGGACAGCAGTGGAGTTTCTGGGTTTGATAAATCAGACCTCCAACTTGATGTTTTCTTGGTTCAGCACGACATGGAGAACATGTACATGTGGGTTTTCAAGGAAAGGCCTGAAAATGCACTGGGTAAGATGCAGCTGAGAAGCTACATGAATGGGCATTCTCGCCAAGGGGAACGTCCATTTCCATTCAGTGTGGACAAGGGTTTTGTCAGATCTCACAGAATGCAGCGGAAACATTATAGGGGCCTCTCGAACCCCCAGTGTGTGCATGGGATCGAAGTTGTTCGCACTCCAAATCTCTTGCTTCTTGATGAGGAAGAGCGAAAAAGGTGGACGGAGCTCACGGGTCGGGATTTAAACTTCGCTATCCCAGTTGAAGCAAGTGATTTTAGTTCATGGAGGAACCTTCCAAACACTGAGTTTGAGCTTGAGAGGCCCCCTCCTCCATTAAAAAGTACTTCACAATCTAATTCAAGGAGATTACTTAATGGATCTGGTTTGAATTTGTCAACTCAACCATCAAACCATGTTAATGGTGATGGGATGGACCTTTCACCCGTCTGCAACAAGCGACGGAAGGATTTTTTTGCGCATGGGAATGATGATGATTGTTGTTTGCCAATCAACCCTCACCCTGATAGAGTTACTGATATGGAGATTCACCCAGTCGAGCCACTCTGGTTGAACGACTTTACTGGGGTAATGAGGAATGTGTATGGACCTGTCACAGCTGCAAAAACTATTTATGAGGATGAAGAAGGGTACTTGATCATTATCAGCTTGCCTTTTGCGGATCTACAGAGGGTGAAAGTTTCTTGGAGGAATAGTCTCACACATGGAATTGTAAAGGTATCTAGTGTTAGTACAGCCCGCATGCCATTCATCAAGAGACATGACAGGACATTTAAGCTTACTGATCCATCTCCCGAGCACTGTCCCCCAGGAGAGTTTGTGAGGGAAATAGCACTTGCAACCCGGATTCCAGAAGATGCTAATCTAGAGGCATACTACGATGAGACGGGCACTGTGCTCGAAATTATGGTGCCAAAACACCGTGTGGGACCAGAAGAACATGAGGTCCGAGTGTGCCTTCGCCCTCACCTTGGAGCCAATGACCTGCTATTGAGTTGACATGGGCATTACCTGAGAAATGTAAGGGTGGTTACCTCGGTTCGAGTTTCATAGTTTACTAACTCTGTAAGTTAAAAGCAAATCTATGAAATGAAAAGTAAAATTTTAATGTGCACAATTATTCTTTTCCAACCTTGGTCCCAATGTCACTGATTACTCTGGTGTTTTTGTTATGCATCTGGTCAGCTTTTGACTGGGATTGCTCCTGAGCTTCGAACTTGAAGTTCAGAGTTAATGGTATGGACTCTGCAACCTTGTTACTGGTCTCAATTATCTGTCTTACAGTTCATCTTTTCTTATCATATTTAGGTTTTTTGCAGACACTGGATGAATTGGTGTCTGACAGACTATCCTACTAAATTTCCTACTAAGAATGTTGTGAAACATTGTATACGGACTTATTGGATGTATGATTTGGAGGTATCTTATTGTAGTGATGGGGTTTAAGTGGAATTGTTCTTTTTTTGCATAGAATAATGTAACAGTAAAACATGAGCATGAGCATGACTACATTTCAGCTATTTTTTCGGACAATTTCAATTACACGATGAGCTTTAGAGTTGTATGTTTATTTTGATGTTAATATTGAAATTTAAACAATGGTTATGGTTGCTCCTGGAGCTGGATGTTTTGTTCAGATTTTCTGCAGTAGTTTAACAAGTTAATATGTTTACTTCATCTTTCAATGTTTTATAGTTAACCAGATTAATTTGTGTAAAACTACCCTGCTCTTTGGTGTTCACAACATGATCAGTTGTAGCTTGCCTGTATTTGTTCTCTTGTACTGCTCCTTGTTTCAATCTGAGGGCTTTTACCTTTTATAGATCAAGACCCTAGTAAATATTTAGATCCAATGATCCATTTTGTACACATTATTAAAGTTACAGGATATTTTGCATTGTTTGTTGAATAATGATGCTTTTAGTTGTTCGCATCCAGTGGTGGCTGTTACTGGGCACAATAGTTTTACGTGTTTTGGGATTTCCATTGTCATGTATGCAGTAGTGCTGTGGCCTCTGTGTTCTTTGGGAACTCGAATTGATAGTGCATTGAGTCTGATATCTAGTATGTGTTATTGGTTCTTCTAGTAGGGTAAGTAATTGGTGTTCTATTGCTGGACAGATTTCTTCTGTTGGATATCTTATCTTTAGGACTAGTAACCTAGTGTTCCACTGGGCCACTGGGAAATAGTACATGTTCATTGTTCCTTTTTTTGCATTGTAGAGCAAATACTGTGGTTCAACATGCAATGATGTTGCTGGTACTTGACCAACCATATATTCAAGGACAGGCAGTTACTGTATTATTCTCTTTGTTGTGTAGTATTGATTGGTGAAGCTCGAGCAGGGTAATTCAGAACTAGAAGTCTAGAACTACGGAGAATTTCGAATATTTCACATTCTTAGGGACCCATTAAAAATCTCCTGTTACCTGGGTTAGTTAGTTTTTAGAATTAATATTAGGTTACCTGGGTTGGTTAGTTTTTTTTTTATTATTTATTTATTTATTAATATTAGGTTATTAGTATTTGATAGCGAAACAGAGGCAGTAACATCAGACAATCCTTGGACCAAATGGCCCAGTTTGAGGGTTTTATTAATTGTTTAAGAGCTCAATATTTTAATTAATTATTCGTTAGGATATTTTCTTTCCAAAAATAGTTATTTTCGGATCTGATTTTATCACCCAAAGAGGAACCCTAGGTTTTCTTTTATCGTTTCTTCTTTTCCTTTTGTATTATATATTTCATCTTCCTATATTTTAGTTCGTCTCTTCGTATATCTTTCGAAGATCTCCGCATTATATGGAATAGACTGAAAATTAACCTTTGCATCATGATCCTCTTATTCAGTAGAAAGCAGGAAGTGGAGCTCCTCTTATATGGTTCAACCTAAAATCAATCTTTTTTGTTCCTTGAAAAGGGTTTCTTTTTGGTACTTGAATCAGAAACTTTGGGCTTAAACAATTGGTGAAAAGAAAAGAGGGAGTGAATACAATTAAGGTGGTTTCATGATAAGGGTGGAATCAGGGTTTGTTAGACTAGAAGTTTCGTAATGTATGTTTTGGGATAATTCAACTAAGGCTGTGTTTGATAGCATTTGAATTCCATAGAAATGGGTTAGTTCCGTGGAAATTATACAAATTCCGTCGTTTGTTTATATTTTTAATTTCACAGAAATGGGACCCAGTTAGGGGTGTGCAGCGGATCGAAACCAATAAGATTGGGTAGATCCGCAACCGATCCAATGTCTGGTTGGTTTCTAAAAAACCCATCCGTTTTGATCATCCAATCCATTCCCATCCAATATGATCGAAACCATTGAGATTAGATTGGATTGGGTCGGTTTCGTCTGTTTGAGATAGAATGATTTAGATTAAGGTTTGTGTTGCCGAACTAGCAAAATCAGAGAGATTTCTGTAAAATTACATCCATAAGGTAAATTAATTGATTAAAAGAGTTCTGTATCCAGAATGTCCAAGGTTGTTCCTCCTCCGACAATTATATAGTCGTTATCATCTTCTGATGCGAATTTTGAAGATGAACTGTACATATGGTTGTCCTGCAAGAAATCAAGAACAAGAAAAATAAAGATCAAAGTTTCAAACAAAAAAGAATTAGGGTTTTGAAGTTGGTAAATGAGGGTTTTGTTCCGATCAAACAAAATTGAGGTTTTGATTCAGATCGGAGAAGTACTAATTGAGATTATCCCTTGTTGTTGGGCAGAAGGTTGAGCGAATAGAAGAAATAGAGTGAGAATGAATAACAGATAAATCCGTGACAGAAGAAATAGAATTAAAATTTGTTTTGGTTTTTTGATTTGAAGAGAGAGAGGGAGAGAGAGAGAGGCGTTACTTTTCGAAAGAAATCAAGGGAAAGGAAGTTGGGACCTCTGCAGGTGAGAATGATGGACAAGCCATGGAGGTTTGCTAAGCCGTTTAGGTTTTTTTTTTTTTCTGAGTTTGAGAGAGAGGAAACAAAAAATGATGTTTAGGGTTAGTCTTTTAGAGTTTTAGATTATGATTTTACAACTTTAGCCTTGTACATTCTTTAAATTACACGGTATATCTGGCTAATAAATATGTAAAATCCTTTCACAAAGGCATATCGGTCGGGTCGGTTACTCAACGGTTTCGACGAACCAGATCCGCCCACCGATCCATTAATATTGGATTTTGAAATAGGACAACCGATCCGCCCCAACCACCTCTTTGGATTGGTTTCGATCCAACCCAAATTGGATTGGATTGGTCGGNGGACCCAGTTACTTAAAAGCGTGGCTAATAGTTAGTTTTTAATGTAATTCCATTGAATAGGCTTTCTTGGCCCCCCCCCAAGAAATTAATTCCGCGGAAGTGGTGGAAATAAACTTATTTCCGCTGAACACATTTTCTTGCTATCAAGCACAACCTAAAGGTTATTCGGTTTCTCGGTTTGATTCTAGGAACTGAGATACCAGTAGGGTATTGACCACCCGTTTTAGACATTTCCAAAAACAACCCATTAAATTGCTTTAACTAGTTTGGAACTACAATAATTTTCTCTAATCATACCTCTCCAAAAAGAATTTCTCTAATCTTGTAATATTGTGTTTGCCGTTTTAGAAATTTCCAAAAATAACCTATTAAATTGCTTAACGAACTAAAAAAAATTATCTGATCTTAGGATCCATCTTAACCCTTCATTGAAGTGCATGACTAGAATCATGAAAGCCTTAGAATACCTAATCTCATTCACAAGTAAAGAATTCAGAAACTAATGGACGACTGTATGTTGGTGAAGGGGAAGAAGAAAAACTGAACAGTAAAAACCTATTTTTCAGTGTACAATTTCATGAGAAAAGGAGTAAAATCTAGTTAGCTTTAGATTCTACAAAAGCACCAATCAAGAAGCACCTGAAGAAAACACCAAATCTCAATATATACCATAAAGTCATACAGTTTTAATTGGAAGGATCTGACTGAAGAATTTACCCACCATGTTCCTAGCTTCCTTTTCAGCTTTCTTTGTTTCTCGCCGATTAAGCAAAAATTTAACTACGCAAGTTTGAAATTTCACAAGTATATGAGCAGGTTGAATTGGATACTTAACATGGTTGGTAATTTAAAATGCTTCACACTAAATCAGTCAGTTCTTTTCAATTGATTCCATCTATCTTATTGTTTGACTTTCTAGTATCCACAAGTGGGATTGGTTTTCTTTTGCAGTAAGGAAAAAACCCATTGTTCTCTTCTAGAAGATGATGGGTGTTTCCGTGAAATCTAAATCTAATTTTTCTTGTTTTCTTAATAATCTCATAGTCTGCTTCAACTATGCCTGGAATGAAGAATAGAGTCTGAAGTGTTGTAATTGTATACCAAAAAAATATGAGCTTTCGCTTTTCAGTTCCGTTCTTTCTTTCCTTAGTCCATATACATACTCCAACTTACACCTAAACCCTAGAGAGAGAAATTTGTTTTAAGAGTGATTCTTCTTTTGAGGCTACCAATCTGGTTTTTTGTGATATAGATCGAAACGATTTCTTTTCTTGTGAAATTGGTTTTCTAGGTTTTCATGGTTGTAGCCATGAACGTCAATGGAGGTAACAAGATGGAGCCAGAGTTTATTTAAATTTGAGTGCCCCAACTGGAAGAAATTCCTGACTGATTCTACAAAAGCACCAATCAAGAAGCACATGTGCTGCTTCAATGAACCCATTTTTGGCTGTCATGTTCAATTGGGTTTTTGCATACTGCAAAAAGAAAATCCCAAATCTCTATACCATAAAGTCATACAATTAGATGTACAGATTTAATTAGAAGGAACTGACTGAATTTACCCACTATGTTCCTAGCCTCCAACTCAACATTCTTTGTTCCTCGCCACTTGGGCATAAACTTAACAATGTTAGAATTGCTGCACGCAGAAGCAACATGGAGTCCTCAAATACTTAAGCAAACAAAATTACCCCGTAAGTATAATCCTAGGTGTAAGTTAGTATTTTCATAAGTATTCGAGGAGATTATGTTGCTTGGCGTGGATCAAAGAATGTTGATTTGGATACTAGGGACATGGTGGGTAATTCAAAGGTGCTCCAGTCTGGTATCAATTACCTGTAGAGATCAATTAGTTCTTTTTCTTTTGCAGTATGGAAAAAACCTATTGTCCATGGCAGCCAAAAACTGGTTCAATGAAGCAGCATGGTGCTCTTCTTGATCATGGGTGTTTTTTGTGTTTCTTAATAATCTAATATTCTGCTTCAACTAACCCTGGAATAGAGACAGGCCTGGAACCGCTTCTATCGTTTAATTTTCCTCTAGTATATATCTCATCTCTATTAGTTAGATGAAGGGAAGCCATGATACATGTTCACAGCGAAACAATAGTAGTGTTCACAGCGAAACAATAGTAGTGAGGATGTTGATATAGATGAACAGTAAGATTTGAGGGAAAATTTGAGATGTAAATTTGTAATTGCTCAAGTATTTAAGGGTAAATTCAAGATGCTTCACACTGGTATTAATTACCTGCAGAGATCAGTCAGTTTTGATTGATTCCATCCCTCTGATTCCACATTTTGGGTTGGTTTTCTTTTGCTGGAAAAAACCCAGATAACAGATGCTAAAAAAATCAAAATACTCCTAAGATAACTAACAGATGCTTGACAAAAATTTGATGGATAATTAGACAAGCCCCACTGTCAACCTAGGGCTGAGTCGGGCTCGTCTTCTTCCCACTACAATTTTCGGTTCCCCTGAAAAAACTGTAAATGACATCAAACAATACCCATAAGCAGCAATATTTTCATATATCCATCTCTCAGAAACCACTAAAAACTATAACAAAGAAGACAACCATATGAAAAATTTAAAAAGTAAATAATTAAAACCCACATGTACGGTAATAGGCTAATAGCATTCATCAGAATTAACATAAAAACCACAAAGAAAAATACCCAAAAAAAAAAAAAATAAGAGTTTTCCCACGATAACAAATCTGTGGGTAACAAAAATCTACTAACTAAAATCGATCATTAATTAATAATAATACTTGATCGACCACCTCTTTTTTCGACCATCACTTAGTCGACCTCCTCAATCTTTGGCCCAGCACCGCTTGCACCGGAAGAAGGAACATCTTCATCCATGCCACCAGCCATATCAGCACCAGCACCTTGGTACATCTTTGCAATGATGGGGTTGCAGATGCTCTCCAACTCCTTCATCTTGTCGTCAAATTCATCTGCCTCTGCTAGCTGGTTGCTGTCCAACCACTGGATAGCCTGTTCGATAGCATCCTCAATCTTCTTCTTGTCCTCAGGTGCAAGTTTGGCGCCAATCTTCTCATCCTTCACAGTGTTTCTCATGTTGTAAGCGTAGTTCTCCAAAGCGTTCTTAGACTCAACCTTCTTCTTGTGCTCCTCATCCTCTGACTTGTACTTCTCTGCCTCTTGAACCATCTTCTCAATCTCATCCTTGGACAACCTTCCCTTGTCGTTGGTGATGGTGATCTTGTTCTTCTGCCCTGTTGTCTTGTCCTCAGCTGAGACATTCAGGATACCATTGGCATCAATGTCAAAGCAAACTGTGATTTGGGGAACACCTCGGGGAGCCGGTGGGATGCCAGACAGCTCAAATTTACCCAATAAGTTGTTATCCCTGGTCCTGGTTCTCTCACCCTCGTACACCTGGATCAACACACCAGGTTGGTTGTCGGAGTAGGTAGAGAAGACTTGTTCCTTCTTTGTGGGGATGGTGGTGTTCCTTGGGATCAACACAGTCATGACACCTCCAGCAGTCTCCAAACCAAGAGAGAGGGGAGTGACATCCAAGAGCAACAGATCCTGAACCTTCTCATTGCCCTCACCGCTCAAAATGGCAGCTTGGACAGCAGCACCATAAGCAACAGCCTCATCAGGGTTGATGCTCTTGCAGAGCTCCTTACCATTGAAGAAATCCTGCAACAACTGCTGAACCTTGGGAATCCTAGTAGATCCACCAACAAGTACAACATCGTGCACTGTGCTCTTGTCCATCTTGGCATCTCTCAAACACTTCTCAACTGGCTCCATACACTTTCTGAAAAGATCCATGTTAAGCTCCTCAAATCTGGCACGGGTGATGGTGGAGTAGAAGTCAATACCCTCATACAAAGAATCGATTTCAATGGTTGTCTGGGCAGTGGAGGAGAGGGTCCTCTTCGCCCGTTCACAAGATGTTCTCAATCTCCTGAGAGCCCTTGGGTTACCACTGATATCTTTCTTGTTCTTCCTCTTGAACTCCTGAACAAAGTGGTTCACCATCCTGTTGTCAAAGTCCTCACCACCAAGGTGAGTGTCTCCGGCTGTGGCCTTCACCTCAAAGATACCCTCTTCAATGGTGAGAAGGGAAACATCAAAGGTACCACCACCAAGATCAAAGATAAGCACATTCTTCTCACCAACACTGGTTGCCTTCTTGTCAAGACCATAGGCAATGGCAGCAGCTGTGGGCTCATTGATGATACGCATAACATTAAGACCAGCAATAACACCAGCGTCCTTGGTAGCTTGACGCTGAGAATCATTGAAGTAAGCAGGGACTGTGACAACAGCGTTCTTCACAGTGGAACCAAGGTAAGCTTCAGCAATCTCACGCATCTTAATCAAGACCATAGATGAGATTTCTTCTGCAGCAAACTGCTTCTCTTCACCCTTGTAATTGACTACGATCATTGGCTTATCACCAGGGCCAGCAACAACCTTAAAAGGCCAGTGCTTGATATCAGCCTGGACGGTTGTATCACTAAATCTTCTACCGATCAGACGCTTCGCATCTGCAATAATTAAAGAAAACCAGTTAAGTATTAGCAAACCTAGATAACAACAAGCTACTAACTTAAAAGCTGAACTCCACGACTTAACCTAGATCTGACAAACAATTTTTGATTGCGAAGTTACAATTAAACTACTACACAAAACCAACCACCATCGAAGATCAGAATTCAAAAAACAACGAATCAAATCAAACACCAAAACGTCTTGCCACACAATATAGACAGGATCAATCATGATTGCATCATGAGGTTTAACAGTCAAGATCAAGTCACATTTGATAAAAAAAAATCACATCTACTAATAAGAAATAGATTAAACAAGGATTAGCACATAAACAGGTTGAAACACATATCTGATTAAAGAAGCAAGATCTAAAAGAAGAAATAACTAATTTTCACGTCTAGTATGTTTATAGATCATAGAGAAAACCTATTAACAGCTATAAAACAGTAGAAGTTCAAAAAAGAAATAGAAAAACACAATAGATCTCTGTAAAACAGATTAAAAATCTAAAGATCTCTGTAAAACAGATTAGAAATCTAAAGAACTTACCGAAAACGGTGTTAATAGGGTTCATCGCAACCTGGTTCTTGGCCGCATCTCCGATCAAACGCTCGGAGTCAGTGAAAGCAACGTAAGATGGAGTAGTCCTGTTTCCTTGATCATTAGCTATAATCTCAACACGATCGTGTTGCCATACTCCAACACAGGAGTAAGTTGTCCCGAGATCGATTCCGATCGCCGGACCTTCACCTTTACCTGCCATTCTACTTGCCTCAATCGATCAAAAAAATTGAAAGAAAACTTGAAGAATCAAAGATTGTGAATGAAAAAAAAATAAAACTAGATGAGCAGCGGCTAGGGTTTAGTATTTAGAATGAGTAAAGGGAATGAAAGGACTCGAGTATATATAACTTTTCTAAGTGCTTCCAGAATGTTCTGTTGGTTTGTTGACCGTCAGATTTACAAATAGACGGTTTACAACGAATTCTATTTCACGCAGAAGACAAAAATCAAGTGCTGCGTTTCTCCGATTTGGTTGGCTTCGAACTCCAACTTTGAGGGTAATAAGTAAAGAAGAAGGGTAGTTTCGTCAATATGGGCTTGAAATTTTCTTCAGAACGAGGACGCCTTACCAAAAGATGTGATTCAGGTCACGTGTCCTCACTCGTTTTGGGAAAAGACGAAACTATCCTTTGACAAATATCCTACCACCGCCTCCCTCGTGTAAAAGCTATCAACCAATTAGAAAATAAGTCGGTTTGAAATCCTAATACTATTGGGTTCTCGATCCTGACTCCTGACAGGCCAGGTTAACAAAAAAAAAAATTCCCAATATTTGATAGAAATTGATCCTACAGTTTAGAACTTCTCAAATGTAAATATTGTCTCCTACGTTGAAATTCAATAACATTTTTCAAACTTGGCAACCGATTAAGGTTAGGGTCGATCCTAAACAAGTTGGCTATTAGACGAGGCAAGATTGATGAACTTTAATCCTAATTCGTTTATTAACACCCTACTCCTAACAAGGTCAACCCTACTTTGTCAAAACTCTGTGTGTCTATAAACTTGACCCATACTAAACACTAAAACCATTAAATATCTAATATTTAAAAAGAGCAGTTCTAGTACCATCACTATATTGCCATCATTATTACTATGGCATATGGGGCCTACATACAGATGAATCAAGAGTTATTTTTTATGAGGATGTTCTCCTCACAATGTCTATCATTCTCACAAAAAATCAGCTAATTCTAAAACTTGTAATCCTATCGTCCATTGATGCAATTTAATAGTAAAACTGAATGATTCAATCACCGTTAATTATTAAAAAACTGGATGACTGGATTGCCAATTTAAGAATGAGCTATTTTTTTTAAGATATTTTCCTCACCATGTAAATCAACCTCACAAAAATCAACCCTTGGTTCATCTGTATGTAGGCTCCACTAGCCATGGTAACCCAAAAATGTCACAGTGATGATAATATAGTGATGGCACCGGAATCGCTCCCATATTTAAAAGCTTAAATCCATAAGAAAAATCACATATAAGCCTAGGTTCTCATAACCATAGTGTGATCAGAACTGTGATAGTGATCTAAGGTTTTATTTTATGATGATGTTCTACTCACCAAGCAAATCATCATATAAAAAATCAGTCCATTCAAAGACCTCAAATCCTTCAAATTAGCTCTTAAAAATAAAGAAAATTTATAAGTCATTGTGTTTTGTTGATCTTCAATCATTAGATGATAGAGTTCTAAGTTTTAGAACAGGTTGATTTTTAGTAAGAATGATCTGCATGGTGAAGATAATATCCTCACTTAAAATCTACCTTTAAATCATTTTTACGTGGACTTCAAGGCTCGAGAGTAGGGTCATGGGATTTAAGTTTTTTTATTCTTCCCCTTTAAATTAAAACTTAAAAGCCACTAATTAAATCTTAAACTAAGTTTAAAAATAAATCATAGATTGGAAGGTGACATATGGATCAACTCGTTTAAACTGTGGGCCATAAAAAGCCAACCCTAACCTTACTCGTTGTCGGGTTAAGTTATGGTAGGATTTAGTAGATGGAATTAGAGTAGCTGGGTAGGGTTGGCAGGTAGGGTCAAGTTTTGCAATGTCTAATCTTATCCAAATGCAAACGTGGTAAGTCAATGTGGAACGGACTGATGTAAATAAGATATCCTCAAGTCCATCCTTTAGTTATATAAATTCACCTAGATGATGTAAATAAGATATCCCAATATTACTGGATTAAAGATGTTTTATTTTTCTTTAACATAAATTATGGGTATTTTATCGCTTAATAATAGAATGTCTTATGGAACATATCACGAAGAGATGAAATGCGGTAGTAAGAGCATCTCCAATGCAATGTGGATATGGTAAAAAATGGATGCCATGTAGAAAAAATACATTTTTTTCAAAAAAAATTTCTCAAATGCTAATGTGAAGATAAACTTGGAAGCTGAGTTGGCATTATAATGGAAAGGCATTGGTAGAATGGGAAGACATTGGCGTGGGAAACGAGGACATTGTAAAGCCCATTGTCTAATTCTACACATTCAACTTCACAATGTCTTCTCATTCCACCAATGCCTTTCCATTATAATGCCAACTCAGCTTCAAAGTTTATCTTCACATTTGCACTTGAAGAATTTTATTTTGGGAAAAGTATATTTTTCATACGTGGCATCTATTTTTTACCACATCCATATTGCATTGGAGAGCTCTAAATGACTAATATTTGTAGCCAAGTTTGTTAGACGGGATGCACATGTCCCCGTGTACTCTATTTGTTGATTTTGTCACATATCTCAAGGTCATATAATCATTTTTTTTTTCAATATTTGGGTGTGGGAGACATATTGGCCTCAATGCGTGGGAAGGAGGTGGTTGCATTGCAACCAAACACCCGGCCCAGGGAAATGAATACATGTCCTATAAAAGATTCAGATTCTATTTTTTATGGGCTTCATTGAGTTCATTTCTCAAAACAAATTTTGTTTTTTGACGTTTCCCATTTCCTGATTTCCTCCCCAAGAGATACGGATAATACGTAAAAAAAAAAAAAAAAAATCTCCCAGTCTCCGGTGGGACTTGGGAGGCCTTTCCTTCCTCCTCACATTTCTTCCTCTATCTCTGTACGTGAAGTTGAGCTGGAAACCGAACTTCCACGAGAATAATACTCTTTAGAGCTCCAGCCATGGCTAAATCCCTAATCTTCTCACCGTTTTTGACAAATCCTCTTCCTTCTGTATCTCGTCATGGCCACCACCACACGTGTTCTCCTTTCCTCAGACCTTCTCGCAAATTCAATAACACCAGAGTTAAATTCAGCTTTCAAGATATTCCTCCTATTCACTCTTTCGATCACTCTGTTGATTTTCAAGCGATTGTTAGCCGAGCAGAAGGTCTACTATACACGCTTGCTGATGCGGCTGTCGTAGCTGCTGATTCAGCTTCTGGTGGTGGTGCTGCTTCTGGTTCGACTGACGCGGCGGTTCAGAAGAGCGGAGGATGGTTTGGTTTTATCTCAGACTCCATGGAAATTGTTCTGAAGGTAATTTTTTATTTTTGATTAATTAAGGATATTCATGAGTTTTTTTTTTGTTTCCCAATTTATAACTGTTACTGTTACAAATTTAGCTGAAAAAAGAAACTTTGTTCATTACTTTCCAGTATAATTTGTTTAATGTGAGGAGGATCTGAGAGTCCAGATAGATGGAGGAGATTTATTGGATAGAAGTATTGAATAATCAGGTAGGCAAATATAACACAAGGTATTGAAGAAAAAAATGAGATAGGGTTATAATCTTTGAATTTGGGTGTACATGGTGCCTGCTGAGCTTATTACGGGGCGGCATGCCTAGTCTGTGACTATAGTTGTGCTTCTTAAAAAACTCAAGCCTGGTCTTGGTCGGATTTGTGTTTGTTTCAAATAAAAAAAATGTTTTCAAAGAACAACAGGCTGCTCTAAAGAGATTACAGGAAGAAACTGATGAACAAAACATAGTTTCAACATGGAGGAGGTTAATTGTATTCAAAACGAAGATTCTTTATTTGAATAATACGGGGATGAGCAGAAATTAGTCATCAACACGTTCGTCTAGAAGTGGCAAACTGAGGAAGCAATGAGGGAGAGAGCAGATGGAGATAGAGGTCAGACAGAGCACTACGTCGGAGAACCAAGAAATGATGCGATAGTACAATGACGTTGCTGCCATGTTAGTGTTGAGGTAAGATCACTTAGCAAGGTGGTCAATGAGGATGTTTGTTAATCCCCTTTTTTCAAGAAGATTTTAGAGGAAGAATTTTTCGGAAAAGGTGGAAAATTTGAAATTTACGAAGTTTGATGGAATGCTGACCCAATGAAGCATATAGTATATTACATTCAAATGATAGTAGTGGGGTTCTTGTGACCCCCACACATGTTGATTATGTTTTACAAGTTCACATGGGGAAGTTCTGATCTGGTTTCACTAATTCCTTCCAGCATGTTGCAAAACTTTAGATGTTAAACAAATCTTTCTGCGGCAATTTATTTACAATAGAAAACAACAGCCAGAAATATGAATCTCTATTTAGTATGAATTCTCAAAGGAATAGGGATCCGACACTACTTAAGATTGGTGGGCATGTATTGTACCAGAGTAGACACTTTTTCAAGGAGGTCTGGTGATTAGGTGGTGGTGTGAGTGTCTAGAATTACTTCACTGGCACCTAAAAGGGAACTTTTACAAATGCTACAACCAGACTGTTTACGTTTTACAACCAATAAATACAAAATAATGTTATGCTTTGTGCATTAAATGCTACACAGTCAGCGGCGAGTGGAGTGCCACAATCCCATTCATCATTTTGGATCTACATAAGCCAAAGCCCATAGCACTGGCGACGTCTCCGGCATAAATGCGAGGAGGATGTATAGCTGATATAGGATCTTGTGGAACAGGATTTGATTCTGCAAGCGGTTCGGTACGAACGAAGAAATTGAGAACAAAAGGATCGGAACTCGCTGATAGGAAAGGAGAGAAAAACAAAGCAATGCCAACAGCGGAGTCAATCCGCTGTTCATCGATAGACGAAGCTCTCTCTTTTTCATCTCGTGCCAGATGCAACAAAAGATGAGTCCTTTTTCCTTCTCGCGAGCCACGGGAGCGCCTAGCGCCCAGAGGAGCAAAGCTAATTTTCCTTCCAGGGTAAAGCGGCGCATAAAAAAGGGCTGGCCCGTCAAAAGTCCGGTTCCTTCGCGAACGAAGTTCAGAATCAACAAGGGTTCGTAGAACGAAGGGAGTGTACAACTGGGGCGCAGCCCCACTTTTTTGTTCGTAACGAGGGAGAGATAGAATGGAGTTCTTCACGAAGTTCGAGACAAAGGAAAAAAAAAGAGTTTCTCTATGGCCTCCTCGTTTTGAGACATTATGGCTTTGGGGTCGACCCCGGTAACAAAGAAGGAATCCATAAAAACTTGGGATCCGACACCATGATAAAATACTACCCTCATGATTAGACCATGTCCCTGAGAACAAAATGTACATAGACTGAAGTGTAGGATAGATAAAAAGGTTAAGGTGTGTGAATAGAAATAGAATTACAAATGAGTACATCGAGGAAAAATCGATAATAGCTCTGTTTTAGCTTTTCTACTTGGGATCCTAAAAAATGAGAAAGTAAATAAGCCAATTGATTTACGCAGACAGTTGTGCTCCTATACTATAAATTGTTGATGCTTCTGTAGTTTTACTTTCATGTTTTCTATTAGGCTATGTTTTTTCAATTCTTCTTGTGTGATAATCATTCTTTGTGTTCGAAGCCTTGAACCGTTCAGGCAAAAAGAGTGAAGACGTTGGATGATCGATAGTTGTTATTGTTACAGGTGCTGAAGGATGGACTTTCTGCTGTACATGTTCCTTACGCTTATGGATTTGCAATTATCTTGCTCACTGTTCTTGTTAAAGCAGTCACATATCCATTGACAAAGCAACAAGTGAGTTTGTCCCTTCTCCCGTGCTACAGTAATATAAAATAAGTCAAAAGATATGTTTCCTATTAATTATTGTCTGGAATTTATAATTTTCTCTAGAAAATTTGGGTTGCCAACCTCAACCATCTTAATTAATTTGATAAATGTTTTAAATTAGGTCACAGTGTAAATAAAAACTGTATTTTTTGAACAGCATATGAGTTGGTTCTTTACCCTGCACTTTATTTATTTGACATGTAGGTTGAGTCAACACTGGCTATGCAAAATCTTCAGCCCAAGATCAAAGCTATTCAAGAAAGATATGCGGGCAATCAGGTAAATTGCATTCTCTTAGGGCTTGTGTCGTCTGGTGCCACAATCAACAAATCAAATTTGAACAATTGGTCGTTTCTTTGGCCAAGTACATGACTATTAAATTTAAATTCCTCTGGAGCTGAACTAAAAAAGCCTTTAGATATCTGTTATGGCATATTTGCCTTTTGGCTTCAAAAGAATTGTCCTAAAAGCAGTGGCGCCTTAAGGCTTACTGATATTTCCAGAAATTTGCAGTACCCAAAAACTTGCAACCCTTCGGCACCAATTCTCCTTTGTGTATTTTTCCCTATGTTGTGGTTTTTGTTCATGGAAAGTGTCAAAAATGAAAAGCCAATCCTAACACTGTTATGCAGTGTTGATCTGGCTTGATTTTTGGCTACGAGTTCAATGTTTCCTGATTTTTTCTTTTTTGATATTTCCTTTCAGGAAAGAATACAACTTGAGACATCACGTCTTTACAAGCAAGCTGGGGTTAATCCGTTGGCAGGTTATGTCCATAGCTTATCAGTTTACTTTTGCTTTCCTCTTATGATTCGTGATCAAGCATTTGTTTTATAATTTTGCAGTTGGTGTTTTGCTTTTCTTGCTCTTCATTTCCATTTTACTGTCATATGACTGCTACCATCCCCTTCATCCCCAGATACTTATAATGTATGATCATTGTTTCATTAATACCTGTAAATGTACTAACAATTTGTTTTGCTGATGAACAGGATGTTTCCCAACTTTGGCTACAATACCAGTCTTTATTGGTTTGTATCAAGCTCTTTCAAATGTAGCAAATGAGGTAAATGAGATAATCTATTTTAAATGATGTTTAGGGCAGACATGCTTTGTATTCCATATATATTAGAAATTTTTTAATTTGGCAACTTTTTTTATCTGAAGGGATTGCTGACAGAAGGTTTCTTTTGGATTCCCTCTTTGGGGGGCCCAACCACTATTGCTGCTCGACAAAGTGGATCTGGAATTTCCTGGCTTATTCCATTTGTGGTAACTAACTTTATTTCTTCAGAAACATTTAACAGTTCCCTATTTTTCTTGTTTAATTCACTTTGACATTATTCCTTAATTGTTCTCCAAACACAGAATCTTGCGTCATCTTGACATCATGGTAACCTTATTGGTTTGCCAGCTTATTGTGAAGCACTTATTTTCAGTCTGCTTAGAAATAAGAAACCTGTAGCATGTGGGTAGTGTTAAGGCCCATTGGGCCTAACTCTCCTTGAAAACAGGCTTGCAAGGAGAGGGTTGCCCAAGGCTTATAAACTTCACAAATCCAAAGTGCCCAGGCGATGTGGGATAATACTAACAGGTAGGAGACAGTTACTCTGTATTTCGGGTATCTTTCAAACATAACACAAGTGCCTGTCCGCAAAAGCCAACAGTTGCCAGCCAAAGAAATATGATGGAGAGTTGACCGAAATGTATTCTTTTCATTAAGATCCAATCCAGGTCCAAGATGGGCTCTTGCGGAGTTGCACTGACATCGACAGGCCTAGCCATTTGGTCAAGAGCTATGACCTAGATGGGTAGAAGAAAATAGGCCGACGGTTGGGAAAAGGTCCATCCACATAAGAAGTTTTGGAATTCCTGATTAGTATTTGTGGATGCACGTCTTATTTGTGGAGCCTATAATTTGGAAAGTCTTGAATGATAAAAACATGACAAAGTTGCTGAAATATATCCCTCAGTATGGACGAGCCATACTCCATCCATATCCCCTTGATTCTTATCTAAAATACTGTTGAAATAGAACTTACACCTGCTTATATCTGCAGCAGACTGATGAGGTACCATGACCAGTATCCCTTTCACTTTATGCATATAGGTAACAATACACAATACTTCCTGCAGGATGGGCATCCACCATTGGGCTGGCATGATACTGCCGCATACCTTGTTCTACCCGTCCTCCTTGTTGCTTCTCAGTATGTTTCTATGGAGCTCATGAAGCCTCCACAGGTGCAGAATTAACTTTACTTATTTAGAACTCTCATCTCTATATTACTTATTATTTTGTCAAGCCTCTTAAAGGTGCTTTAAATTTCTTTCTTCTTTTTGCAGACGGATGATCCCACACAAAAGAACACACTTCTTGTTTTCAAGTTTCTTCCCCTCATGATTGGCTACTTCTCTTTGTCTGTTCCATCGGGGTTGTCAATCTACTGGTAGGTGTCAGTTACTATGAAGCTACAGTACCTGGATACTGGTCTGTGACCAAATCTTTAGTGTCGATAATGATGTGACGTGAGATGATACTGATAGAAATCCTTCGTACTTATTCTATATCAGATGAATAATAACATAACTACTAAAACAATTAAATTGTAAAAGTTTTATATCAGTATCAGTCAAGTAACTAGAGGTAGATCACTTCTTTGCAGTTTAACAATTAATAATCCATGTTTATGTCATATAACTATTTATTGGGTTGATACAAGTATTTGTCATTGATTAAAGGGAATCCTTAGACTTTCTATATCCGTATCTGTAGCTGGATTTCTGAACATGTCTTCTCTTATCCTCCTTTCTTGTATTCTTGTCCATATCCTGGCAACATAGCTTTCCTTTTTGCCAGTTTGTGCAGCATACATAACAACCACCTGCTTATGATAGCTCTTTGGTGATTTGATGCATGTATTCGTTCATTTCACAAACTTCTTTCTTCTCATTCAGTTAATCTGTAAAATTGCTTATTCATATCATACTGGTCAGTGAGCTCAAGTGTTCTTTTTAATAGTTTTCACTTATTACTTGATATATTCAATTGATTTCTATTTGCTTCTCCGGTTTTCCATGGTGATGTTGCACATGTACTTATCAAAGTTACAGATCTGTCTTATCTTGCACAATTTCCTTCGCATAGATTTCTTTATGTGCTACCTTAAGTTATTAAAATTTTCTTACCTTCTCTAATCACGTTGATTACCAATTTGAAGAGAAATAATTATTCACGACTTGCTACAACATTATATATTCAAAATGAATGAAAAGAAAAAGGTCATTGCAGTGCAGTCTGTTGCATTATTTCAGTTCTGTATATCTTCATTGAATGTAATTTTTAAATTACCTATGGGATTGTTAGGTTCACAAACAACGTCCTCAGCACCGCACAGCAGGTATGGTTACGTAAATTAGGTGGTGCAAAACCTGCCGTAAATGAGAATGCAAGTGGAATCATTAGTGCTGGACGAGCAAAACGCTCAACATCTCAGCCAGCACGAACTGGTGAAAGGTTGGTCTTATATTTCAAAGAAATGATTAACCTAATTTACTGGGCCATTATTGATCCCCTGTATGACAATCAACAGGTTTCGACAGTTGAAGGAAGAAGAAGGTAAGAAAACAGTGAACAAAGCTCTACCAGCAGAGGAAGGTCAGGTTTTGGCTTCTGCATCTGATGCAGATGACGTCTCTGATGAAGAGACAGACAACAAGGTATATTGCAGTCTTTAGTGTCTTATTCTGATTGTATGAATATCGGAAATATTGTTGTCTTGTCCTAGAAAGCTATTCATTCACTGTCCTTTATATTTAGGAATTGTCGAATTAGGATTATCTATGTCAGTACAGGGACTGTAATAACTAATGAACTATCTCTTCTTCCTGTGCTGCAAACCTGATGCATGCAGAAACCAATTTTACCAAAATTTTCTACAGCCTTGCTGCAAATGTCAAATATGTACACTTTTTTATGTACATGCGATATTTTGCATCTTAATGGATGTAATATCTGATTAGGTTTATTTCAAGGTCCCAAGTGGGACCTTGAAATGGCAGGTTCGAACCTTCCCAGTTTGTATGCCCCTTACAGTGTATGAGTGTAACAATCAATTTGGAGTCCTGAGAATAATTTGTTGAAGCAAATGAAAGATGGGAAAATACCAGTCTTCCTTGGTGCCATAAAGTTTAGTTCTCCATGGCATCATAATGATCTGATACCCTGGGAATCTGTGTCAGTAACCAGAAAAGTGGGCTCAATTTCTGCAGATATGTTTTTGTCAATCTGTCAGGGTTGAGACCAACTTCAATCATGACTGGGCAGTCACGTTGGGAGGACATGCTGGATTATTTCCCTCAACTTAAGACTCCATCAGTCAGACAATACAGATCTAAACTGGCATACAACACTGTTATAATCCTGCCATAGCCCTACCATTATTTGTACTGAGGAAAAGAGGTCAACCTTCACCTGTGATAATCTCTTACAAAATCCATCAGTTTCAGTTGACTTCTGTTATGTGTTTTGGGAACTGATGCTGATTCGAAATCTATCATCTATGGCAGGATGAATTCCTAGAAGAGGCATATGCTTCTAGTGGCAGCAAACAGATTCCAGGCTATTCTGGTCCAAAGAGGAGCAAGCGATCAAAGCGGAAGCGTACTGTATGAACAAATCATGTATATCTATCTCTTCACTGCTTGTAGCTTCTGGTGAGTCTTGTATATCTCAACAGATTGTATTTTGATTATATATAGTGGCCATTTTTATGTTGGCGGCTTATTATTTTGGGGGTTTCTCTGCAAATTCATGAAATCAACTGTTACTAGTAACTGAAAAGAAAACCATGATTCAACATGGTATCGAACTTTTGTCGTGCCAAAATATGATACGTGTGGTTAACAATCAAAAGAAGAAGATGCTATGTTACATGTGGTCAAGTGAATCTAATATTTTCTCATATAAGTTTTTAAAATCAGAAACCATAAACCAGTAGAGTAGCCTTCACATGGCGTGGTCCTAAAACTGGTAAGCTATTGAACTCTTCACAGTTCCGATTTTCTCATGGAATTTTTTGCAAATGGAAACCATTGTAATTAAATGTTGTTTTTCCTTTTGGTTTATATTGGAACAACGAGAAATATTATTAAAATTAGGGAACTTATTGTTGTATCCATCAGACACCTTGTACCTGTGGTGTTTGAGTCAGTGCCTTCAAAAATCTGTATCTATGTATCCTAACGAAGGTATAAGCATGAAATTATGGGTGAAAGAATAGTGATCTTATGCTCTGGAACTTATCAATCAAAGGCTTATAGTATCTGAATCTCAAATAAGTTCCTTCTACAAATAGAATACCCCATTAATTAATTCACCACACACTCAAAAACATACAACCTTATTCAACTACAGAGATACATCACCACCCTCAATTCCACTCATAACCAGACCAACTCTTACCTATCCATTCATGGCTTAGATGGTGGGCGCCGATTCCCAATTGGGCTGGGTCCAGATGGGACCTTACGAATCATACTCTCTTTTACCAGCTTTGTGGTTTTCTCCTTTTTACAAAATAATAAACAGGAAGGTGTAAGCCATTTGCATTAATCAAATATGAGGATAATGAAAAGAGGCTGGTTATAAGTAGAGAAATATTCATGATACTCACCTGAGTAGCTAAAATAAATCGACTTTCTGATTGAAATGGGGGTTCTGCAGGTCCAAGCTTGAGATCGACTATACTCATCAGACATAAGAAATATATTAGAAGTTGGAGTCCAATATTTATAACTTAGATAGAGCAAGGACCATAACTAATTTGTCTATTATGCTTGAGATTGCAAAAATTAACTGAATTGCAGCTAAAAAGAGTAGAACTGTAGAAGTTAAGTGGCTTGCCTGATTCTATAGCTTGAACAATGAACGGAGTGGAGTTATAGTATTGCGAAACTGCAAGGAGGATGATTGCCAAGAGAAGATGGGTTAGAGTCTCTCTTCTCATCATCTTAGACCTGATCTTGTACATGGTGGAAGTGATTTGAGTGGTGGGAATGTGGAGGCTTTTCAAGCATAGAGAAACTTTTTTAACTAATTCAAATGTTGGAAAATCATGACATAACTTGAAAATCTTTGGGATGTTGGCTAAAGGTGGGAGAGAATCTGATGCTACACAGATTGCAAATGATAAGATTAGGGAACGGTTGTTGACTTCTTCTTTGCCATCATTATAATCATGTTAAAAATTTGTCAGCTCTTGCATGCATTTTCTTGTGAGTGCCCACATCCATGCTTTTACGATAAGTGTGTTGGTGTGGCATGTAGTGAAGTCACCAATCATAGATTTAAATATCAAATATTAACTGATGCCTATCAAAACTTGAAGCAGATGTTATATGACAAAAGAAGAAAATAAAAAGATCTAAAAAAAAAAGGGTCCATGAATTGTTTGGAGATTTGGTTTGTTGACCTTAGAAATCCAGAGGTTCAAGCCAAAACAGAGAAAAGAACTTCCTGTTTAATATGTTATCCATTAAAGATATATGAAAAATTGTGACTGATATGCTCCTCAGAGTAGTTTACTTATGGTTTTCATATTTCTTCAAGAAGGTAGTTACATTGCTTTGGGCATACATAATGGATTAATGCCTGATGTTACACACTCTATGCTTGTATTTGATTGAGTTATGGTTGTCAGGACTCTCTGCGTGAAAATTGTTAGATGGATCTGAGTCTTGAAATGTGTAGAAATTCCAATTAATGGTTTAGCGATGCAGGTGTTATAGGAATTCCGCCCTTGAATTCGACCAAGTAGATTTTTTTGGCCCAATACCAGATTACCTTAATCATGTTTATTGTTTATGTGACCAGTCACAATATGAAAAAATAGACATATTTGAATTGTTAATGACTCTTTTTGTTGATCTTAGATAAACAATATATTTGGTATGAAGTACATGATTATACTGTTATAGATGGCTTATTTGGTCTACTAGATTGATATCACATATTATGCCATGTTAAAGTGATTCTGCAATATCAGTTAAAAAAACTCTGCATTATTATTTTTCAATGATAAGCAAAAGATCATTATGCAATATCTTTAAAGCCATAATTGTTGCTTAAGTTGTCTGGTTTCTCCCTTCTCCTATTCACTTGTGAGTTGTGACACTTAAAAGTTGTCAAGAGTGGGTACCACTTATAGAGAAATCCTTTCCCACATGATGATGATTATGTTTTCCAGCTTGCTTGACCTAATGAGACAAGTTAATAGAGAATGAAAGCTTGTATAGGAGGTTAGTGGTCTAGACTTAACAGTATCATATTAGGCATTGATTACATTTTCATTTAGGGTTTTTGGTTAATAAACAGACTGCTTTGGATACCTATGTCTGTCTTCCATCTTCCTTTGTTGAAGAAAGCAATAATTATTTTAGGTACCTCTAACTCTATAATAGTATGTCAATTTTTTTGAAATGTTTCATTTGAAAATCAAGACTCAGAGCTGAATAAAAGTTTGGGTCTTTTATGGGTAAACATGATTTCTAGAGTTTGCCAACTTTTATGATTAGTACAAGTTTTGATGGTCAAGATTGGATAATTATGTACAGTGTGCTTCCAAACTTCAGAAGCTCAAATGAAGCTTCATTATTTTTTTGCAGCAGCTTGTGATTTATTTTCAGTCTTCTTAATTCTGTCTAGATGTCGTCGATTCATGGATATCGTTTGCGTTTGTTAACGTGAAAGTCGCTGAGCTCCTGAATGTTGCTTATTTACTTGAATTCCTGTTTTCTGTTAACAAAAAAAGTTTGATTAATTTCAAATAAGTTAAAAAAAAAAACTGTTTGTTAATAGGGTAATATTGTTAAATTAGGAAGTCAAAAAGTATTCATAATTACTTGTTTTTTTGTTAGTTTGATTTGTGATTTGGGCTGCCGACAGGAAGATTAGAAACCACTTGTTAAAGCCCTTTGCATAGAGATTTCTATTCCGCCATATATTCCATCTTGTCGCCATCTTAATGGCTTTTTTTAATAATCATGGTAAGAAAAAGATAATTACGTATTAATGCCACAATTAAACTAGATCCTTCCGAGTCACTAATTCATCGTCTGTGAGAGAGTCAGTAAGACTGTTGCACCCCCCACCCCTCCACCTCCAAACACCCAACCACGCTCAGAAAGTCATCCCAATATAAGCCATGGAAGAAGTTGCCAGCTGAAACAGACGATGCATTGATGCCCAAGAATGACATTGCATTTGGTATTACACTGTTTTGAGGTTTGGAAGATCAAGCTAATCTCAGGTTCAATTTGGTACAGGGGACAGATGCGGATCCATGTAAAGATTTAGGGTTTGTATTCTCAGCTAGTTAGCACTTCCTCTCCACCCGTTCAGACTGTATGGTTGTTTTCGTCGAGTTCTCAAAATTACCCTGATTAAAATGGCCACACTGTTAAAAGAAGGGATGTATCAAGAGATGGAAAGGGCTATAACACTTTTTTTTTTTTGATAAAGGGCTATAACACTTCAAGAACGACCTTTGTGCAGTAAAGTTGAAAATGAACGACTAGCCTATAACCAATCCAGTCTTTGTATTGCATTTGCGTCCGTCCTGACATATTTACATTTTTTGTTGTTATTATTTCTTAGTACTTAATAATAAATCAAAAAGGGAGCACATCGTGGGCATTTGGTCTAGTGGTATGATTCTCGCTTAGGGTGCGAGAGGTCCCGAGTTCAATTCTCGGAATGCCCCCATTTCGTTTTTGTATTTTTGTATTTTTTTCAATCCAACCCAAGTTCAGCATGGGCCATGGTGAGCCCAAGTTGGCTTACAATGTGTTAGCATCCATTTAAGCCCTATTACGCCCATAAGCAGGCTTATAAGGCTTATCAGCCTCACCTGGATGGCTTTCATGAAAGAGGAGACTGGAGAGATCCTACTTTTCTTAAAGGGGCCCAATAGGCCTAAACGTAATCAGTCACGTAAAATAAAACAGCCTTAAAGGACAATACGAGCCCCGTCCACTAGTCATGATCATGATCATCTACATATGAATGCTATTATGCTCTAAATGGTAATTGTTGGTTGGGTCATCAAATTTCACCATGTAAATGAAGGGGTAGAAGTTTTAGAATAGATTGATTTTTTTTTTTTTTTTTTTTTGTCAAAAAGATCATCTTCACAGAGAATCTGCCTTTTGGATAATTTCCACATGAAAGTAATCCCACCGCTATGTAAAATGCCCCGTTCTCAATCAGTAATGACACAAAATTAATGTGTGTATTACCGATTGTTGTTATTATCTAAAGACCCTTTGCGGTTAAGGGTTGGCCACATCGAAGTCAATACGGGTAAACGATGTTTGACAACCAAATTTTTAATTTTTATACGGTTATCCGCCGTTGGTCAAATTAAAACAGACATAAAAAGTGATGAGAAAGATTAACTCAAACGACGTCGAAGAGAAAAAAATTTAAAAATACCTTTATTATGCGACAGTTTTATGATGTTTTACTAGAACCATCCCAAATTCATTTTAGTGATTTTGTGGATAACCCATAACCATGATAAACTCTAACCAAACCATGCCAAAAAATATAACACCGACCATTGAGATTAGTAGTTTGATTAGTGAAGCAAATGTAACATAACATAAAAAAATATGTTCACTGCAAACAACTGCTTGCTCAGTTAGTTAGCATCCTTCCTTATAACTTGGAGTTAGTGGGTTCGAAACTCGTTAGCTGTGGTATTACTATTGAGTGAGACCCATGTAATTTCTATCTATATAATATATATATATATATATATATATATATATGCATGTGTAGGTACCCGTTTGGGGTGTTCTCTTCGCTATTATGAGGCAATTTTCTCTTTGCTACTATGGGCGACTTCTGTAAGACTTTAATATGTTTGTGGCAGTTATGTGCTCATTCCTCACCAAATACTTATGGTGTTTCTAAGCTATGTAATCCGGTCAATAGTCCCACTTCTACCAACAAAAATATATATGTTCACTTCCCGAACTCACTGACTGCCACATAGATTTTTCTATTTTTATTTTTTATTAAAAAAAAAAGAAAGAATACAACATAATTGCACTCAGTTAACTTTATCTCTATCTTTTTATTTTTTTTCAAACAATCACTTATTCGGTTGGTTTGCATCCCTCCAACGACTTGGGAGGTCTTGGGTTCAAGATTTATTGGCTGTGAAATTACCATTAAGTTAGGCCCATGTAATACGTTATATATAGGTACGTATTTCTAAATAAAGATTTGTTCCCGTAGGTGGTAGCCTTATCTGCATCCGTTAGTGATAGCCTTTCTTGCACCCATCAATGGTGACTTTCTCTGCAATCGTCCGTTGGATCGATGTTAATGACAGTTTCTGCGCTTCTCACATGCTGTTATAGTTTATCTATGTCATATTGTAACTTAATACCCTCTATCAAAAAAAAAAGAAAAGAAAAAAATATCTTATTTTTGTTAAACAAATTGAAGATCCAAAACAGAACACTTTAATCAAGAATATCTTGTCTCATTAATTAGGCCAATTTTGTCAACAAATCGGTTCATTTCTGTACCTGAAATCAGAATCTTTATATAAAATGGTTTCCGTCTCCACCGATTTTTCTGAAATCAAAACATTTTTATAACAATTGGTTTACGTTATTATCGATTTTCATGTGGAGATTGATGTCTGCAAGATCAAAATTGTTAATTAATCAATAATATATATATATATATATATATGATTTTCTTATTTCAAATTGGAAACTCAGTAAAAGACTAAAAAAGACAGTGAAAAATGCATACTCTATTACATTGGGTAGAAATTAAGATCGTTCTTTCTTGTCGTTTACACTGTTGTGATTTTCTAACTCTATTAAAAGGTTCCTTTTTTTAACGTTACTCATCTATAATATTAATTTTTTTTTTTCATTATGAAACTTGTTAATTTATGAGCCCGGATTGAGCAGTATTCACTATCTCTAAACACCCAGTAAATATCTTAGGGTGTGAAAGCCCGCAATACACGGAGGCAAATGAGTGAAAATTACGTAACTTTGAAACACTATAAGGATTAAGTGAGGACTAAACATAAAAACTGTCACAAACGTGAGGCAAATGAGTGAAAATTACATAACTTTAAAACACCATAAGTATTAAGTGAGGACTAAACATAAAAACTGTGAAAAGGAGTCGCGAACTCTAAGACCTCGAAAATTGTTAACATCCTATGACTATTTGCCTAGGCGCACAAATAAAATGCCATGGCTCTTTACATTGTTTTTCATCACATCGAACACAAGGGACCTTTGAATTCAAATATACAAATGTCGTTACTCATTAGGGTTTGAAAGGTCAAAAGAAGATGGTATTATTATAATAAGAGTTTGTATGTTTTTTTTTTCCTTTTTTAAAGTATTTTAGGGTAAATGGTGTAATAAACCCTTAAATCAAGCTTTATTTAACATCTCGAAATGAATCACATGAAAAAACTAATTATAACTCTCACCCTACTTATTCTTCTCATAGTGCATTTTATATTAAGAATAAAAAACAGACCCAAAATTGGAGATAATCGGTTCCTATTACAAACGGGTTCTTGTTATAGCGCTGCTATTTGGATCGACGGACTTACAAAATAAATGCTTGACGTTTATGTGGCATAGTAGATCTCACAGCTACATAAGTTGATCATAACACTTTTAGAAGGGAAAAAGTGGTGGATCCCACCCTACAACATAAATATTTGGCACCAATTTTATAAACTGGTCGGTCCAAAAAACTTTATTTTTCTTGTGATTAGTGAATCACTGAACCAAATGGTTTAGCTGAAAAAGGGTAAAAGAAGAAAAGAAAACAGAACAAGGTAGAAGGTAGAAAAAGAGGAAATGCATGTGCCTGCTGTAACCAGAAACACACTTCTTCTTTGCAAAGGCACTGACACCTCGTCTTCTGCGTTTCTTATCCTTTCACCCAACATGGTTCTCGTGTCTCTCTGTCCTCTTCCTCTCTCCTATTTTTCAAATGTTTTGCCCTTTTTCTTGATATTGGGGCAAATCCACTGCCACAAAGGCCGGTCCACAACAAATAACACAACTTTCTAAAGCTTTGTATACAGCATATATAGGGTTATTACACCTCTATTTATTGCACCCAATCAAAGCCTTACATTTTTTTCCCCCTTACATAGAGATGATTTGAAGGAGACTTGGCAACATATTAGGATTAGGATTGACTTAGGCAAGTCAGCAGATTGGTATGTCAAGATTGGTCAATTATAACCCGAACTCGTATATTAAACGGGTCAAAATTTTAAACCCTAATCCTTACTAGTTTAACATTTTTTTTTGATATAAAGCAAGAAAACAAATTATGGTCGACCCTAACTCTAACATGATTATTAAGTAATCAGTCATGAATGCTAAACTCTAACCTTATCTTATTTAATCGGTGGGTCGAATTAGAGTAGATCAAGTTAGAATAGGATTGGCGAGTTACCGGCCAATTTGCTAGATCTAATTCGAAGGCTAATTTTTAGAGGAGATGTTCTTTTCACTATATATTTAAATTAGGTTGTATACAACTTCTAACCCACTTAAAAATTTATTGAAAATTAACAATAAAAAAATGTAAAATATGTCAAAGTAACTCCGGAATTGGATCGATTACTTTGGGTTTCAGTTCAGAGTTGCAAGAAAAGGTTTTCTCTCTTTTTTTTTTATCCAAGTCTCTTTTACTTTATATAAGTTTATCTATTGAATAAAATATCAAAAGATAAGACATAAAGTTAACTGAGTACAATTATGTATCATGTATCAGATCAGATCAGTAGCCCAAAAACTATTATAATTTCTCCGCATCTCAAAAGCATATCCCCAGCTTTCCTTCCTCTCGTTTTCATTTTTCTCTATGGTTCCAAAGTTCAATCAACCCAAATAGCTAAAGTGGGACCAACCGTACCCTAGATTCATCATCGTCGATAGACGTATCGAACCAATGAACTGTTACGAAAACCCCCTCTTATTATTATGTTCATTATTATTGGAGCTAATGAGCTTGCTGCTAATAACTGCTAATTACATCAAAATTACTGCACATCATAAATACAACCGTTGGATTATTCTACTTCCTTAGGAAATTAGAATCTTAATCGCGAAGTTTATGACCATAATAAGATCATGGACCTTACCTACCAAATATCTTTTTCTTTTTCTGAAAGGCTTTAAATGGGCCCCACTTTGACCCAGGTCTGCACGACTTGGACCCCGAAATAAAAGGACATCCATTTTAATAACGACAAAAATTACTCAATAACCAAGGGTATTTCCGTAAATTAAAATACCTACAGATGTATAGTTGGCTAATCCTGCGGTCACGAAATGACACAGCCAATAAAAAATACAATCTTTATGGTAATGAAGTGGGACCGTCACTATTTTTGGGTACCTTATCCTACAACCAACTACATGAGATAATTGCTCAGCAAAATCAAATACTTCCTTCTATAAATACCAACCCAAACCCACCTCCACTTTCTCACACCTTAATTTCCTAGTCATGGCTTCTTCTGCAACTCTATCTCTTCTCCTTTTATCCTTAACCCTCCTCTCCCTTAACCTGTGTACACTCACCCAAGCTAGCAACCTCATTTTAACAGTAGTAAACAACTGTCCCTTCACCATCTGGCCAGCTATTCAACCCAACTCCGGTAACGATGTCCTCGAAAAAGGCGGTTTTGCCCTCCACACCCTGACCCACAAATCCTTCCCTGCTCCACCCCAACACTGGTCCGGCCGTATCTGGGCTAGAACCGGTTGCACCTACCACAACGGCCACTTCTCCTGCGCCACCGGTGACTGCGGTGGCCGTCTCGAGTGTGACGGTCTAGGCGGAGCCACCCCTGCAACCCTAGCTCAGTTCACCCTCCACCACGGCCACAAGGACTTTTCATCTTACGCTGTCAGCCTTGTGGATGGATTCAACCTGCCAATGACGGTGACCCCACATGAGGGTCAGGGGACTTGCCCTGTCGTTGGGTGTAGGGCAAATCTTTTAGCCACGTGTCCTGAGAGGTTGCAGGTTAGGTGTCCTGCGGTTCATGGACCTGTCGTGGCGTGTAAGAGTGGGTGTGAAGCGTTTAATACAGATGAGGTTTGCTGCAGGAATCATTACAACAGTCCTCAAACATGCAAAGAGTCGGTTTATTCTCTGTTCTTCAAGCATGCTTGTCCTGCTACTTTTACATATGCGCATGATAGCCCATCTCTCATGCATGAGTGTTCTTCTCCTCGTGAACTCAAGGTCATTTTCTGTCATTGATGTTCAGTAGTTGCAGGTTATTTTAGGGTTTCTGATCATATATTGTCTGGTAGTCTCTGGATGGACGAATCAGATGTCAGTGTAGTGAAGTGTAGTGTAGTGTAGTGTTTTCTCTTTTGTCTTTTTCTTTTTTGTCGTTTTATTGATGGTAGATGTAACGTTTCGGTATCTTTGAAAAAGAAGTAACATTTCGGTGTTGTGTTTCAATGAAAAATATTGTGAGGTATATGATTAGTCAGGCAAATCTTATTTGCATCATCTTGCTTGCTTTTTCTTTTTCTTTTTTTCTGATCAGTACTAGCAAAAAAAGGAGAATATATTGGGAGTAGGGAAAATGAGGGACGGGTGCGACAGAGCGTCTTTTAAATTTTAGTAACAAATATTTTTTTAAAGTGTAAACGTTACGTGCACGGTGTTCATGGTAAGGAACGCTGTTGTGTTGGCGTGGAGAAAGATGTTTGGCTACTTTGGTACATTTGCACTTTGCAGTATTATTAAAGATTTTAAAATATGAAAAAGGCTTAGTTTAAAGTTTAAAACGTTTTTAACTTTTTTAGTTTCTAACCGTTATGGTGGACGTTACAGTATTATCCTATGCTCCGGTAGTAGGGCAAAATGTCACGTGCCTCTTTCTCGCCACATGGTACATTTTGAGTCCAGTAGTGCTGTTTGAAGTTTGAACCCACCAGATGTTTACGTGGCATACGCGTTTGCTTCGGTTCAAAAATCATTCCAGTCTAAATTTAAATGGGTCTTGTTACAGGATAAGGTTGTTTTTGAAAGAGTTTTTTTTGAGTCTTCAAATTAGTTGAATTTTTGTAGACACAATATTATTATTATTTATAGGATGTCTATAAAAAATCAGCTCAATTAGAAATATCTAATTCTCCAAACAAATCACTTTAAATGTAAGCCGTTTATTCACACTATTAAAGTTTAAATTAATTGTTTGTGGTGCTAGAGGGTGCTAGAGGTCTCCGATTGAGCTGATTTTTTTAGATATGGTCCAAATAATATACATAATATACATATCCAAAAATCAGCTTATTTGGACAACTTTAATAAACTAAACAAAATACAAAACCTAAAAGTTTATCATGTGCGGCACATGTTAACAAAATCCAATTTAAATAATGCTGAAGTTTGAAAAAATCAAAACTCGAGGAAGTGATTCAAATAACGGGGTGAAAATAGCTTCAAATAACGGGGTGAAAATAGCTTTATGATTGTATAAATTTCCAAGAAAATTCTAGCATCACTGACTAGATGGAGTACTTGAGCCCCTTCTTACACATCAAAAGAAAAAATTAAAAAAGAAAATAAATAAATTGTATATGCTTTTGTTCCGTTAGCTTGACCTTTGGGTTGTATAATGTATATAGCTAGTACTTGGGAAACTTAATCATTGGTATAAGCGGGGTTGGGTAACTTTTTGGGTTCATATTAGTAAGAGGGGTTATTGCACCCCTCTTTAGCCCTATGGAAGCCCCATATATTTTATAGGTCAACTACGTATAGCAACATAATAAAAAATTAATTTATTTTAAAATTTTTAACCTCATACAAAATTAGACCCGCCAAATAAACCCGTGACCTGCAAATTCTATCCTAACTCGACCCGTCAAAAAGATTTTAGAACGAATTTTTTAAATATGATGATATACATAATGAAAAGAACATTCTCTTCAAAAATCAATTCTTAGATTATCAACTCTACAAAATGTGGGGCTTTGATATGACACAATAACCTCTAACTTTTGTCGGATATATAACTTTTGCTGTAGGAAACACAGCAAAAGAAAGAGTAAACAATACATGTAACTTATGTCTTTTGTTTTAACCTGCGGCTAGCCTCTACCGTTGCCGTGATATCAAAATACTCCCCCCGGGAATTGGGTTCCAACCCCAACTCCCTGGCCCAAATTATCCACATGGTGGACGGAGGGTTAGCCGGACCCAAGCAAAACTATTGGATGTACACGCATTTACTCGGGGTGAACATCCAACGGTTGTGCATGGCTGGATGGTAGGGCTTAAATTTGTTGTTATGCACGGGCTTATGAAAGTGTAATGCTAGGGAGAGTTTTTTTGAGGAGATTTTTTTTGTGTGTGTAAGGCTTACATAGAGATCATCAAAAGGATGATTTTCTGTGAGGATGATCTCTTTGTTATGAAAATCAACCTCACCAAATATTGTATTATTATAAATCTTTTAACTACTTCAAAATTATCATCTAAATTTTAACAATAAAATAGAAGGCTTAAAATTTCACCACGTACAATAAATGAGAGGGTTAAATATCTTAAAATGATATGATTTTCGGTGGCTAAGATCTACATAATGAAGAAATTATCCACACCTCTCAACTCGCTCCCTCTCATGTGCTGTTGCGCCTATCATGTGTGAAACTGACTGATTTTCGGTGGCTAAAGGTTTTTTTATAAGGTAACTTACTATTTAGGTCCTGCTTGAGCAATATGGTATCTCACGGGGCTCCGTATTTATACCAAACCGGCAAATACTAGTGGTAGTGGGACGACAAGATTTTTCCCCACTAAAGAACGGGTTGATGTAGCACGCACCTGAACCAGAGCACATGTACTACTTTCGTTTTGATCAATTACGGAGGTGCATTGAATAATCAAATCCAACAACTCAATCTCACTACTATCATTTACGGGTCTCGATCCAAATCCTGCACAAATCTCCCCATATATATATATATATATAGTGATGTTGCTGCTTTCAATTTTGAGACAAATCCAAATGATCATTTGAAAGATAACGCATTTGGTGGCACGCAAAACATCAGCAACAAGAACGCTCTCCTTTTTTCTTTATTTATGTTTTTTTGTCTAGTTTAATTAATTAATTAGTTGGATATAAGTTAACACGTACGTAATTAATCTACCCATGAATATATAAACACTAAGGCCCTACTTGGTATGCACGAAAAATTCGCATCTGCAGTTAGTCCCAGTCAAATTGATAAATCAACTGCTTGGTATGGTATTTCTCTGTTAGTTAGGATACTTATGACCCTATTTGTCCATGCAAACTACCACTACCGTAGTAGTCGTAATTTTCATTTTGTAAATTTTTACTGCATACCAAGCATGACCTAAAACCACCATAACATGAATATGGTATTGAAATTAATTAATTCCGTACGTACATGCATGCACCACAATCTTTCAATTCATGCAAATTAATCACCCTTAATAAATAGTACAATATAATCAATTCAGCTTTGGTTTTTTTTTTTTCTTCTTATTTATGCTGCTTTTAGACATTTTTTAATTAGCAATAAAATGCTTTTAATAATACATCAAACAACAATAAAATGCTTTTAATCCACCCATTTTTTTTTTCTTCCTTATTTAAGCTGCTAAGATAATTAAGTTTCTTCTCTCTCTTTCGAAAATGATCAATTTCTTTCTCATGGAACATAACCACCGTGACCTCCTCCACCACCATTGCCACCACCTCCACCATACCCGCCTCCGTGTTCACCACCCACTCCATATCCACCACCAGCACCAGAGCCGCCACCTCCACCTCCACCGTACCCACCTCCAATGGCCCCAGCATAGCCACCACCACCTCCAGATCCTCCACCAGTACCGTACCCAACACCATGGTCTCCCCCAACACCATAGCCTGACCCACCACCACTACCCCCACCACCACCACCACCATAACTTCCACCATGCTCAACTCCAGTACCATAACCACCACCACCACCACTACCACCTCCACTACCATATCCACCACCATGTTCACCTCCAACACCATAACCAACACCACCACCACCTCCATTACCACCTCCACTACCATATCCAACACCATGTTCACCTCCAGCACCATAACCAGCACCACCACCATTACCACCTCCACTACCATATCCACCACCATGTTCACCACCAGCGGCGCCATAACCAGCACCACCACCACTACCACCTCCACTACCATATCCACCACCATGCTCACCTCCAGCACCATAACCAGCACCACCACCATTACCACCTCCACTACCATATCCACCACCATGTTCACCACCAGCGGCGCCATAACCAGCACCACCACCACTACCACCTCCACTACCATATCCACCACCATGCTCACCTCCAGCACCATAACCACCACCACCACCACCTCCACTACCACCACCACTACCATAACCAACCCCATGGTCCCCTACACCCCCATAACTACCCTCAACACCATGATCACCTCCAACTCCATAACCAGTACCACCACCACCACCAGATCCTCCACCACCCCCAGAACCTCCTCCATAACCAGCACCACCTCCACTACCAATGCCATGGCCAGCACCATAGCCACCAGCATTACCTCCTACAGTACCATAGCTACCGCCAGCAGCTCCCTCAAGATTGAGGAGGGTTCTAGCAGCTGAACCTAAGCCTACCCCCAACAACAACACAAGAAAGAAAACAACACTACCACCTCTACTCATAACTCTATGAGAAGCAGCCATGGGGAAATTAAAGGTGCACTACTTAGCTAGGAATCCTGGCCTGCCTCTACAACTTGGTGTGATATATTGAGAAGAAAGGGAAATCAAAGTGGGTATTTATAGAGGATTTGGAGGGTCCAAAACCGCGTTAATGTGATTATGGAGTGGTTGAAGCACATGGGCTGATGATAAGTAGTAGTAGTAGTAGTAGTAGTAGTCCATCAGTTGTGCGTCTCACAGTGTGATTGTGTGATCCCCAATAAAAGCTAGCTAGCTCTACTTACTGCACTCGATGATCTTGTTAGTGTGCTTTTGCTGTCCTCCACACCACCACCTCCCCCATTTGTATGCCAAAGCCAATTAAGCCATACCCTATTCTTATAGTGAATCTAGCCCTAGAGTCCCGAATTCAACGTCTACATGTTTGATATCAAAATGGGTATGGATATTTCCACCCAAACTTTTTTAAAGAGTTATTCTTCCAACTTATTCTAACACCCATGTTTGATATCAACTAATCCACAAGGGTTGATTGCATTCTTTTGATTTTTTGGGATGATATCCTCAATTATCATGTTCTAAAATTTTTAGCCTGATCATCAAATGACGATTGAAATTCTTAATTAGCTCTATCCATTTTAATTTTAATTTTCAACCGATTTTTTTATATAAGTTTGTAGGATATGCGTTCAACTCAAAACTACATGGGACTATATGTACAACTTATGTGTAAGAATAAAGTGATTAGAATATGAAAAAAAGTTGGGTGGAGATATTCTTCCCTAAAATTGGCCCATCGATTTTTTATTCTATAAATAGGTGTATCAGAATGTGGTCCCCGTCCCATCCCTGCCACTACTAAACCAGTTAGCATGCAATGGAAATTGGAGTAGAGATGCAACCAAACTGTCATATATCCTTGGCTTGTTTTAACCAGAAAGCGTTTGGAGTTCCTTATTACCTAGCTATGTTTGTTACCCTGTCCAGATGTAGACTCTTTCCAGTCCCCCTTCTACACGTTTGGATTATATAGATTCTGTCTGACGGTCTCCGCCTATATGGTGATAGGGAGCTTTTTTATGTTTTTATAGATGGGGATAACAGGAAATAATTATATCAGATACTGGGCTTTTGCTCTTTTGGGTCGGTAAAAATAGACATTTAATTCAGTTAAGTTTCGAAATGGAAGTTTAATCCAAAATAAATTAGTTGGTATATTAAGAAATGCCTTTCAACGAATTTTATTTTAAATTAAAAAGTGTCATAACTTTCAAAATAATACGGATAAATTTTTCATAAAAATTATATTTGTGGAAAACACTCGTCAAGATTTTTAAAATGAGACTAAGACAACTTATTTACACAATAGGCAAATTTAAATTTGCATAAATGAATCTAAGATGTTATTGAGTTCGTATTGCAAATTGTAAAAATAGATTTGCATAACAAATATAACTAAAACATGCAATTTTGGTATGAGTAATATTATTCCAAGCAATGTGTGTCCGTCCTAATGTCCTATGTCACACACAAATGGCGATTCATCATTGGCTAGTCTAACCCATCTGTCCAGTCCGATTTTGTTCACTCACTTTTTAATAAGGTTGAAGAAAATGGGATGCCTCCCACCACTAAGATTGTACAGTTTTGTTCACCTATTACAAGTGGGGTAAACAAAATTGGACTCCTCACATACAACTATTTGGCCAAACTTTTGATGCATAATTCTACATCCAAAGGTTGATGAAGACCTTACAATTTTAATGGATTATGGTCTGACGAATGTTCGGCGGCCTAGACTTTGGTGGATGAACCCCACCAAATTAATTAAGAAAGTCAACTTGATTAGCAATGCAGTCCACTAGTTCCAAGCAATGAAAAAAATAAAAAATATTACTTGTTAAAAATCATTTTTGAAAAATACTTGATATCCTGGACAAAATATCTAAATATCTTTTTTGATCAGAAAATATCTAAATTTCTAGAATCTAGATCATGGTGCAAAGATAATATAACTGCTGGTCCAAAATATCTAAATATAAATAGATTGGATTCGGGTTGGATTAATAATGTAGATCCCACAACTTACTACGAGGAAAATTCGCATCTGCAGTTATTCTTGATCAAATTAATAAATCAGTTGCTTGGTATGATATTCCTCTGCTAGTTAGGATACCTATGACCTTATTTGTCCATGCAAACTACCACTACCACAACTGTAGTAATTTACATTCCCCAAATTTTCCCTTTGAGTGACCACGTCTTAGACAAAGAGCTTGATACATGTCAGTTTTGAACAAGGGCTCGTGATGATGTAAATACTATTAACAAGTTACCGGTCAAAATGGTTTGACCAACTCCTTTTAAACCTAAAAAGTCATTTCCTCTCGTTTCTCTTTTGGTCCATGAATGCTGAGAAACCCTAAAACAATTGAATCTCATCATCCATGTCGTCTAGAGAAAGATTGACTAGTTCGAGAAAGAACAAAAGGTAGAATAAGGATAGTAGATCCTCAGTTCCCATTTGTACGTACCCACGTTTATTTGATTCGAACTAACGGTTAATGATTTTGTAAGATGATTTCTCTTGCTATATAGATTATTTTTGTAAAAAAATCATCAATTTCTAAAACTTTTAACCCAATCAAATATTGATCGAAAATAAATAATGATAATAAACGTTTATTTTTCAATCAACTTTTGATAGCATTAGATGTGTTAAAATAAAATGATTTTTTTGTGAGAATGATCTATATGCCGAAGGGAACAACCTTACAAAAAAATCAGTTGTTGGTTTGCCTCTATTTGAACCCCACAAGTCAAAATAAACGTGAACACGTGCAAATGGAGACATAGGATCTGTTCTCATATAGAAAGCTGGAGTTTTCACACTGGCCAAAATCTCAGGTTAATTATCGTCATCGTGTTTGGCGTCATTTTCTAATAGGGAGGAATGCTAGGGATAGTCGGAACTGTCACAGTTGCTAGCCTTCCTGGTACCTCGCGTACGTAATTTAGGAGTGAAAACTGTTTAAAAAACACCGCTTGTGTGCCCCAGGGAGGCGAGCAACCGTTCGGAGGTCACATCCATGTTCTTATTAGTGGTGGTGTCTAATTATCTGGGAATTGATCATGGACCCGGAACCAATTTTACTAATCCCAATCCCAATCCCAATCCCACATGTTTGAGAACAGCTAGAGAGAAGAACAAAAACTGTTCGGAACTAGAACCGTTAGTATTATAGCAGCTCCTAATGATATTTGGAAGCGAAACCGCACCTACAAAATATTGCTTTTTTCTCCATTAATAAAAATAACCATCCGAAATTGAAACCAATCTTAAAACTGAAACCGACAAGAACTAGAACCGAACCGACTTAGCATAATAGGTTTGGGATCCTAGTAATAATCCAATAATCGAACTGAAACAGACCCCCCGTTGATGACACACCTATGAATATTCACAAGGACCAAGGGTCCATCAAATTCGAGCAAATTTTAGCTATCGTGTTCTACTCAGCAAAGCAAAGCACATGAATGCCGGATTTTCACGAATCTCAAGTGGACCCCACGCAGCATCATGCACACGCATGCAAGCTGAAGGAAAGTTTGGATCACAAAGATCGATCAAGTCGATCTATCTAACAGAAAAAAAAAAAAGTAGAGAGAGAGAGAAAGAACAGATTCTCTGTATAGCCGAGTGGTCGGCTTATAATTTCACTATACGGCTCTCTCTCTCCCTCTCTCTGATTCTCTCATTTTTTTCTCCCGTACCATTGAAGAAAATCTCTCTCTCTCTCTCTTTCTAATTCTAATCGGGCGCGCGCTCTGTTATGGCTGGAGCGACTCAAGCAAGCCTTCTCCTTCAAAAACAGCTCAAAGGTTTTAGATCGAATTCTTCTTCTTTTTCTTTAATGGATTCAATCAATATTTCTAGGGTTTTGTTTGAATCGATAATGAGATTGATTGTGGATCAAATCGATCCGTGATGTTTCTACGCAGATCTTACCAGGAGTCCAGTTGATGGGTTCTCTGCTGGTTTGGTTGATGACAGCAATATCTTTGAATGGAGCGTCACCATTATTGGACCTCCAGATACACTCTAGTGAGTATTTTCTTCTGTTTTTTAGTTTAAAGATTCAATCTTTTTTGCATGTTTTGTTTCTATTCTTGGGATTAAGATTCTGTGTTAGGCGATTTTTTTTTTGTTGGATTTGATTGGATGAAAGCTTTTCTTTTGAAATTGTTTAGTGATTTTATTCTTGAATTTAGGTCGATTTAATTTTGTTAGTTTGTAATTGTAGCTGTTACTGGGATACTGATAGGATGTGGTGGTTATGGTACTCTGTTAGTTCACATTAGTGAAGGGTTCATTGCTTCTACTCTGAATTTTTGGTCTTTAAACTTTCCTCAATATCTTTGATTTATTCTTGGTCTTTAGCTTTGATATATATAATTAGGGTTTCGTTAGGGTTTTATCTTTGTTTTCACTTATTTGAAAAAAATAGATCAATAGTCCTCTCATGCTTTTGATATATCGAAGTTGCTCACCTTGAATTAAAATTTAAGGTAATGAGAGATTTATCCAATTCCATAGAGAATTGAAGTTTTCTGATCCCTATCATTTTTTTTTGTTCCGAATCTCTTGGTTTTCCTAGTAATTTTCAGCATTCCATTTGGGTTCTTGATTATTAATTGTGGATATTGCTTGAGGAGATAAGTGTTTAATGTTTTGCCATTAAGTCGGCAGGGATTTAGGTTAGCATTGTTACCCGAAAATACTGTTATGTGATTTAGTTGATTACGAGGTTAATCCTGATTGAGGAATCATCTGATCGTTTTGTAGTGATGGAGGATATTTCAATGCTGTCATGACCTTTCCAGCCAATTACCCTAACAGTCCTCCATCAGTGAAGTTCATTTCAGAGATGTGGCATCCTAATGGTTAGTTACTTGTCTCTCATTTGATCATTTTTTCCTTCTTAAACTTGGAACAATTCTTGACTGCTTTATGAACTGCAGTATATCCGGATGGAAGAGTTTGCATATCTATTCTTCATGCTCCTGGTGAAGACCCAAATGGCTATGAGCTTGCGAGTGAGCGATGGACGCCCGTTCATACGGTATGATTTCAACATGACATTTGATCTTGATTTCAACATGACATTTTGATCCTATTCCTTTTCTTTCCATTGGCATGAAGAGATTGCATGTGCATTGGAGAAACTGCAGGTTTTCTTTCCTCACTGTCCATAATCATATTTGTTGTTTGATTAATTTAGTAACTCATGTGCTGTTAGGTTTATCCTCCAATATCATAGAGCAAATCTATTATCTATTTTACTACAGTATAGCAGAGCCCTCTTTCGTGGCTCTGCTATTCCATCAACGTGGCACTCTATTCTTCTAGAGTGCCATCTCACCAGCATTAAAGGCCCATATCAACAATATAGGGCTTCTCATTATCGTGTCTTAAAACTTGCTAAATCACTTGAAACTTTCCAATTAGTGCAATAATACTAATTCTGTCATATGTACATTTAATGAATTAATTCTTCATTTACTATACAGTTTTTTGTTGAGAAGGGTAAGGACTAATTAATAAGAGAAAATAGAATACAGAGGGGTCCCAACAGAGGAGGGGAGGCCCGAAAAAATCTGCAGCAACAGAGAAAGAAATACATACAATGCTTTTAAGATTGACTCCCATGTTTAGTATAGACCGATTTCCATTAATTTTTAGATATTAGTTACCAAATATGTTTAGTGTTACAATACCCTAATCCCTCCACCTATTAAAAAAGGAACTCTTTTCGCCCCCTTTTCAATGCCCGCCTGAGGACCATATCTATGTTACTTATATTAGAATTTGTTCATATCGATATTTACTAAGGCTAACTTGGCAGTATAGGGTATCTCTCTCTTTCATTGTTTTCTATTGAACTTTTCAATTGACTTTTGTTACTTCCCAACTAGTACAATTATAATACTACTTCTGCCAAACTACATTTTTATACCATTCAACATTTACGGTATACTACACATATACCCCTTTTTCCATTAATTTCCAACTACCTTTTGTGTATACTAAACGTATACATTCTCTATATCTTCCTTACCTACATTTATTAATGTAATATGTTTGATGAAGACCTCATAGATTCTAATACTAAAAAACTAAATCAGTACATCTATATGCCATCCAATATTTGTCTATTTATGTATGATTTACGTGCACTTGATACCGGAGCTGCTGAAGAGATCAGAGACAGATCACCATCGATCATGGACCAGGAAACGGAGGAAACCACTTTGGAAGCTCATGTGAGCCAGCAGTGCACACCACTTTGGAGGATATTGTATATCTTCTTCTTCTACTTCAGATGAAGTAAACAGATTTATTGAGCAGGACTCGATTTGCTTCTAAACAGATCTAAACTTCATTCAGGTCACTTCTGAGACAGACACCACAAAACTTTGAAAAATGACTGTTCAGCTTGATTTTGTATCTTTAATAGATGATTACTTGATGTTGAACTTTGTGTTCTCTTTTTATTAGTAGAAGAACTAAAATAGTATTCTCCATTTATCTCTCTCTGTGATGCTTTTATCTAACTTTATTTCCTGCCCTCATCAAATTACTTGTTCATTACTTAATAGTTAATACTGCCTCAAGTACCCAAAATAGATTCCCTAAAACTCTACTTTTCACTATCGTAGTTGGCATGAAACCATTGTCCTTTATTTGTACATTCGTATTGTGTTCAGTTGTGTTACATCATCTATTTAAACCTTTTACTTTTATTGGTATGTTATGATCATCTATAGAACACTAAGATTATTTAAATGCAGGTCGAAAGTATAGTTTTGAGCATCATATCCATGCTTTCGAGCCCTAATGACGAATCACCTGCGAATATTGAAGCTGCGGTGAGTTCATAAATTCTATTACTTACTACACTGCTTTTTTCTGGCACTTACTCTCTATATATCGCATCCTTGCTTCCGCATGTTAAGTCCTCTTGATTTTCTCATTGAATTACTCATTTTTTATCTGAGCATAGTGGAATATTCTGAGGGCAACTTAATGATAAAATGAAAGATGATAAAAACAGACAGTTTCATGATTTGTTTGTCTTTTAAAATCTGTTTTTCTTTGCTTTCCATGATTTGTTGTTAGATTGACCTCCAATTCATTCTTAACTTCAAGGACAGCAACGATCATCACCATAATTCAAGTGTTACTAATAATGCAGTCTAATCCTAATGGCCAAGTTAGGCAAAGCAAGCATGTCCAGTATTTAGTTGTGGTGCAATCTTGGATTACTATTCAAAACATGATTAAAACAAGATAATCGATGCTGAGTCATGAAACCTGTTGTGGAATATCAGTTACTGATCTCAGTAATAAGACAGAACGTTGAATTAGGTTCAACAAACACTCTGATTAGTATCTTTTTTATCAATGCTAGGGTTTGAAAGTGATCAACTGCCTGAAAGATTTGCAGTAACTGCTCGTACATCCATTAGTATTTATACAATTATACTTAGCACTGATAATTTGTTTCGCAAGAAACGGTTTGAGATACTGATTCTTTTGTGTAATTTGCAGAAAGAATGGAGGGAGAGGAGGGATGAATTCAAGAAGAAAGTCAGCCGCATTGTGAGACGGTCACAAGAAATTTTCTGATCCCATGTCAGTCTTTCAGTGCTGCAATGCCAACTCAGTAGGTGTCTGTGTCCATCCTGAGTATGTAATTTTATTCAGTGGGAGGAGGATATCCGGGTAGTTCATCTGTTATTGAGTTGGTCTTACTGAGTTATTACATTTTCTTGTCTATACCCTTGTTCCCAGTGTGTTTATTATGAACTCTGACTGAGACTACCTTGGCTCAAGTCATATGGGTTTTGGAAGGGGAAGGGGGTTACGTCGTAGTGGTGGGTTCTTGTCTTCCCTACACAGAACTAAGTTTTGGAAATGGACTCTTGGCTTTTGTTAAGGAGTTTTGCTTGAACTGGTTAATATTATGCATCTGAATGTCACAAGCTAAATGACTGATTGATAGACATTTTATTATTGGCATTGCAGGTTCTTTTTTAAGTAAGAGGAGACCCAGATGTTTATGATGATTTCAGTTTCTTCATAATTCTATGATGATTGTAGAATGCAGATCCTTGTGCCACCTTAACATCGATTTATATTCCACTTGGAACTCTGGTTTGGTTTGCCTTTTTCCATTTGGATCATCTTGAGATATAATTTTCCCAGTATCATGTATTCATGTCTCGGCTCTTTATTTCCAAAGTTGGAACTCTTCGGACCCACAAAGCAGAAGTTAGGAACTTTGGGAACCAAAGAATGTGAAGTCACATATGCATATGTGGTCAGCCCAAGGAGTCATAGAATCCAAGATTCCAAAGCGTAAAATGGTCCCAAGGAATTATAAAACCCAAGGCTGAACCTATATAAATAAAGATTGTGGTCACCCTATAAAAGGAATCGTCAAATGCAAAGCTAGACATAATGAATACATGTGTTATTTTCTTTTCTTTCTTTTCTACCTTAGGATGGAGTGTATAAAGACACCATTAACACAAAGATCTAAACAACATCAGGGATATGCTGTCTTTGGCGTAGGATTAAGACAATAAGTTATTCTTTTATTAAAAGAGAAGTGGCCCTAATTTAATTTCTCAATTATTCAGTTTATCTTATCGACCCACACGCTCACAAGGTCGATCACTCAATTTACTCAAGCCTAGTATCAAGAAATACCATTTAGCATTATTTGATTATGCTTAAAACTTAACTAATCAGTAAGGTGCCGTTTAGTGAAATTAAATTTATGAGTAATGCTAGAAGTACTCCCAGAAAGACTCCCAGGATGAGGTGGCAAGATCTGCTTGTCCAAAGTTACTTTTTACTTTTTCAAGTTTGAAGCAGATCTCACCACCTCATCATGGAGTCATCCTGGGAGTACTTCTAGCATTATTCTAAATTTATAGTCTGTTTGAACAAGGGATTTTATGGGAACCAGAGATTTGGTGGCAAAATATAACATGATTTTTCCACCAAATCCTTGATTCCCACAAATCTCTCCCTAAAATCCCTTGTCCAAACAGACTATTAATTGAACATTTTAGGAGTTACAAAGCTTTTTGGACCAGAGTTTTTTTTTTGTGGCCGATGAGATATCGCCATTTCCCTCACCTATACTTCTTGTATTTGGTCGAATCATGGTGTCGTCAACAAAATGTATGTAAAACATTTTAAAAAAAGATGGGAGGAAATATAATGACGAAAATATTTAAAAGAGTAGTGCTGTTTAGACGGATCAAGTTACAAAACTGTACCCGATGCTTATGTGGCATTATCGATCCCATTGCCATGTAAATTGAAAACCCTTCAAAATACTTTTGAGAGAAAAAAGTAGAGTCCCACCATAAATAACTAGAGCGTGGGTCGGAGTGGAAACTTAAGTAGAAACATCGGAGCGGCCGATTAAAAAATATTCTTAGTTCTAAAATACCTCCCGAGCTTATGTGGCAATGTCGATCCCATTGCAATGTAAATTGAAAACCCCTTCAAAATACTTTTTGAGAGAAAAAAGTAGAGTCCTACCATAAGTAACTAGAGTGTTGGTTGGAGCGGAAACAGAAGTGTAAGCGTCGGAGTGGCCGATTAAAAAATACTCTTAGTTCTAAAATACCTTCGGAGCAAAAGCGCGAAGTTTCAGAGTGGGAGCGTCATCCCTATTACCAAAGTTTCGGTTACTAACTCCCACCCTGCCACATAAAGGTCTCGCACTACTTTTGTGAATCCATCGGTCCAAAAACGTATTATTGGATTTAAAAAGAGTGGAGAAATATAATGACGAGATGATCGAATCTAATTGGGCCGAAAAAAGTTTTCAGTTGCCGGGACTTGAACCCGGGTCTCTCGGGTGAGAGCCGAGTATCCTGACCAACTAGACTACGACGGATTCAATGAGACGGCAATTAAGGACATGCATTATATATATATAGATGAGATTCACTAATCCTCTGAAGAATTTGGTCTCGAATCAATCACAATCACAATCATCAGTATATAAGGATTAAGGTCAGATCAACTTAATTTGTATCGCAATAGACCTAATTGGATCCACATATGTATATCAATGCTTCTAATCATAAAATTGAACTGATGGATGGATATAATATCATGATGATCTCGATCAAATTTCTATGGTGATTAGTTTAATTTAATTGGAAATAGTACGTACGTTAATATATATTTAGAGAGATCGATTCGAGCCAAACGTGGATCCAAATCAGAACATTCATACATTGTAATTAAACTAAAAAAAGACAGAGCCATTATACATCTTAATTACTAGTTATTTCTTTATTATTTCACTATAATTTAAGTTTGGTGTGGTGATGAGTACGTACTACTGCTACATATATATCACACTATATATATAGTACTTGATCGATGATCTAGATATTGATAGAGTGATATAGATCAGAGCAGAGACAAGCAAGCTGCTAGTGAGAAGTAGGTGGGTTGACATAACTCCCCATACGGACAACGATCCCATCTATGTCTCTTACATACCCAACTTTCTGCCCCCAAACTTTCTCCTCTGGTTCGTGCACCGCCTCCGCCCCATTCTCCACTGCTCTCTGTACGTATTGTATTGTATTGTAAGTCCCACCCGGCGCCGCATTAGTCCCCATCCACCACACATTAATTAAACCCCAACAAAAAAAAAAAAAAAAAAAAAACAAAAATATCAAAAATTAATAATCAACTGCTAAGATCAAATAGTGATGTTGATCAATTGATGAGCAACATTGATGATGATGATTAATTGATGATGTTGGCGAATTGAAAGAGGCTCTACATAATACATATAAAATTAATAACAAACCTTATAGGCTGCATCGACGTCTGCATAAGCAAAGCAGAGTTCAACAGGGGGTCTCTCTGATTTGTCATCTGCTCCAGCAGGATTAATCTGAACTGCTACCGCACCCGTTATGTCGTCCGTCTCGTGCTGGTGGCTCGGTGTGAACGCTATCGTCGTCTGCCCACTCTCCAGCTCTCCCCATCTATATATATATATATAACACTTAATTAATTAATTAGATGCAGTTAATTAACCAAAATCAAACAAGTACATGCACGTTGAAGTATGAACGAGTACTAAATTTTTAGAGAGAGAGAGAGAGAGAGAGAGAGAGATGAGAGTGGTGAATGCATATATGCACGTGGTGTACTTGTTAGATTCGTCTAAACGACGAACACTATAACCGAAGGCGTTAGCGTAGAAGGCCACTGATTTAGCTACGTCTCTCACGTACACCACTGTATACGCAAAGGCTGGGCTCAGCTTATTATTTGATGCTGCTGCTGCTTGTGAAGCCATCCAATAACCAATAATTAAGCTAGATAGCTAGCTCCCCTTCTTATTAATATTATTGATCTCAATTCTGAAATAACCTAATCTTGTTTTTTTAATTTGTTGTTGTTGATGATCTGATCTCCATTTGCAGTTTTTGAAATCGTCTTCAGTAGACTTTTTAAAGGGCGAAACCTCCGGTGATACAGACGAGCTAGCGCTAGAGTGTAGTTCTGTCTGACTCAGCAGTTGGAGAGAGAAAAATTAAACACTGAGACGCGTGGCTACCATGCACCTTCTGAACATGCCATCTGTATCTCCATGTTTTTGTCTCTAATTGGATCGTCACCTACCACCCGTACCTGTTTGACCGAACCGAACCAAACCAAATCCAAAAGGGACGACCCGACCACAAGGTGTCCGACTTTCACTGTTGCTAAAGGCGCGCGCCTCCCTTGTCTAGGAGCGAGTGGAGGCAACTCAGACTTTTCGACTCATTGAATTGATTCCTGTCTTTCAACCTCAAAAGAAGTTGGCAAGCAAATTTGGTTGTGTCACGCATGTGTGGAGTATGAAATATTTGGACCAATCAAATGCTGAAAGTATGGCTAGATTTGGTTGATCTCACATGCCACATCACTTTTAAAATAGGAATAGTGATAATTTCTAGCACTATTTCTAATTTTTGGTCTTTCCAAAAATAATTTTTCGCATGGTGAGTCAAACACCGAGTTGCCCTTCTCCAAAACGGAGGCGCCTTAGCATCTATCAAGGTTCGGGTTCTCATTTCGGGTCCGACCCAAACATACCTTTACACGTACTCATTCGGTCGGCAGTGGACTGTCGTAAACAGGTCAAGTCACGTGTGGCGTGGCCCACTGGCTCCTCCTTCCTTTCGTAGTTTTGTGGGTTTTGTTTTGTATCTCGATTATGTTTTCCAAACAAGTTTAGCGGCATATTCACAAAACCTAATAATTTCCTTTTCTTTTTTTTGTCTGTTTTGGAAATCCGAATTCACCTTTCTCAGTTGAAGGTTAAAAACCTAAAAAAATTCGTAAAGAAATTTGAGAATCTTAATTTCGTTTTGGAAGATTCCCACGGATTCATCATCTAGGTAAGAAAATTAGATCTCTCTCTCTCTGTAATTGAGGTGAATTCAATTTGAACTTTGCCATGTTGGAATTGCTTGTTCTCTTCTGTCCCTTTTCTCAATTTCATCCTCTTTGATGTTGTTTAATTTCCAATTACGTATATCTGTAATTCTTTATAGAAGTTTTTGAAATCGTAAGCCAGGTTACCAGGCTGTTCGATCAATGGATGATATCCTAGGTTAAGAACCATCTTTATTTCTGAGCTTAACTGTTCAGGTGCCACTGTTAATTCTTTTCGAAACCTGGAAAAAGTTGGATTTCTTGGATGATCATAACCAGTTTTGGTTCTAACTGTTCTTTTTCTGTTTTCCCCTGTGTTGATATCATTTTTATCACTAACCCAAGGCAGAGGCATTGTGATAGAAACCTGACAGTGCTTCGATTGGTATAATGGGTTTTTGTCATTTATGTGCATATAATCTAACATTTGTTGATATTGTTAATGGAATTTGCAGGTTATCCCAGGTTTCAACAGTTCCACAACTACAACCTTGAAATGTGTGGTGCTCTTGTAATTTTACATTCAACCCACTGTTATATAAACAATCAAATGGGTCCCTAAAGTTCTCTAGTTTACAGGGTCCAAGAGTTCCTTTTTGGTTTGAAGTTCCTTGTGGGTTTATTAGTTTTGTTTAGATTTCAATTTGTCCCAATGGAAGACTCTTCACGAATTTCTTCTTCGATCAAGAAGTTTGAAGTGCCGAGCAGTGCTTCCAGTAAAATGTCTTCCAAAAGATCTTTAATTGCTTGTGCCCCTAAGACTTTCAAGCGCATGCCTTTGCTGAATTATGGTGGACGAGGACGTGAGTATGCTGGTCATATAGCAATCTTTCTACTAAAAGTTGCAGCTCTTGAAATGACGCGAAGAATCTCAAGGGCTAAGTGTCCTTTTGTGTGGCGTAGTCTCCAGGCACTGCAAATTCTTTGCTATCCTCCATTTAAGTGGATCCAGAGATGGGCACCCTTCAGTGGGTTGGTTATGGGCATGCAGGTTGATTTCTAATATCTCAACATTTGGTACCTTTCATATGCCTTACATTATGGAAAATATATACTTAAAACCTCGATACATGTACATAGCACATTATCCATTTCTACATATAAACATCATAGCTGAACTTACCTGACATGTGCTACTATCACGACCATATTAATATTATCGTTAAAGTACTAAAATATGTATTTTTTTTTTTACTTATATGGATCCTTTGTTCCAAATTAGTTCTTATCTTTTGCATTCTTTAATTTTAAACTTCTTAACATTTTATTTTTCTTGATTTTCTGTATTTACTTTTTTTGATCCTGTGAAAATGAGTTTTGTGCATCTATTCGGGTTGTATGAGTTTGCTCATCAACGCACCTTAGATAAGACAGTTTCTTGGTTATTTGGAATCCTATGTGCTATTATTTAAGGCAAAGAGGGATTTCAGACAGTTTCTTGGTTATTTGGAATCCTATAGTTTTCAACCTTGCATTTTTCAGAAAAAAAGAACCAAATGATCAAGGATATATTGTTATAAAGAAATTATATGAAGGTCACACTTGTTATTATTAAATAAATGTACGGCTTCCCTAAATCCTATGCACCACCCTACTTTGTGGGGGTTTATGTGCATGCTTGATTTTTCCTGTTAGGTTGTATTACTCAGTAGCCAATTCTTGGTATGCCAATAACAACATGATTCCCTAATATTTTCCCCTCCCGTGCTTAGAATTTAACTTCTACATGTATTTAAATGTATTTTTTTTATTGAAATTTTTATTGGGTTTTATTATTTCATTCTTTCATGGGTATCTGTTCTCCTAATATTTATTTTTCTCCTTTCTAGAAATTGTCAAAGCCCATGTTTTTTCTATCAATTGCAACAGCTTTCTCCGATGAATCAGAGTCTTATCAGGAAAACACAGATGAGATCAATGATTCTCAACCACCTTCAGAGCCATCTGCTGGACCTTCCACTGAGGATACAAGGTACGAGGATAATGAAGTTTTCTTGGGGTATACTTTGAGTTCCACTTCCAAAACAAAAGCATTGAATTCTTGAGTATTTTAAGTTCTATAAAGCTCTTTTGCTCTAGCTCGTGTATTTTGTTTGATAATGGGAGCTTTCTCAAATAAATTTAACAGTGTTATTATTTTTAGTGAAATGGGTTGAGGGAAATTTCTGCTTTAGTTTGACACCTTTTCCCATTTTGTCTAAGCGACAAAAACTTCCCCACTGTAGTCCATTTTTGTGTAACTGACTTTTTTAATCATTTTTTAAATTTTTAATAGATTATGGCTATGCACTGCACTGGGTTATTTAGGCCAGTGTGCAGGCTTCATCAAAGTTTACTTGATTGTATTTCAGAAGTTATCGTATCTGATTTATAAAATTTGAGACTCCTGTGTTATGAGTTCTTCATTCCCTTTCTTTATAACTTCATTATACTCTTCCACTACCATTATCCTTATGGATGTAGTAGCATTTTGGTTTGTGATATGTCATATGTGATTCATATATGTTGCAAGGGCATTACTATAAACTTTTTCTTTTTTATTAAGATAATATAAGATTGCTTAAAAGTGTTAATGATTGAGTATGTGCCACATGACTGGATCATTAGTTTTCTTCTATTGAATGATATCCTGATTTTCCTTTTGGCTGCCATGATTTCTTTCCTTACACCAAATCCCTGTTGTTTGGTCTGAGACTTCAGTCATTTATAAATTGTTATTGTTTTCTTGTACTTATCAGCTTTTGTGAGGAAGTTCCTCAAAGTCAAGAACCTGAAAGTTGGTTGCTACAATTGTACAAGGAGCTAGAAATGCAGGAAATTACTTTACCAGAAAGGTGATCTACTTTTTTGCATTCTGATGTGTCTGCAGTTGGCCTCCATTATTTTATGTTTGACTGCAATGATTACTTTTCATTATGTCTGGTGCTGCTTTTACGTCACTGTTTCATGCTTTAGATAATAGTCAGACAGCCTACTGGATGTTAGTCTGATTGTATTCAGATGGTTTTCGTTTCTGCAGAAAAAGAAATGAAATTTTGAAATATAAGGTAATGAAAAATAATTAGACATCAAAAAGCAAGAATTATAAGGGAATCATCATGGGGTGATGATAAATGAAAAGTAAAATGTGAACCTTTTTTCATATAGCTAACTTCTCCATATAGTTGTCATAGCATTTCAAATAAAATGATCCTCCCAGGATCAAGTGGGACAATCTGCAAAAATGCAAGGTTGGATGTTATTTGGTGTTGAAGGAGAAATAAAAGTGATTAAAAGTCAGTGAAGTAGTGGAGTAGGCCCCAAGATGTCTTCTTCCTTGCTTCATCATGATGAATGTTTTGTTTCTCCTTTTCGTATGGGTTAACTCAGAAAACTTTGTGGCCTTTCATCTCAAAATTTAATGCTGAAGACAAATATGATTTCCTCTATCTCCTATTTCAGTAAAGTCTGCAACATGATTTATGATGGTCTGTTTAACTCCTCTCAGATCATTCACCACTCACACACACACACACACACACACACACACACACACACACTCATCAAGTTTCTTTTTCCCATTGACGCTTATTTGTCAGGTCTCATATTTAGTATGCATTCAAGTATGACAAATTAGAGTATATGCAGGATTAATGAGGATGAGCTCCGTAGATTCTATGCTGCAGCAAATGGTAGCTTTTCATGCTTGATTCCATCAATCAAGAAGACCATTCGTTGGAGGGAAAGTTATAAAATTCTTTCGGCAGAAGAACTTGAAATGTGGTCAAATTTGGTGTTTTGGCATGGCTATGATGTAAAGCTCCGACCATGCCTTATTGTTCGCCTGGGGCTCGCTTGCTCTAGCTTAGCATCTCCAGACAGACCTCGTTTTGCTCAAGCAATTGGTATGCAATTTTCGTTTGTAACTATAATATCATTTTGTATAGCCCTGAGCTTATTTTCCCAAGGCAAGTGTGTATACACTCAATTATGAAATTCTTTCTCTCTTAGAAATTCGAAATTTGAAATCTAAGTCCCAAGATGATGAGGTTAATAAGGAATTGAGGATTAGACTAAACCTCCATATAAAATGTGTATATAATTGTTATCTTCGTCTCTGTCATTATCCCTTTTAACCCAATCTTTGTTTTCTTGTGATCCATGTGATTTTATTTGAACAATTTGTCAAGACGAAATGTGAATTTGTTTCTTTTGCAGTATCTCAGTTAGAACATGGAGTCCTACACTTGGTCAACATAGAAGATCCGCAAATTACAGTTTTAATGGATTGTGAAGGCTTATCTCCATTCAAGTTTCCCATGCAAATGATGAGATCTTGTTCTACCCTCATGCAAGATCATTACCCTAATCGCCTTGGCTGTTTGTTTGTAATACGTCTTCCTCCAGTTGTTCGAGTGATCGCACAGACTTTTATTCAGGTGAGCCCCTAAGTTTTCTCCGTATTTGGATATTTTTATCATCTTCTCCATATTCGTAACTATGTATTATGGCTATTATCAGGTTCTGAAACCGGTCACTCGAAAGAAGTTGAGGATTGAAGGTGAAATGTACAAAAATGTTCTCTCCGAGTACCTTCAAACTGTTCCTGCGTATCTTGGTGGCAAATGTACCTGTCCGAAGTGTTCAACCCATCACAACAATGACTCTTGGACTCGTTGGACTGAGGGTTCCAATATGATAGATCCTAGTGGGGATTTCACTAGTGACGAGTCTCCATCTGTTGGCGGGAATCCTTATTTCTCAGATGTTCACGTCAGCAGTAACTGTGACCATGTACTAAGGACTGCTATTATAGCTATACTCATGTTGTGGATTTTTATCGGTTTTCTGGCGGGAATGTATGAAGTATGATCCAGGTCTTCTCTTTCCCTGATGAGGTAATGTAAACCAACTCCCTTTGTTTCTCTTAGGACCAAAACCATAATACCTAAACCTGCCATGCACCCTACCATCAAGTACATGTCCAGTCTTTGTATGAATATATTTCCACACCGAAAGAACTCCATCGATTTTATTATCCATCTTATGTACAGTTAAAATGTTCTCTAATGAAAAGCACATATGCCATGTTGGTCTTGCTTGCCCTAAACTTATCAGATGAGAGAACAGGTAAAAATAGCAGTCAGAATTTGAAGAACTAAATGAAGCCGGGTTCTGAATTTCATTTGCTTTATATTTCTTGAATGTGGAAGCCATTAAATAAATAAAACTGTTGTGCATTACGAAAAGTCGGTCATCACCCCCATGGTTAGTTATCCGTCCAGAGTACAGTTGAGTTTGATTGTATTATTCCAATTCCATAATCAGAGTAAAAAATCAGTAATTTTGAGGTTTTGTAATATATGCTTATTAGTTATGCAGGAGAATGGGTGATAGTAGGTAGGTGGGCTGCTGACTCTACTCAATTGGACCTTCTTGTCCTTTTAACTGTAGCCATCTGATTTATTACTTCTTTTTTATGAGAGAAAAATCTGTTATAGAGGTAAGATGATGAGATAGATGGGTTTCTGATTATGTGGGCTCATTGAAGATGCAGCCTGCTAGTACCAGCCTGGAATCTGGATCAATCTTCTAATCCCTCAGAAAACGAAAGAAGAAAATGACCTAATAAATTATGATCGTTTCTTCAGCTCTATGAGCTCGTACAGGTCATGTGGCACATAATCACCTGAATTTACACGTTTTACCCTTTAGTTGTTGGGCGATCACGTGCGTGGGATGGTGATGAGGGGCCACACGATTAAGAAAGTGAGCATTGGGAAGCAAATGTAGCTAATACCCCCATAATTCAGTGTAGGGAACTGTTGGATATACGGTGGATGGAGCTGTTGGATTTGTTGATGGAGCGGTCCTAATGTTTCGACTCTGGTTACTTAGGTCTTAAATTACTTTTAACACATTTCCTCACCCCGATGCATCACATGCGGTCTAGCCAGTTAAGGGTACAGTACTCTGTACCTACCAAAAAAAAGAGAAAGATATTCGATGGATATCTTAAGCAGTTGGAGATCGGATACTTTCTAGGGGTTACATTCATGACCTTAGTAATTAGAGCTAGAGTGGAGCAATTAATTAAAAAAATATCTCAAATTAGAAAAAAAAAAAAATTTGCTGCTTTTTGGTCTGACTCTTTTACAAAACAAATGCCAGATGTTTATGTGGCATAGTGGGTCCTATGCCACATAAGTCTCCCTCGTAACACTTTTGGAAGGGGAAAAGTAGTGGGTCCCACCCTATCACATAAACATCTCGCAAGAAAATTAGGGTTTAGACCATTATATGGAAATTAATTTGTTTTTAGTATTTATTATTTTCAAAATATATGTTTTTAGTCCTAAAAAGTAGTTAGTGAAATATTACAATTTTAGTTGATAATAATGTCCTGAATCATCCCACAGTTCTCAAATAATCTCACACCCTTCGTGATTTGCGTCATTTCCCAATTGACACAAATACACTCTTAAATAGCCTTTGCAGTATAACTTGCAGTACACTTTGTAGTAAGTGTAGCCTCACCTTATACCACTTCTTTAATTCCTAAAATTAAAGAATTTTTAATTATTACAACTAACTATTTTAATTCCTGCTATACCTACACAAAAATATTAAAATAGGGACTGAGATTCAAATTACGTGGGGTAATAGCTATACATGTGTAAACCGGGATGAATATCCTGATTTTTTTCGATAGGTGTAGCATTTTTCTTTAAATTCAAAACATTTTTTTTTGGCAAATTTAGAATGAGTGCAAATTACGAGGGGGTTGAGAATAAATTCGTAACCGTAGGATGCACTTGCAGTAAAAATTGCAATAAGTTTAGTATTTCCCTTTGTTTTTAAATATGCAGTTTTAAAAAGATAATAAAAGAATTGAAGTTTTAGAAAATGGTTCAAGGTTATATATTTTAAAAATATCAAATACTAAACACTAATTATTCCGAATTTTTAACTAAATTTATGTTTTGTAAAATGGTCCGGCCAAAAAGCTTTATTGGAAAAAAAAATGCCAAAGCACTACTTCTTGTTTGCCTGTTAAATCCAGTGGACATAAACTGGGACTCTCTTATTTCGGTACGAGTCTGGTTTCGCGGCAAAACAATAATTAATGGTGGGGTGCGAAGTGCGCACCCTTTCATTCATTCACACGGGAGATGTGGAATGGAAGAGACAATTACTAGTTTACTAGTTAGTAGTTACTGCACTACTCTAGTAATGTTATTGTACTCAACTCCATTGCAGCATCCTTCCAGAGAAAGCTGTGATCCCACCCATCGGGTCCAGATTTTGAACCCAAATTTTTTTCTAATTTCATACTCCAATATCATCATCATCATCATCCTTGCCGATGGTGATGGCCAAAACAGTAGCAGATGACTTGCTCGAGCTCGAGGCCATGCGTAAAGAGGACTCATCTTGGCACCCGTGCCAGGTCTCCTTCAGGTCCTTTCTCTCTCTACAATCTCTTTAGCTTCTTTTTATGCTTTTTGTTCTCTCACATTTATTAACTAGATGATGGGGTTTCTTATCTGAGATTATTGATGGGATTTTAATCCTTATTTCCTATTCGATCAACGAATTTTGTTAATGGGTTCTCTTTAAGAATACAAAATGAACTAATTAGTGGTTAGGGAGATTTTGAGAATACCCTTGAATCCCATCTTTCTGTGTGTGTGTGTAAGTTTATGTTGTTCTTGTGGGATTTGAATGCATTTTTTTTCGTCCGTTTGACGATGAAATTGTTAATGGGTTCTCTTCATAATACAAAATAGATTGATGGGTTATAAGATTTTGAGAAGATCTTTGATGCCTATAGGAAAATGAGGAACACCACATTGAGCAGAACCCACAGTTATCCCTCTGAAATACCTATTATGATGATATTTTGAACTTTAATTTCCTGCATTGCCCTATTGACTACTGTGAAATCCAACTGAATAATCTTTTATCAAATCAAGACCATCTCGCTATATTATTTAACAGATGAAAAAAAAAATTATGGGTTATTGAGAATACTAATCCTAGCTAATAATGTGTGTATGAACAGTTCGGATACTGGTCTCATTGTGGACTTCGGAAGCCAGTATTCCGAAGATGTTCTTTTCACCGAGGAAGAAGCTCTAGCACGGCTCCGTTTCTGTTCACATACTCTCCAAGGTGACGATTGCTTTCATATCAAAGAAGGAGATCATGTTCTTGCAATTCCAAAGACACAAAGTAAGAGGCTCTTCTTTGATGCCGAGGTGGAGAAGGTACAATTGAGTATTTACTTGGTACAAACTTTTGGAGTTTTGGGAGCACTATTGACACATTGTAGTGCAACTAACATCCACAAGGACCACAACCCCTTAATACCCTAGGGCTGGCTGTCTCTAGCCGGGGTCTTGTATTCATTAACTAATGTATACCTATAGCTTTTGTGTTTTTAAACCGAGCATTTGGGATTCCTCCAATCTTTTATTCATTTTCTCTTTTGACCTTAAGAGAATATTTTCTGGAAAGAACAAGATGTGTAAGGGGTGGGGGAATGGTCCTGTGTGAACTGTTATGAGGATCTGATTGAAGTTGCTAAAGGGAAAATAATTGAGCAAAACCAAATGGTGTTTTCATTATCTCGAATAGTTATTTAGGAAAATCCACAAGGTCTACGAGGAAGTAAAATCTCAATTCTATGACTGTTTCGATATCTGATATTTGTTCCAAACTCCTTACTTTATTGATATTTTTTTGGTTTTTAAACTGTGATAAACTGTCCCCTGCTAATTCACTTCTGATGCTATTTCGGTGTCCGAAGGTGTATAGGGTAAGGCATTCAAAGAAGATTTACTGCAGATGTACTTTTGAGATCAAATGGCTTTGCCCCAAATTCAAAGGTGGAACTGTGACTGTCCCATCTAGCTCGATCATGAAAATGGCTACAAACAAAATTGACAGCCATCCAACGGTTGCAGCATTCTTGAATTTTGTGAGAGCCCTGAACTGCTCAAGTGTATCCCCATTTGTGTCCCTAGTTGAGGATACGGTTTGTGAGACCGACCTCCCCATAATGCTGGAACAACAAATAGAAGAGATCATCAGATTAGCTGATACACCCAGGAAAGTGTGTGGAGAAGAGAATTTGTTTGAACTTAAAAGAGGTATGTCCTACAAGTAGCCTCATCACATGAGTGGTCATTAAAATGTTTGTCGAAACTTCTGTCATTACGTACTCGAGAGATTCTCAAATCTCTGTATTCTTTGCCTTTGGGACTTTTTAATAAATTTCTGCTTATAAAAAATCTATGTATACACTGGTAAGTACTAAGACACTTATTCAGCTACTGGTTCTCATATGCAGTCGATTTTGAGGCACAAGGACAGCAGAGAAGGACCATTAAATCACAGGCAAGTTCTCTACATGATAAGGTTCTCCATGAAAATAATAACTGTGGGAGATCCACTAGGAGCCAGATAAGTGGCAAAAATCCACCTCAGCCCATTCCGGAGGCGGAGGAGTTTACTAGGGCCCATCTCAGTCCTCTAGGCGCTCGTGCAGCATTAGCTTCATTAGTGCATGAACTGCCACAAAAACCAGAATTATCTATCTGCCATGTGGAGCAAGAAGACTTCTTCAATGAATCTCAAAATACTATAGAGAAGCATGCTAGTGCAGCATTTTTGGATGTCACTCGAACATTGGACTTTGATGCCTGTATCGAGGAGACAGTATCTATGAAAAATGATCTTCCCTCTACAGAAAAAACTCATCCTGCCCAGGTCACTTTGAGACAGACTAAAATTACTAAACCTCTCACCTTTGACAAAAAGACTGCTTCTAACAAGTCTTCACAGGGAAAAGGGTCTCTTGAAATGCTAATCATACAAGAGAAACCAGCACAGATGCTTGATGACCGGGAAGATGAGAGATCAAATATTGCCGGTGTCAAGACACATTTAACAACATCGGCAACAGATCAAAAGTTGAACCATCCTATGGAAGCAACTAGGTTGACTCATTCTATGGTTCAGAAAGGAAACATAAATTTGAACAACGATGTTGAGCTAAAATCCCCTACTGAAGGTACGAAGTTAAGTAATCCTACTCACACAACAAGGCTGACTCGTTCAGCATTGCAGAAAGAAGAGGGAAAATTAATTGAGAAATTGACCCCCACTGAAGGTACGAATTTAAGTAGTTCTACCCGCACAACAAGGCTTACTCGTTCAGCATTGCAGAAAGAAGAGGGAAAATCAATTGAGAAATCGAAAGAGGGGTTGGAAGAGAGCAAACCAGCTGAAAATACATGGGCAGACTCCAACAAAAGAGATCACGTTTCCGTGGTGACTAAGGAAACCAGGACGAAGAAATCATGCTCTTCTCCCGAGTCTGAGATAAACTTACCCCTAGCCCAAGAAAAGAGTAAGAAGCAAAAAGTGTCAGACGTTCCTCCAATCAGTACAAGAAAAGGTGATTTTGCTCAAACTAAAACATCCATCTCTTTTCCGATATTATCAGACGTAAAAGTTAAAAAAAATGCAGGTCTGCCTAAATCCCATATATTGCATTCTTCGAAGTGATACTCGTATGTGGAATGTCAAGAAGATGAGCGTGCAAATTTGATGGTTTAGATAATCTGATCACTGCAATTTATGTTGGGGATTTATTCTTGATATTTTGATGTAAAGATGCTCTTGTTTTGTAGCTATAATACTATAAGATCACCAGTTCTTTTTTCTTGGATTATTTGCTTACTTGAAGAAGTTAGTCTATTTCACCATTATAAGGATTAAAATTTCAGGATGATGTGGCAGGTGAGATTTCAGCTAACAGTGAAGGTCGTTCAGGTGAGAAAAAGAAGTCTTCTAATAAGAAGTCCGAATTGCGATTCTCGCCCCGTCTTAGGTTCCTCCCACGTACACGCTCTCAAAAGAAGTCTCCAACATGCTGATGCTGAAGTAACAAACTGGTAAAAATTGCTACCTTAGTTATCGAATTTTGTTGTTTACTTCGATGTAAGTAGCAAAATCATGATCTGGTAAACTCCTTGGGCTTTGCCTTATATATTGTTGCTTGGAATATCCCCTTTTCTTCAAATATATAGTTAGGTTTTAAGGAACAGCGACAGAATCCTGCTAAATGTTGAGATAGTAATATAGATGTATATATACTGAAGAGATTGAAAGGGGGTCCATTTTGCCATGCATTTGGGCGCTGGCATCAACCGTTTCTAACTTCTTAGTGTCTTTACTATCAATTTTGCCGGAATGCATGGATGCATACCCCTGGGAGTGGGTTTCCAAATCCAACACCTTCGCAGGCATTAGTATCACGTGTGCATTAACTAACTAACTAAAGATTGACTTGCATGATCAACCGTCAGTTATTCGAAAACATGGGTATCATGTATATGAAGGAGTTGGGTTGCAACCCACTTCTTGGGAGCATAGGATTCAGGCATGTATCATAATTTTGACCCTTCAAAGCCCAATATTCGCAGCAAGTAATGATAAAGGGACCACATATTCGGACCAAGTTACCAATCTGTGATGTGGCAGCTGATGTGGCCAGAACATGTCAGACATATCTTCCACTTTTTACATCACATCGCATGGTTTGTTAATGTGGTTCAAAACTATGTTCCCTCACTCCCTTTAGCATTACTCTATTCATAGTTCGACACTGTTCTTACCAATTTTAGAGTTCCAGAAAATCCGAAGATTTAGTCTGAAAGTAAGGTAAATGACAGATCTGGAGCTGATGAGTGATCCTAAGGTTGGTAAATTAAGACGAACTGAAAGTGTGAATTTCAGATCCAGATCTGTCAAATTGGTAAGAACAGTTGTAAAAACTAGATGATTTATAAAGCTTAAACTTTGAATAAATTTTTGTTGGTATTAGAAAATTCAGAACAATGAGATTTTTTTGTGAGGATGATCTACTTGGTGAAGATATTCCACACGAAAAATCAGCCCTAAGGTCAATATTCATGGGGCCCATAGATTAGTGTAAACAAGGGGTAAGGATAAGTAAATAAAAAGTTAAGTAATCTGCATAGTACTTGGGATAGATCAAAATTGCCTTGTGTTTTACAAACTTGTCTTTTATGATGAGGTACCAGCACTGCTTAAGTTGCCATATATCATTCTTGAGTAGTGCTAGAACGTACGCACATTTTGGGGGAAGAGAATCCCTCCCTGAGGTGGACGGTTGTCCATGCCTTGAAGTTTGGGCAAGACGAAACTCGATGATGTGATTCAAATCACGAGGGGATAATGACCTTACGATGGGTTTGGGGGAAGAAAATCCCCCAAAATGTGCGTACTCTTTAGCATTTTCCATCATTCTTACAGAAGATGGACCTATTCTTAAACTTATAAGCCCACCTTTGAAGTTTTAGAATGATGTGATTTTCTTTAGTGAGGATGATCAATATCTATACTACTTTTTAATGTGGCTTCTATTCCAGCTTCCAATCGGCTCCATCTCAACCTTCACAACCTCCCTTTATTTCCACCCCATTTTGCTTCAATGTTTTTTTTTTTGATCAGCCATTTTGCTTCAATGTTTTAACCCCGAGTTTTGCATGTTCCACTCCACCTATTTGTTTGGATTTCTCTACCCCCGTGTTGCATGTTTCAAGTAGGCTCACTTAATACCACTTTATTCTTATTCTAGTTATGCCAGTCTATGGACTCGCTTAATACCTATTTTATTCTTGCATTTTACTTGTACTAGTGTGTGGACCTATGTAAAAATGATCCAAAAGTTGAATTTGTGTTGTGATGATCTTCTCATCATGTAGATTAAAATTAGGCGGTGGTGGGTTTGCTAAAAGTATTGCAAAGCAGGGGCTGCATCAGCTACAAAGTTGTTTAACAATGGAATTTTTTTTTTTTAGGTCATGTTGCCGATAGTCTTACCTAACTTTGCTTTGATAAGTTTCTATTGTTTCCCAGCAATTGCCGGCCACAACTATATATGAATCATTGTATATGTAAAACTTGTTCTTCTACACACAGACCTTTTGCTTCTCAATTTTTTTTGGTGGTGCGGTGCGTCTTGTCATGAACCGTACCGTGAATTTTCTTATATCACCTTCCTCGAAAAACCATAGCCAAGCCAAGCCAAGCCAAGGGATAAAGATGTTCCCTCAGCAAATGCGTGTGTGCTATTATTATTTTTTGCAAGATTTTTCAACGTCCATGCCTTTGAATGAAGGAGGTCAAGCTAGGTTGACGGTTGACCTATGGAAGGTCGGGGATTATTTCTATACTGTGGTGCATCCTGTGTGCTAATTCGTGAAGCGGGCACAGTAAACAAGTGTTGAGTATTGTAGGAGCCATTGATTTCAAAATTCGCTGTAAATTATAGATTTGTTGTTCGCTGTGTGAATGCGAGATTGGATTTGAGTACAAAATAATCAATACCCATAGAAATTTTTCCAACGTAATTTAGGTTTTGGATTTCATAAGAAGACTACAATAAAAAAAGTTAGAAGAAAGTGGACGGGAAGACAACCCATTAAATTTAGAAAAATGATAAATGTTTTAGAAAAAAAAGGCATTTATGCATGCAAGCTTGTAAATTTATACGTCACATCGTGAATTGTAGAATTCCCGTGAATACACGAGAGTAAAAAGTTATGAATCTTCTGTCTTAGCTAGAATGTCTTTTTTGGGAGACGCATAGCGTTTCTATTAAATTTAAACAACTTTTTTAATATTTTTTATTTAAAAATCTTAAAACTAATAAAATTTTGTTTTTTTTTTTCAGAAAAAATCCTCAGAAAACATTAGTTAAAGGGTCTTGTTAACGTGTGCCCTTAGGGCACACGATAAGCATATTTGTGAAAGGATTTTTTGGCAAGTTACACGTCTTCAAATCAGCTGAATTTTTGTAAGCATAATATTATCATTATTTATAAGATGTCCATAAAAAATCAAATCAATCAGAGATATCTAACCCTCTAAATAAATCACTTTAAATGTCAGCCGTTCATTCATACTAAGAGTCTCAATTAAGTGTTTGTGGTGCTAGAGGGTGCTAGAGGACTCCGATTGAGCTTATTTTTTTAGATATGATCCAAATAGTATAAATAATATACATATCAAAAAATCAGCCCATTTGAACAAACTTAATAAACTAAACAAAACCCAAAACCAAAAAGCTTAACATGTGCCCTAAGCGAAATCCTTAGTTAAATTATGTACATAGAAAGGTTTTCTCTCCGGAATCATGAGGGGCATTCAAATTGGGGCATTACTAGAGGGACACCAAATTTTGACATCTAAGATTACATCTGCTTATTTTATTGATTGGAAACCAATCATAACAGTTGTTGAAAAAAATTTTATTCCATTTCAACCCCTCATACCACTTTTAAAAAGCAGATGTAATCTTTTGGTGTCGGTGTTATTCTAGCAAAACTCTTCAAATTGTGAGAGAGTTGGAAGGTAATGACAAAAAAAAAAACAGGTCATGACAGTACATAACTTTACGGTTTAATAATTTAAAGTTTGAAAACTTTTGCAGGTGTTTGGGTGCATTTCGTACGTGTCCCTTGAGACTCAGTGGTGTTTGGGTTTCAACTTTCCATAGAATCCCTAAATTGATTCCTCATTTTCCTCTCATTCTAATTTTGTCTGCTATCATACAATAACATGATGTTTCATTGTTTCAATGGATTATCAAAGGAGTTTGATTTTGTTAACCCTAAATTTAACATAGGTCAAGAAACCCCACCATGTGATTGGTGGTTGGTCAGATGGATGTTGACCTGATAACTTAAGTCCCCTACCAATAACATGGTGGGTCTTTTTGACTCATATTAAAACGTGGGTCAATAAAATCACACCTTAATATGGAGAGGAAAAATGACCAGGAAAGACCTCTAATGACCTCTTTTTTCTTTCTTTCTTTCTTTTTTTTTTAATTGTGGTGTTGGGTGGGTGGCCAAAGAGGCTTTTGCTAAAGACAACCTAACTAAATCTACTTTTCTATTTTTGTTTTATTTCATTTTCAATCAAACAAACAGCAGCCCCTTAACTCAAGCTTTTGTTGGATTGCATCACAATCCAGTTTCTTTGTCTGTCTGTTTTGTTTGGTTATTATAATGATAACTAGTGATGTCATTATCCCTTAGTGGGGGTAATGGGTAAGAAAATAGAAAAAATCCCTTGGTGGGGTGTGTTAATATCACCATTTGTAGCCGGGAAGCTGCTAGACAAACACCGGCGGCGGTGTTTTTTAGAAAACAATTGATGTGGCGTTGACGTGGCGCCTCAGTTTTTGTGCAGAGGCTTGCCACGTCATCTGATGACGTGTCGTTTTTTTAAAAAAAATTTCTTTTTCTCTTTCCCCCAAAAACCCTAACCCTGTCGACCCTTTCCTTCTCCCACATTTTCTCCCTCTACAACAGCAAAATAGATCTGCTCTCTCCATTTCGCCTCTTTCCCCCTCCCCCATTTCCTCTATCTACAACACTGGCACAGATCTGCTCTATCCATTGTCGCCTCTTTC
>MVGT01000437.1:5307403-5322158 GCA_002174775.1 Macleaya cordata | reverse complement strand
AGAGGAATGAACTGGTTAATTACATAAGTACGCACGATATGTGGCTAGAAAAGCTGAAGTTGATGATACAAAAGAAAAGCTTGCTTACACCGTTTTGATGTCAGCTGCGCCCAAAGTGGTGCATCCACAAACCAATGGGCACGTGGGCTCGGCGCACACACACACTCCCCCCAACTCTCCTGAAAAAACAAAAATAAAATTAAAAAAAAGGAGACAGGGAGGGAGCTTGATTATGACTTGTTAATTAGGAAATAAAGGAAAAACTTAGAATGACAAAAGAATTTGATGTGAAACAGTAAAACAATGGTGACTGCTGATGCTTTAACTAATTTTTTTTCTTTAACTATTAAAAATAGTTATGTATAAACAACATCATCATCATCATCATCCACGACCACGACCATGACCATATGAGACCCACCCACTTGACCCTTCCCTCTTCTCAAGGATCACCCTTAGCTCCTTCTTAAGTACGAGCCCGGACGGAAAGAGAATTTTTAGTGGAAATCTAGAAGGAACCCCACTTTAAAGTTAGTTCATAATAATAATTAATTTACTATCTCAATCTTGATCCTAAAATCCAAACCCTAATTATGTTTCTTGAGTTTTCCATTTGAGAAAATATTTGGTGATTTTGTTATTTTATAAGTTTTGCATGGCTTGGCTTAGGAGTTAGCTTACTTTGTTTGGATTGTAAGATTAGTTCTAAACAAAGTCCAATGTGACACTAGGGTTTAATGTACATTCTATGAACAACCGCTTTTTATAAAAGTTCAAATTTATAGAAACAAATGTCATAATTATGTAAAGTCTGATCTTTTTCCCTTCATATAGCATTTCATTGGACTTGTTTTGAGCTATATTTGCGTAGGATTGAAACTACCACATCTACAAATTATAGGTGCAAACCCAAACACGTAACTGCACCGGCTGTTATAATTAGTCGATTGGATGATCGTGTTAATAACTGTGGATTTCATTTGAAAGTATTTTAAGACTGTCTTAAATGCTTTTGTTGAGATGTTGCCACATATTGGCGAGAAATCCATAAGGTATTGCAGGATGAGTAGCATTAATCTAGCTACAAAATTCAATAAAAGTAAACAACACATAAATGTGCAGCAATACATTGCAAGCTGAAATCAGCTGAATGGATCAATGAGCTGTCCCATGAAATGAAAATCAAGTGAATAGACAAGGATGAAGCAAAATGGAACTTTCCCATGAAATCATGCATGAAGGACATCAAAATCAAATACATGAAAAAGAAGAGGAATGCTAGCCACTATATATCTACTAGCATCTCATCAGTATAAGCACGTGTACCAAGCGAGGGTGGCAATTACAAAAACAACCATCGCTTGGCACACGTATACTGAAAAGAAGCGCTAGCACTTCTCCTAATAAAAATCATATAAGGTGGTGAGCTTAGCTTCACTTTTGAGTTACTCGACGACCGGCTCGAGCTTAGGTTATTAATTAATTTCCTTAATTTTTTGTATATAATTTTTGGAAACGTGAACACTAATATCCATTTTACGATCAAGAGCTTACTATTAAAGTAATGACAACAACAACAACAACAAAAAAAAAAAGAATTTAAATACCATTAGTGGGTCCCACATAAAGATATCCCTGTACGATATCCTTTCTCCTCTTCTTCCAGCTCGTACTACAAAAACCCTTGTTTAGCTGTCAAAGAAGACCCAACCAACTTTGTAAACCTTAAGAAAATTGGTTTATAACTTCCCCTGTCTTCTAAGCTAGCTGTTGGCTTGTTCTTGCCTTAATTCGAATCCGTTCATAATGTCAACAATTATAACATTAGTCGAATCGGCAACAACAACAACAGAACCAGCAGCAACAGCAACAACAACAAAGACAATCAGCCGGACACGAGCGGTATGGCATCCACGTATAGCCTCGGCATTTAGGACGGCATTAGCATGTACCATTGTAGGCTTCATCACGCTTTTTAGCCCAGTTGTACTCCAACGCGAGGTAGCATTTCCAGCTTTATCGTACGTAACGGTAATCCTTATCGTATCGGAAGCGTCATTAGGCGACACCATTCGTGGTTGTTGGCATGTACTATATGCTACCTTCCAAGGGGTGCTACCAGCTATTTTGAGCCTGTGGCTCATTGGACCTGCTCGGTACTCGATCAGTGCGTCTGTTGTTGCAGTGACACTTATGTCATTTGTTATTACGCTGCCCGAGTCGACTCACTTAATATGTAAGCGAATCGCACTCGCTCAGATCGTCATCTTGTACTCAGTGACTTCTGTTGAAGGTGTTCATACGGGAGTCATTACGCACCCAGTGCACGTAGCGGCCAGCGCTGGTGTTGGGGGTTTAGCTGCACTTTTTGCCTTGGTTTTTCCGTATCCTCGGCTAGCAAGTTACGAGGTAACTAACCTGTATTAATTTCACTTTTTGTCCTTTTTTTTCTATTTTGATTAATAATCGGTCCTGCTGAGCTAAGCATGTATAACATACGTTACATTTTTAACAGCCCTTGGATTGAAATCGAATGGCTGTCAAAATGTCTAATAGTGATGCTATTGGTTAGAAAAAAAAAAAAAAAAAAACCCCAAGTTCATCTTAAATGCAAAATCAATGGTGAATACAAAAGATTTGAAAGTTTCACGAAGATTCCTACAAATCACATATCTACCCTTGATTTTAAATTCGGGAGGAATTTCGGCCTTTTTCAGTACAAATGAATAGCATTTCCTAATAAATATGAACGTACTCTAATAACATTCGTGGGTTGGGCTTATATTGGTTTGACAGGTTAGAAAGAAGAGCATGCTATTCAAAGAGAACATCTCAGAGAGGTTGAACCTTTTTGTGAATGCCTTTTGTGCTGAAAACAAAACATCAGCCCTTGCATCTATTTCTCAAGCAAAATCCTTGGTCAAAACAGGAACCACTCTGTTCCAAAATATCAAAATCAAGCAGGTACATACTTATTCGCAACTTTTATATATATATATATATACAAATTACACGCTGTTGTGGAACACATATAGAAATGATTCAAAGGTTGATTTTTTGTGAGTTTTTCTAATCATATAAATTATTCTCACAAAAAATTTGGCGGTTCTAAAACTTCTAACCATATGTATATGTTAGACGTTTTTGAATGTTCCTAACTACATATTTGGTTTGGTTGTGTGGTATGATTTGGTAAAATTCATTCCAACAATTATGAGAAATTTTCTTTGGTTTTATTCAGAACTGTTTTTGAGGATATGACAAAAATACATTTGTTTTGTATTTACGTTAATTGGCAGGAAGTGCCCAAAAATCTTTCTTTTATCGGCTTGGTCAAGTGGGGTGTTTGATTTTTATTTTTGGGTAAATTTAGTTTACCCTCAGAATTAATTGCTAATTCAACTTTGTCCTCTTAAAAATGTGAAATTGAACTTTCTCACTCAAAATTAATTGCTAATTAAACACCCCTAGGTATAAGATCTGAACCAAAGACTTCTTTATTGTAAAGGGATGGTCCCGTCGTACTACTTTTCAAAATGTATTGATAATTGTCAAATTTAGTGCTGGCTTACGTTAGATTTCCATTGTTCATTTTTACTAATGTTTCACCAATTTTCTTTTGAACAGGAAAGCATGCAATGGGAGAGGCCTCTAAACAGATTGGCCAAACAATATGACATGAACCCAACAGATAGATTACAAGCCCTTGAAATCCCCTTAAAAGGAATTGAAATTGCTTTAACTTCTTGCTCTTCATTTCCTGTTAGAGTTGCAGATCAAGAACTCAAAAATCTCCTATTAAGTTTAAAAGAGCAGATAAATATAACATTAAAGCAAACTAAGTCCTCTCCACCTAGTGATTCATCAACTGTTCCAGAAACTGCCAAGGAAGAAGAAGAAGAAGTTTTACATGAATTGTTCCTTCAAACCCTTCAAACCAACTTCCCCACCCAAAGTGATCTACCATCTTTCTTCTTTCTATTTTGCATGAAACTCCTTCACGATGAATCAATCGCCACTAGGTCCGATCGAACTGCTTCGAAAAACAATCCCACACCAAAGATTGAAGAATCAGTGCAAAAACAAGATCAATACATAAAAAAATCAGTCTTGAGTAGTTGGATCTTAACTAGAATTATTACTACAAGGCTGATGTATGCAGCCAAGTGTTCACTTTCATTAGGCCTTGCTGTGCTTTTTGGTATGATGTTTAGTAAGGAAAATGGGTTCTGGGCAGGACTTACAGTTGGAGTTGGCATGGCTGGTGGGAGAGAAGCAACATTTAAGATTGCAAATATTAAGGCACAGGGGACTGTTTTAGGTACCATCTATGGAGTCTTGGCTTGCTTTCTTTTCCCAAGATTTGTAGAAATTAGATTCTTATCTCTCCTCCCTTGGATCATATTCACCAGTTTCTTAAGGCGAAGCAGGATGTATGATCAGGCTGGCGCGATATCAGCGATTATTGCTGCATTAATAATCTTGGGTAGGAAGGATTATGGTCCTCCAAGTGAATTTGCCATTGTAAGAATCACTGAAGCCTTCATTGGGCTAACTTGCTCAATCATGGTTGAACTACTCTTGCAACCCACAAGAGCCTCAACAATGGCAAAAGTTCAACTATCCAAGAGCTTAAGAGCACTTCATGACTACATCGGGTCGATAGATGTTCCTGCCAATCGAAAAAACAACTCTAAAATGTGTTTGACAGAGTTGAAAGAGAAGGAAAAGAAGCTAAGGGTTAATGTTAGTGAATTAGGTAAGTTCATTGCAGAAGCTGGAGTAGAACCCAACTTTTGGTTCATACCTTTTCATGGTGCATGTTATAGTAAGTTACTTGGGTCCTTGTCAAAAATGGTGGATCTCTTGCTTTTTGCTACTCATGCAATGGGGTTTTTAGCACAAGAGTCCCATAGATTTGGAGTTGCTTGGATTGAGCTCCAAGAACAGATAGGTGGAGATCTAGATCATTTCAAGGAAATGGTTGTTTCTTCATTAAAATGTTTTGAGGAAGTTACTTTGATCAAATCCTTAGCAAACCTTGAAAAAGAGCTAAAAAGTAAGAACATCTCTTATGATCTGGAGTTGGGAAAATCAAATGCAAATGGGTTAAGGGTTTTAATCAGTGAAGATGAAGATGAGATGGAAAAAATTATGAGTTCATTTGTTCAACATTCAAGAGAAGTGGTTGATAAAGTTGATGTTTATGAAGGGGATGAGGAGGAGCTCAAGAGCCAAATGGTTCTTTGTTTGAGTGCCATAGGCTTTTGCATTGATGCTTTGATGAAAGAGACAAGAGAGATAGAGAAGAATGTTAAAGAACTGGTTCAATGGGAGAATCCTTCAAGCCATGTAAATTTGTGTGAGATTTATTGTAAGATAAATGCTTTATACACATAACTAGCTAATTGTACTACTAAAACATCTGCATTAGTAAGATATTTTGAAAACTTAATTATGGCCAAAATTTTGTACATCTATGTGTCATGCTTGTACTAAGAATATTGTTTAGTTTATACAATAAATTAACCAATCGATAAACAGAATTTATTATTGAAACGCGTTAAATTTGGAAGTTATTTCCTTAAATCAATTTCTTGTCCATGTTTATTTTTACGTGGCTTATTTCCAAACAATTTTGTATGGAATTAGAACTTTCATAATGAACTGATTATTTTGTGAGAATAATCTCTTCAGCCTACACAAAATATTTCTTATCAAAAATTAACTATACCAGCCCTACAACATGTTGAGAACACATTAGATATATGTTTGTGCGCAGAATGCATGATGCCCACATTAGAGCCCTAAAATGTTCTTTGAGAATCATTTGCATTGGAATATGCTTACCCACCAACCAAATTATATGTAAAATATGAGTTTCTAGTGATCGGATAAGCGTGCATGACAGTAATCGATCGCATTGATTTCATATTAATATAAGAACTAAAAAAAAATATTTGTCAACTTTTGAAGCTTTAAAAACTAAAGTTCTCGCGGCCAATCGTGACTACATATTTTACTGCTTTTGAAGATCATTGAATATATGGTGGGATCTAATCTCAATTACTCCAATACTATTATATGAAGTAAAGTAGGGCTCAAATTTCTTATTTTGATGAGTCTCTTTTTTGTTTTCAAATGAACGTGTTTGTTTTTTTTTTATAAAAAAAATTATGTTTTTATATTAAATTCCTGGGCATTATCTAACTCAAAACTAATTGACAATAAGGAGAGTACTCAAAGATATTTTAGTCACATACTCATAGAACAAACCGTGCAATGCCACTCATCTCCGAGTCCATCATGAGTTTCTTTTTTTTAATGTGGCAACACCTCAACAAACACATTCAATATAAAGTCTTAAAAATGTGCAATATCAAGTTGCTGCTACATCTAGAAGGGAATCAATGCAGAAAGTATTTGTGGTGAGGGGATGAGCAACTTCTTCCAAGAACAACTAATTGTAGAAGTGAGGAAAAATAAATAAAAAACTAACTAGTCAAATCAGCTATATATAATGTTTTTTTTCATTTCTACTAAATCATTTTGAGTGTAAATTAGAATAAAGATTAGAAATATCAGTTTCATGTATTATATATTTTAAATATAATATTATAAATTAACTAAATAAATTTAAAAAAAAAGGAGAAATAATGAACTAAACTAACTTTCGGTTAAAGAAAAAGTAAATAAAATATAGGGGATTTTAGAACCCAATTGTTGGATTGAAGCATAGTTTATAGAAATACACTTAATTAGCTAGTGAAGTTTTCCACAACTAGATGTTCAATTTTCTAATGCTTCTTTTCCTATCTTCAACCACGTCAGGTTTTCTAAGTCCAAAACGATGGATAATGTTTTTTATTGTTTTCCTTATTCTTCGTTTTTTCAAGATTAACTCAAAAGCTAGTGTTTTGAGATTGAATGGGTTGGTGAACCAGCATCCATATATGAAGATGAAGTCCGACTCTCTGTTTTCCTAAACAATATTACATGCAGGGGCTAAAAATGTATTTTACATGTAACATGATATATATAACATTTGACTGAGTGTTGAATCAACTAACCCCGGTTTTTGACCATTTGATGTTCTTCAATTTTCTTTTGACGTTGAATCAGGAGGAAAATTAGCAATCTTAAAAAAGAAAAGAATAATATTAGAAATACTTCCAAGATGACTCTTAAGTTGAGGTGGCAAGATCTGCTTGTATAAATTTGTTTTTTACTTTATCAAGTTTGAAGTAGTTCTTACTGTCTCATCAAAGGTATCGTAGGAGTACTACTAACATTATTCAAAAGAAAATGAGATAAAGATGATGATCACCATAAATGACATAATATCTTATTAACAATATTATTTGTTTGTTTAGGTTAATTACGCGATAATTTAGAAGGTTCATTGACTAAACAGATAGATTAAGTACCTCCGACAATTCAAAGTGGGACACGAAAGAAATTTAAAAAAATAAACCGTACAATAGCTTTAAGCCCTTAACTCTGTCTAAGAAATGTAAAAGAAAAAAAAAAACAAATGAAAGCTAGTCTGATTAGTTTTTCATATTTTCTTTAAGATGGTTTAGAGAAAGATAAGATTTTAATGGCTAACTTTTACGAATTGAAAAGAAATATATTGGTAAAAACATCATTTCGTAATTTTTTTTAATGAAGGACATGATGTTAAGTTTTGAACGGGTAAACTGCTAAAAATTTAAATAAAAGACATGATAGTTAAGTAATCAACGCAGAAACTGCAGTAAAATTTTGCAATGAAACACCCCACTTGCTTGTTCAATAGACATGGATCGAAAAACTCAATAATGTAGCCCATGAAAAAGAAAAAGAAAAATAGTCGACTATAGATCGAAATCTCGATGCTCTTTGGAATTCACGTGAAAGCTCTCGATCTTAGATTCATTCAAAGAAAAAAGAATTATTATAAAGTAAGATCCAACAATTAAAGCTTCGAGCTGACGTACTATATCTATCCCCTTTAAAATGGGTGGATATTCCTTTACGTCATCTTCGTGCACGATAAAAAAGATTCTGAATCAAACTTTATTCTTTTTCGTTTCAATATACAATATTCCTAAAGTTATATCCTACTATTTAAACTGATCCATGGTTGATGGTAAACTATTTTTCTATTGGGCAACGTAACCTAAAATGACACGTGGCAAATTAGGAAAGGTGTATGAATTTTCAGCCCATTTATTGGTGAAAACTACGCCAACCAGACTGATTTTTAGTGTGCAAATCGATTCAGTAGAGAAGTTGGCTTCTAACGTCTTAAGTATGGATTCAATGAAAGACTCCGCTTCGACGTCCTAACGATGTAGATTGGGTAGATTCTGATGTGGAAAACAATGTATAGGAAAGGTTACTCTAATCCAAAATATTGAGATAATGTATAGATGATAATAATAATAATAACGATGATGATAATGATGATGACGATGATGATTAGCAACGAGGAAATAGAAAAATTCATAACGTGCGCTACTGAAATAAGAAAATGGGGATCGACATATTATCGGTTATTATTATATGATTAATTGTTTTTGGCTGAGACATATTGATGTATCCTTCAATGATCTTAACTAATTTAAGAATGTGTAAACCAAACCACAGTGCATAAAAAAGTTCTTAGAAATTCAATGTACCACAGAAAAGGATCTGCAATATAAATGGTTTAAATTCTTGTCAAAAGGACAAAGCCCAGATAGCAATCTTGGGATGGTTTGGTTTAGGCCCGGGCCTGGTTCCCAAGTGATATTATCAATGGATAAATGATGGAAAAAAGAAGATTAAGAGAGAGGGAGATCTTTCATCTCATTCATAATGGGTTGAAGAAGTGGTTAGGGCTTGATTGGGTCTGTTTGATTCTGGCTAATCATGCAAAATCAATCTTAAGCCCAACTTTTTCATTCAAAAGGGACATGCAGGAATCCAACCTAAACTTCTTCAATGCATGCACAGGAGAAAATAAACCTACACCCAAAAGAACTAGCGGTAGGTGGAAATTCTTGTTATAACTTCAGTACAACAAGTTAAATCATGCTCTCAACATATTCATTTTTTAACCCTTGCATTGGGCGACTGTTGAATAACCATACAAGACCAAATCTAGGTTTGGTTGGATATTCAAATGTGTCTTTTGAGAGAGGTGTACCTGTAACATTGATCTTTCTAGTACAGATGCTCTATTGTCCTAATAATTCCAAATTGCTTGTCCCTGCTCCAATCAGTACAGCATGATTTAGAGGCTGTTTGAAGCCTTAAATGAGGTTGGAAATGATGATTCAATTTCGAAATCATCTTAAGTCGTATCATAATAAACCTCACCAGTAATCTCCACATGAACAACATCCTCCCTTGAAATGATGGAAGCGATTTCGATCTCTTAGAATAATATCTCGTTCATAGATCTTCGAGATAAGCTTCATGGCACAATGGCAATCATCACAGACACGAAGGTTTTTCACTATCCTCAAAGGCATTCCAGGAGAGGTCCTGATAAGCCCGAAAGCTACTGCAACCTTCTCACTATGATGAACAAGCGAATTCGCTTTCTCCTCCTCATCCTCCATGTTGATCAGTACTTTTGACGTATCCGGTACATAACCAGCTAATTTTATTTTCCGAGCCATTTGATCTAACATACTGTGTATCTCCCTTGAATGCCGATGAGATTTATCTTCCACAACAAATGAGTAAATTCTGTTTTCGATTTCGATCATACTGCACCCAGGTATCTTTGATATTTTCTTTTTCTTCATCATCCTCCTTATATTTTCAACATCCTCCCATCTGCCCATCGTTGCATATAAGTTCGATAAAAGCACGAAGTCCCCATGGTGATGGGGTTCTAATTCAAGGATCTTCTTTAAAACCAATTCACCCAAATCGACCCTTTTATGTATATTACAAGCCCCCAACAGAGTTCTCCATACAACAGCGTTTGGAGGCAAATGCATCTTCTTGATCAAATCATAAGCTTCATCTACAAGCCCATATCGACCTAAAAGATCAACCATGCACCCATAATGCTCCACCTGAGGTGTGATCCCATATCTTCTTCTCAAATTGCCAAATAACTTCCGCCCTTCTTCTAATAATCCACTGTGACTACAAGCAGAGAGAACACTGACAAGCGTAATTGCATCTGGTTTAACGTTGGATTTCATCATAAGATTAAAGAGATCAATAGCCTTCTTTCCATGGCCATTAATGGCTAACCCATTGATCATGGCTGTCCAACAGACAAGATTCCTATCTGGTATCTCCTCAAAAACCTCCAATGCTCTCTCTATGAACCCACATTTGGAATACATATCTATAAGAGCTGTTTTAACACTAATTCTACTGTCTAGGTTGTTTCTCTCAAGATAAGCATGAACCCACTTCCCTAATTCAAGTGCACCAGCATGAGCACAAGCAGAAAGAACACTAACCATTGTTACCTGATCAGGATCCGTTCCATTAACCTGCATATCCCTGAATAAATTCAGAGCTTCCCCTGAAAACCCATTTTGAGTATAACCAGTAATCATGGAATTCCACGTCACAACATCTCTCTCAGACATTTTATCAAACACCTTCCTTGCATTATCAACGACACCACAACAACAATAGAAATGAATCAAAGTATTCTTAACATGGATATCGGATTCGAACCCAGTTTTAAAAACATGGGTATGGATTTGTTTACCTTCTTCGATTCCCAAAAGCCTAGAACAGGCCTTGAGCAATAAAGGAAAGGTGTAATTATTTGGTGGGAAACCATCTTGATGCGTGGAGGAATAGAAAAGAACGGATTTTTTAGGAGTTTCTGTTTCAGCGAAGTGTTTAATAATGTTGTTGCGTATGAAAATTGTGGGATTTAAAGAGTGGGAGAAGAGGAGGAGAGCGTAATCTATGGATTCAGAAGAGTGGTTTCGGATACAGGCAGAGAGAAGGCGGTTTTGGGTAAGGTGGTTTTGGTAGAGACCGGTTTTGATGAGATGGGAGTGAAGTTGTTTGACTTCTGAAAGGTTGGAACATTGTTGGAGGAGGTGGAAAGCGGTTTTAAGTTGGTGGGGTTTTGATAAGGTGGTTGTAGGGTTTGGATTATCTGTTTTAGGATTTGAGTAGGGGAGATGAGATGGAGATGTAACGGACAGAGAGGAAAGCATGACCGTCGGCGTCTTACACTCCAGAATCTAGAAACAAAATTTAAACTTTGAGAAAACAGATGAAACCAAATTATAAGCTAGCGTAGCACCTTTATAGAAAAGGCTCTTCTTGTGCGAGACTCCATCCAAATCTCTGCCACTTAGTTGGCGTCCAATTCTATTGCTTAAAACTATGACTTCAACTCCCCAGTGGCAGTCTTTAAGAGTGCTGCGCCAGGGTGATTCGCATGCTAGCAATGCCAGACCCTTCTTTCTTCGCTATGTAAAGAAGCGAAGATAAGTACCTGATACCATTGGTGTAGAAAAGCTCTGGTGATTGTGAATGTGATGTGGAACAGCTTCAGAATACCAATTTGGGCACAATCCAAATAAGAGATGAATGTAATGAGCCAATCAACACAAATTTTTACTCCAAAATCAATAAGACTACAGTGAAGCCATTCATAGAGCTCTCTTCAGGACAATTGAAACTCCTCTCACCCAAGATGATACTGTATCAAAACTTGTGTGGAGAATTCTGTAGTCACTCTATATTATGCTTAAGACCCACTAATCTCTAATCGTGGCCAGTGCCCAGTGGTTGAATGGCTTTTTATAAACTTCATCAACTAATATCAAATATAAGTTCACCCATCCACCACTATTTAATAACGATAGAAAGTAAACAAGATCGAATAGTTTGGGACAAAATGATCCCAAAAAGAACTGCAACGACAAAATACTCGAAATGAACTCACAAGTCATCCATATTCTAAGAGTAATCCAATTTCACTAATTCTACCCTGAAAGAAAATAAGAACTCCAGGGTTGGTGTCATTATAACAATGAAGAACTTTTAGTAAAACGTGCATCCTCTTAACCATTTTCAACGTTGAATCATAGATAGGTAAAATTAAAAAAGATGAAAGAAGAAAGAAGCAACTTCAAACACAGGTATAAACTAAATGAACTATATATCCATTTGTAAAATAGTTCTCTTAGCAAAACTGACTAGACATATGTATCATTTAAGGTCTCATGAGTTGAATCTATCTGTCTCTAAATAGACGCAAAACAAAACACATTTCTCAGTTGCCTTCATATTTCGGGTCAGCCACCACATAATGGTAAGCAATTACCAGAACGAATATAAATATGCCAAGAAAATTGGCGAAGAATCCAAGATCTTGGTCATCGATCATCTGCAAGAGAGACAAAACAAAAGCACAAAATATTATTCCCAGCAAAGCAATCATAATAATAACATCCATTCTGTAATATAACAACAGCTGGGTTCGTATATAAGTAAGAAACAGGACTGATGTTAAATGAAATCCATTACTGCCAAAAGTGGTAAAACATGAAAGAGAGAAAAAAAAATGAGAGATTTAGTTGCAAATGAAACAGCACCTCCTGATATTGGATCTCCAACTGGCAGAACCAGAAAAACTTCGCAAGCACATAAAGCCAACCTTCCACTACCAATTCAAATTATATTTTTATTGATAATTTATAAATCCAGATATAGTTGGAAACCTGACTAATGCAAACAAGTTCCTAGGAAAAAGTCACTATTCTAGATTATCATAACAATTAGAAAAAAAAATCTTAACAAAAATTTCCTTTTTCCTTTTTTGTGAGAAAACACCAATTCAATAAGCTTCCTTATTTTTAAAACGTGCCCAATTCCATTGCCCTCAAATATAATCAGATTAATACCCAACCTTTCTACCCATAACCAACATAATAAATGGACATATTGACCACATAACAACTGAATCTAGGAAAATACTCGTAACTTTGTAACCACACCCAGCCCTACAAATGAACAGATTATCCAACTCAAGTTTTATTACGCTCAAAATTTAGACCTACTCATTATGTATGTAGCAGGAAATCCATCCAAGGATCACTCCTTTCAGAAAAAAAAAATTGCAAAATAGACAAAATATGATACTATTTGTCACTCAAACCAACACCCACAAGCCAAATATACTGACACATTATGACAGTTAATACCATATGTTTGGATAATGAGATGTGCACATCTATAGACTATAAATACTTTATTTCGCATATTATAGAAACAATGGACTTATATAAGCTGATAAACACCAAATCACATAAACAATGCCTATATAGACCAAAAATAGTGGAAGAAAGTGAGATTTGTTTCAAATAAGTTAAAACACACTTGACAAAGAATTACAGAAATGCAATATAACTACAAGAAAAAAAAACTCCACTGTTTTTTTTAAAGTGAACTTAAATCTTCTGAAGTCGGCTTTGGTAAGTATAGACGTACTTTTTATTATTAACTTGATACAGATTCTAAAAAAAAATCTTCAATTTGAAACATCCAATGCAATAATTAAAGCCTGTAGAACAATCACCCATTCAAATTTGTCATCAAGCCCTTCAGAATCATTGTACCACCCCTGCCAACATCAGATGTGCCTTTCATAGTGTTGGAAATAATCAATCAGCGAATCAAACGTGTTTACGTCATCAACACAAATGTTCTCAATTCAGTAGGATCAAGGCCCAATCAACTGACCAAAGGTTAAATGATTCCTCAGATCATATGAAGGGAAGGGTGAAGATTGGAAACCCCACCAACAGAATATGAGATTCTATGAGATTATAGAAGCAATGAATAAAGAAGATGAGTTAGGGGAGAGAAAAATGTGTACTAAAAGTGATTATCTAAAGCTTTTAAACCTTGATAATAGGTAAGATAATATGGAGAAAAAGAATTTCAGCGAAAATAAGATTTTTGTAAGCTCAATCTTGGCAGGCTTTGCACCATAAGGTAATGATTTCCACTGCAAGTTAACCTACCATAATCGAGAGACATTTTGAAGGGGAAGTTTTATTTCATTGATCAATGCATAGATATAGAGAGAGTGGTCGTCCATTATAGTCAGCATTCAACAGAGATGCAAATGCCTCTTTCAATCATCCCATAATTCTGAAGCTAATTCTCTTTCTTCAGGGTTACTAATGGAAAAAAAAAAGAATTCGTGTTAAATTATCTACAGATTTTCTTTATGATCCCTATCTAACTTTACGTTCTTTTAGGGATTCTCACTATATGTTTCAGTATTTGATCATTTTAACTCGGCAGACTTCTGCGGAAAAGCTATCAACCTATTTATCTAATCAAAATCAAAACCCTAGAAACTCAGATAAAGCAGAGAAATTCAAAAAAAATCATAGATCTGAAAAACCTAGATCACACGCCAAAATTTACAAATCGAAAATCTACAAACGGAAGATCTGTTCTCAAATTCTAAATCAGTACAATCTAATAAAATTATATAGCAGGACGAGTTGAAAGGGATCGAAGTAACTCACGGTGTCACGAAGAGATCAGATCTTTCTCGTCAACGAAAAACTCACCAAGCTTCCCTCCTTACCAAATACTGGACGTGTTGGAGTTTTGAGGGTAAAATGTTCAATATATAAGTTAGAGCGAAATAGTTGTTAATTTACAAAAATATCCCTTAATTTGGATGAACTGTCAATAAAGTCTGTAAAATAAGGAAGGGTATTAACCATCTTTTGAACGAGGAATCGGAACCAACTAACCTCAACCTCAC
>MVGT01000437.1:5234903-5306170 GCA_002174775.1 Macleaya cordata | reverse complement strand
TCCTCTCTCTCTCTCTCTCTCTCCAACCTAATCTATTTGTTTCTCTATCCAACTCTATACTACTCTTCTCTTTTTATCACTCTTGATCTTTTTGTGGAGAACTGTCTGATCAGACTGTGATGTAAACCTGATCTAGTTCAGCCTGCGATGTGAAAGTAAAATAAACATTTTGCAAAACAAAAAAAGAAAATATTCCGTCGGGATAAAAAAACTTTGTGGCTGCTGGGATTCGAGCCCAGGTCTCCACGGCCACAACGTGGAATTCTCACCACTAAACTACAGCCACATTTGTAGTATAAACCGTAGCAAATTCAATTTTGATCTTTTTAGAAGATTACAGAAAAGGCGCAGGCTTCCACTCCACGCTATTACAACAAAGCCGAAGCGGGATTTTACTGACGCGATTTTGAAATCATCAAGGCCGAGGAACTCATGACAGATCGACAATTCCCGCCAAATTTACACGTGTTATTCCATAAAATCTCAGCAAAAAGTCTCGGCTGTTCGGATTTTTCTTCCTTCGAGAAACTTGTTTTATCTCACTTGCCCTAAAAAAAAACAATTGAAATGAAGAGAAACTGATCTCTCGTCTCTGTAGCTGCGTCCATGGCGACGACATCAAGTTCTGGGTTAGATAATAATAATAATACCCCCATCAAGAATCGCGACATTATTTCATCCACTTTTCACCAAACCGTACGTTCTCTCTCTTCTCCATATTTCCTAGAGTAAAACTCTCTTTTATTTTTCACTCTTTCTAATTGATTTAATTTGTTGTTAAAGGTTTGTTTGCAAGATTGGTGGTTGATTAAATCTGAAAAGGAATTCGAAGGAAAGAGATTAGCTGTCGGAGGATTGGCATTGAGAGAGTAAGCTTCCTTATTCATATATCTAGGGTTTCCTTTTGGTAAACTTTCTTCGCAACTAATCAGAGCCTTATTAGTGTGAGAAAAATATATCTGTATGTAGATCACTTGAACCAAATCAAATGAATTTAGGGTGTTAGAATAAACTGTTGAGAGTTGTTTTAATTATGGGTTTTTGGTTTTGACTTAAGGGTGATATTAGGAGTTGGAGTGGTGAACCTAAGTACGTTCCAGGTTTAATCTTTGTTTTGGTTGCAAAATATTTTAGGGATTTTGGTCTATGTTTGAGGCCGTTTTTTGTGCATTGTACTTCTATAAGGAGTTGGTGTAATTTAATAGGTGCCTTGTGTTTGTTTAGATTTTGTTGGTTATTTGGTTTAAGTGATACTGTTACTAACCAGGTATTGATTGTGCGACCCCTTAAACTATTTGGTGAAATATGCACGTTACACATGAATTGATTGGCTTGTAAGTAATACCGACTGGACAGCAAAAATAGTCTGACATATGAAATTTGTTTGTATGGGGTTACTCTTTGTTTTCCTCTTGATTAGATGACTAGGAAATTTTGACATTCCAATGGATGGTTTAGTGATGGATTCTTCAGACTGAGGAGATGACAAAGAATGAACCATCTTATTACCATTTCTATTTGTTTTTTAATTTCGTTCTGGACTGTGGTGTGGTCACTGGTTTGTAACTTTCTTATGGGTCTGTTTCAATTCTTTTTTACTTTGTCTAAGTTTCAATTTCAACTGCTTGCAGTTTTCTACATTTTCGTCTTTGAACCTGAGGACAATTAAGTGAACAAATCACTACTATTTGTTTCATCTGTAATTTCTTTTCCTGCTTTTGTTGGTCCATAGGCAACGGGCAGCACGAATCTTTCACTCTGCCCCAATTATCAAGAGATATGATCTTTTCACTCTGAAGACGGCTGATGGGATCACTATATTGATTAAGGGCAAAATTAACATCTCTCACACTTTGGAAAATGGGTTTTCCTCTGAGGTATGCAAATCTTTCTTTCTATCTTCTCCTTCTTCTTCTTTAATTTCTTTCACCCTATAATATCTGGTAAATGATAAATCCATAAGTGGATTTGTATTGAAAATGGCAGAGACTTTCTAGACTTAGAGTATCTCCATTGTCACTGTTTTATTTTTTTTAGAACACAGAATATCTTTAATGAAATTGTCACTGTTTTTATTAATATACTTTAAATTTTTAAAATACCCAGACTATATTGGTTTTATTAATAATTTAGTATTTTGATTCATTAATAGGTATCTACTATCTACTCAGAAGAGGAGTATGGGCATGTACGAAGTGCATGTATTGTCCACTGGTATTTTGTTTATTTTAATAAAACAATGTTAAAATATAACATTTTTATATCACCTACTTATGAAACATGGAAGTTGTGAAAATGTAAACACTAACTCAAATCAGCATAAGTTGCAAATTTTATACTCTTTTATATTATTTTTGTTTCTCTTATTTTATTTATTCTCTATCTGCAGTTAATAATTCTGTCGTACTCTGAGCAGGTCTACAATCATTTCATGCTTGGATTTCCTTATTACTGGGAGACCTATGCTGATCAATGTTTTGAGAAAGAAGTCACTGGCAGAGGTGTTCCAACAAGTATGTCTGGCTCTGATGAGTCTTCTCTGCCGGACTGCTTAGGTGGAAAAGCAGTTACCAGAACACTTAATCATTTAATTTCCAGCCTTGCTGCGTCTGTAAGTTCTGTGTTAACAAAAAATATCAATGCTGATGTGCTTGAAAAATGCAGTGGACATGATTTGGAAAGCCCTACAGTGCCGATTTCTGCTGATGTGAAAGGCTGTAGTCCTGGAACGGGGGATTCCTTGCCCGAGGAAACTCCTAGTAACAAGGAGAAGTCCAAGAGTGAGCGGAATCATGGACATGATAAGGGTCTTTTATATGCAACAGAAGAGGAAAATGTGGACAATGGAGGCAAACTATTATCAAATAAACAAGATAACCTCAATACTGATGGTTGTAATAATGAGCCTGAAAGCGAAGTTTCAAAAGGGAACTCTTTCAAAGAGAAATTAGAAAATTCTATTGATATCCCTGTTCTGCACATGGATGCAGAAGTTGTTAAGTCATCTGACATAGAGCCGCTTGCAACTAAGGAAACTTTGATTGACAAAAAAGATGGTGGAGACAAGGAAACTACGGAAAATGAAAACAACATATTATCAGATAAACAAGATTACCTCAATAATGATGGTTCTAATGAGCCTGAAAGCCAAGTTCTGAAAGAGAACTCTTTCAGAGAGAGAGTAGAAATTTCTGCTGATGATATCCCTGTCATGCACCTGAATGCAGAAGTTGTTAAGTCATCTGACATAGAGCCACTTGCAAGTAAGGAAGCTTTGATTGACAAAGAAGATGGTGGAATAAATGAGGAAACTATGGAAATTGTAGAAAATCTATTATCAGATAATCAAGATAACCTCAATCATGATGGTTGTAATGAACCTGAAAGTGAAGTTCTAAAAGAGAACTCTTTCAAAGAGAAATTAGGAAATTCCGCTGATGATATCCCTGTTCTTCACCTGAATGCAGAAGTTGTCAAGTCATCTGACATTGAGCCGCCTGCAACTAAAGAAATATTGATTGACAAAGAGGATGGTGGAATAGTGACTCTTTCAAATACTTCAAATAGAACCACTAGAAACTCTGTTAAAAATCTCAGAAACTATGATACCGCCTCAGATGAACATTCTGTTCCAACAGGTTTTGATTTGAAACTTTTTCCCTCTGTTGTCGGTAAGAGTGTTCCTGCAGAAAATTTAAGTCCGAGGTTATCAGAAGGTTTTAAGAAATCAGGCAACAACAGGCAAGATAAGGTGAGAGCAGTTGGTAGTTTGAAGAGTAAAAGAACAAAGTTATGTTCTTCAGTGCCTCAAGATTATGAGGCTGACATGGTATCTCTCGTTGAAGTGACAGGCAATGCGGGAGGTAATTCGAGCTTTCGTAATAATACTTTTGATGGTATTGTGGAAAAGCATGCTTCTACATCGCCTAATGAAGGTATTCCTAAATTTTCTTCAAAGATACGAAAATGCAATAACATTAAGATGAAGGATGATGCCTTAAGGAATCGCTCAACTTCAATACCTTCTGATTTGAACGATGCTAATCCATCCAAGGTCAACATTGTTCTTCCAGAGGATCTCAAAAGCTCATCTGAGAAGTTGGAGAGTTCAAAGAGCAATCGGAAAGACAGCAATAAGACCAAGGGTAGCTTGAGAAGTGAAGGATCTGCAAATATTGGTTGCCATTATGATACTGGTAAGGATGATTCCTCAAAGGATGCTTCAGCATCTATAGGTTCTGATGTAAAAAGTGTTTGTCTATATGAGATCAATGCTGCTGTTCCAGTGGACATCTCAAGTAACTACACAACAACATCGTCTAAAGTCAGAGGTGGAGTTAAAAAAAGAAGAAGGGGTCGCCCAAAGAAGGAACAAATAAACTCCAGTTCTGTTTCCGGGTCTCAAGGCTATGTGGTTGTACCAGAACTTTTTGTTGAACAAAAGCTAATTCATGGTTCTAGTGTTGGCATTGAACGAAATCTGGAAGAATCTCTGTCAAAAACACCCTATGTTGGGAGTCCTGAAATTTCAGACAGAGCTGCAAACTGTAGTCCTCGTACCATGGAGGATTCTACTGCACAGAGAAATCTTGAAAGTAACATTAGTTCCTCAACTGAAGTGCGCATGGGTACCATAAATGTTACTCCAAATAAAGGTGCTGCAACAAGAACTAGCGATCGGTTGAAAAATATAGTAGGCGAAGGGGATAAGAATACAACGTCGAATTGCCATGTTGAGGATGAAAACAATGTCCCTACTGCAACATCAGAGGCTATTGAGAAGCCAGGTAGGAAACACTTGATCGGAAGCTGTGCTTCAAGTCCTTCTAGCCACAAAACTGACAGTGTGAAGGAAATTGGGAGTTTATCTGAAGGCAGAAGAACAAGCAGCAGGCTGAAAAACTTGGCAAACAAGTGGAAGGAGGACCAACCCACCTACAGGAGGTTGGAATGCAAAAGGAATAAGGTCAACTCTATTTTTGTGGGTTCAGATTTTGTGAAGAGTGATGTAGATAAGGTTGACTGTGAACCAGGAGGCAGAAGTGCTTTGGATCAGCCCAATATTGGAGTTCCGGAGACTCTTCCTGGACAAACAGAACTAGACAATCAGTCTTCTAAAGATGGGTCCCAGATGAATTGCATGCTTTCTTCTGTCCCTATTTTTGCAGTAGAAAAAGTGAACTGCAAAAGTGCAATTGATGGTGCAGAGAGTAATGAGCAGAGTAAATCCTGCATATCTTCCATTATGCTTGGTAATATGAAGCATGCAAGTGACTTGAAAATGTCAAAGGAAAGAGAAGAAAGTGAAGATAGCAAACCTGGGACTTGTGGAAGAAAAACAAAGAGGAAACCGGTAGGATTCACGTTTAAGCTTCATTTTACTTAGTTTGTTACAGACATTTCCTTTTCTCACTATGGCTTTAAAGTTTTTGTGCTGGAAGTCAATCGAGTCAGTTGAAATAGCATACATCCCAATCGAGAAGGTATGGTTGAAATCTTTAAATCAATGTTATGAGTTATGACAAAAAAATCCAAGAGAAACCCTGAATTTATTGTTATGTTGAACACTACCCCACCTGACACTGAGACAGCGGTAATTTGACCATGCTCCTGGCTTCTTAGTAGTACAGCAATGCCTGTTGTTGGGGCATGTGGATGCGACTAAACCTCATTTTGACTGTATCAGAATTAGTCTAGGTTTGCACTTCTGGCTTTCTGAGTAAGCATATATTTTCGAGATGCCACTGAAGCCGTAGGTAGACTGCATTTCAGTGTAGAACATAAGTGACCCCAGCCGAACATGGCAAACATTACCCAGCTTATCTTTCTCCAGCAAATTTTGTTTATTGTTTCATCTAGAAAGCTGTATTTCTAAATCTAGCGAATATGCCTGTTAAATGTAATTTATTAGCTTCATTTGTGTCATTGTATTGGACAGTGGAGTTACAGAATCACCTTTATTCTATTGAATTAATGTTCTAGAACTTTTGAACTAAATTTTGTTGATGTAACAACCGACTGCCCGTCACCAATTTGACTGGAGTCTTTGAATTTGTATTTAAGGCCTAGTATCAAGCTACTGGGAAATTAAATAAACTCATTTGTACCGAATGAAGATGCCAGGTATCATTGGCTTTATATCTGTTGTATCTGACCACTTTTGGAGAATAAATCAGCCACGCCAATAATGAGGGATGCTATTGTGCGGTCATAGTGTCTTAGGATGGTTATCACTGTTTAGATTGTTTGAAAGGACACTTCATGTTGTTTCTGTTATGCGGCCGAAGCACTTCAGCAAGTCATTATCTACATTGTTTTTTAATTTGAAAGTTTCCGAGCTTTTTAGTTTTTGTTCATACTTGCATTATTTTTAACGGTTTTAAGTGTTTGTTCTGAATCTTGTGTTATATTTCTGTTTCTTTGTTTCTTTAGGTACTTCCATCTCCTGAAACTAGGAGTAGAAGGAAGAACCTCTGTTTAGTCTCTCCAGAGGATCTCAGTCTCAAACGATCTAGATCTGGTAACTTTTTCATTCCATTTCACTTTTCTAATATCTCAATCTTGCTAAGTTTCATTCTTCGACTACCAACTTCACTGAATTTGATAACTTATGTTGGCCTTCTCGTATCTGTGTGGATATTTTGCAGGGAGACTACTTGTACCTCCTCTAGATTTCTGGCGTAACCAACAAGTGGTATATGGAGAGGTATGTGATATTCTCCTATCACTTTTCCCTGATGTCTCCACAGAATATGCACAATTGGATCTAGCTATATATCTGATATACCGTATATGCATCTAGATATATTTATATAATTTTATTCTTCCAAGAAAAAAAAAAAGAGATTATATATTTATAGAGAAGGGATCATTTTACAGAGCCCCTCTTTACATAGCTTTAACACAGCTGTGTGGGGCTCACATGGGGACGATCTAAAGGCTGATTTTCGGTGAGGATGTTCTCCCTCGCCATGTAGAGCATCCTCACTGAAAATAAGCCCATTCTAAAACTTCTAATCCCATCAAAAGTTGATTTGAAATCAGCAGTGAATGAACTGTCTATTTTACACACCCTTGTAGGACCCACACGGAGATGATCCAAGGTCTGATTTAAGATGAGGATGATTTACTCACTGGAAATCACATCATCCTAAATCTTCTCCCTCTCTCAAAATAATCGTTGAATAATTTCACCATATGGATGAGCAGGCTAGAAGTTTTAGAATGGGCTAATGTTTGGTGAGGTTGATATACATGGTGAGGAGATCATCCTCACCAAAAATCAGCCCTTGGATCGTCTACACGTGGGTCCAGATAACTGTGTAAAAGCTATATAAAAAAGGGGCTGTGTAAAATGGCCCTTTCTCATATTTATATGTTACATACATCATTATATTTTATAACTATAAGCTTCTGTCAAATTAACATTTCAAGGTCGTTTACATGCTTAGCAGTTGGACGTAATATTACTTGTTCAGACTAATCATATATAAGCTTCAGTTAGTGGGGACTAGGGCGAATTGTTTTTACCATAGTAATGCTTGTGTTCTACATGGTTGTTTGTTAACTACTTAACTCTCTTCATTCTTAAGAATCTTAACAAGTTCGTGAACTTGATTAGGAGAGGAGGGGAAAAGTAACTTAATCTCTGAAACCCAACCTGCTAATAACTCAAATGCACAAGTTTTCTCAATTTCCTTTCTGTACACAAAAGCATTGTCTTGTCATTGTCAGATTGCTGGTAAAGTGTATCGTGATTAAACTCTTCCGATAGACTTGCGATGAGTGTATCGTGATTAGACTCATCGCACCCCAGATTTCCTTTGCAGTTTACAAAAGTACAAAAACTTCTACTAATTTTTGTTTTCACAGATTTGAGAGAAGCCATGACATTATTTCAAGTTTTCTGCTTCCCACTTCTTATATCTCAAGGCTTTGCTCATCAAGAAATGAGTTGTTCTTTTAATATTCAATATTATAACTTTACCATCAATAAACATCTTAATTGACTGTAACCAGTCTAAAAAGCTTGTTTACTTTTGATTTCACAATAATGATGCACATCCTATGATTAAGTATCGGCTCATGATAGACAGATCTTTGGTTTAAGCCGCACTACTCCCAATGTCCCCTACTACTATAAGAAAAATGTACAAATGTCAATAACTTATCAATACTTGCTAAAGCAACTGATTTACCCAAATCAATACTTACAGGTCTTTGTAGATTATGTGTAACTCTGCACTCGAAAGGGATAAAGGACAACAACATATGAATGAACTTGAGTAGTTCGAAGTGCCTTGGAAGCACATCCTTAGACATATGTAGCCTTGGTAGAATCAAAAGGTCCTAGACCACAACCCTAGGCATATTTACAGTTGCAATGCTGAACTGAGGCATGCAACTATTTGTGCTGTGACTTTCGTAGAGGAGTCCCAAGAATTTCTTAGGAATGCCTACGAGATATTTAATAGCTTCCCCAAGTATTTATGGAACCTGTGGCACCTTTAGAAACTCCTCAGAGGCTTGGAACACCTTCAGAGAATCTCTTTTTAAGGGTTTTAGGCTTACAACAGCAGTTGTTCTCTAGGGTTTGTAAAAAATCATTTTTTAATCCTCCGGTTTACATAAGCAAAGCAAAGCTTAGAGATGATACCGTAATACCATGTAGAAATCTGTGTAGATTAGTTTATGAATGGAGGAAGAAGAATAGAAGAAAGAAAATTTATGGGAGAGAGAAATGTGTGGGAGACAAAACCAGGGGATCTTGTCTTCTTCTATGACCCTCAATTTAGTATATGTATTAGCACTTCCAAAAACACGATATAACTGAAATGTTAAGTTTCATGTAACAGCTCATAAACCTTATAAAAGTGTAAAAGACCTTAAATAACTCATATAGAATATTTAAGTAAAAGTCTGAACAGTCCAAAATGATATTTTCCAAAATCAAAATGGATAGCCTGGAACTCACTGAAAGTGGGAAAATGAAGAAAATGGTTCTTCCAATCTTTGAAGTTTAAGAGTCTACACTATATTCAACTCATAAAAACCATCTATTTCTAGTGAATGTGAGGTGTTCATGAAATTCCCCCTCTTGAACAACAGTTTGCAGGAGCATGATTCAAAAAATTGGATAGAATCCAGTGTGATTGGGAAGATGCCAAAGGAGTAAAAGAATGGTTCATAAGCACAATATTGCAATGCATTCCATCACATTACATCAGACCCATGGTTTTGCTAATCAAACTTGTAGGATCTTCCTCTGAATTGTTCCCTTTTTTCTCAGTCTACCCATAAGCAATATCTCTAAGCTATTTCACTTTGCCCGTCATCTTTCACTCTTTACTCATGTTTTCTCGAAGATGAATTCTTCATGTTAATAAAGTCTTAAAGTAAATTTATTATAATCATATGTGCAGCTTATGAAAAACGTCATGTGCCATCATTCCAGATTCACTAGTGTATATTATTTTATTCTAAAAAGATGGAAACTATACTGGTTGCAGGATGGTCGGATAACTGGAGTACAGGATGGTCTGCCTGTTTTAGAATCTTCTACAGGTTTGTCTCACTCTGACTATAAACTAATAGCTTAGGTACTCGTTACCATCAACTTCTTCATGCTGCCCCCTCATTCCCCCGCTTTTGAAAAGCAAGAATTGTTGCTGCTGATCAAAAGCGAAGAAAAAATAAAAATAACTGTTGGTTTCCAAGATACCTTATTAATACCGATAAAAGAAAAAAAAAAGTATTATCAACTTTCAGTTTTCTCTTGTAATATTCCTGTCTGCCATAGAATCTTCTACAGGGTTTTCTCATTTGACTTAAATATAAACCTAGGGTGAATTCAGAGTTTCAGACCTATCTATACCTATTTACTTTGGTTTCGTCTAATGCATATACTTTAGAGTCGATACAGACTTTCAGTAAGAACTACCCTCAAATTTCCAGTCCCAACCATCACAATTCAGACCTATCTATACCTATTTACTTTGCTTAGATGATATCTTTTGCGCTCTGCATTGGTTAATTCTCTTCAACAGATGGCCTACTATTTGCAGTTCAAATAATTCTTCCCCTCTGGAGCCTCTTGTATGGGTTTTGGTATCTCATTGGATGAATCACTTTACTATCGTGTGCTGTTTTTGATAAATCACTAGACTTTCTCTGTTGGCAGGTGCTAAATCCGAGCCTCCCAAAGCGAAAAGGAAACTCATATGAGTTTGGAGCCATTTTGCTGTTCATCAATGCTGAAACAGCTCTTGGTGGCACGCAAACTTTTATCGCAGCAGCTGAATGTGAAAATGTTTTTGTATGGTGTTCATAGAGGTTTGATGGTTTTTGTTTTCATGATCTTGTGAATTCTTACATAGTATCTTCTCTTTTTAGCAGCAGCAGCAGTAGCTGCATTCACTGTATCAGAATATGAAATACGAATCTTTCTGACCTTGCCCTAGGGGCTGCAATATATACTTGTCTTTTTTCTACCTTATTTGTTCATTCACAAAGCAAACCATGAAGGGTGTTGTAAGAATTTGAAAGGAAACTTTAATGAGTATTACGGAGTTAAGGACGGAAGATCTTGCACAGCTTTTTTATATCATGGTTACAGTGCCCCTGGGATCATCCTGCCCCCAATCATTCATTACATCAGATCTCACATGTGACGTGTGTTGTATTAGATGGAAGTAGGTGCTTGCAAGGAGTAGTGGTAATGGCATGTATGGGTTGATTCATGGGTTAGATTTGGACCTAATCCATTTGAGTTTTATCTGAGTAATGTTGAGATTGTTTTTACGAGATCAATTGGATGCTAATAGGAATGAACTAGGATCTAAGCTGTCACAAACAATAGATATTATCGACTGTGCTAGCTGGCACATGTGCAACTCAATAGTTTGCCCCTTCACACCAACATTTAACAAAATGTCCTGTGGGTACATAGAATTGACTACACAGTTAAGAAACAACTATAAAGAAATTACTACAAGTCCTTTGCATGTGCGTTGCAGGTATTACCTACGCAGCTACGCTTGACTCCCGTTTCTAATGTTGGGTGCCATTCTGCGCATTGGGCTTGTATCAACGAAGCATAGACAAAAGTGATCACTCCTTACATTTTTTCTAATAATAACTCACTTGTTCTTACACCTTATTTACCCTTTCCTGTGGGGCCGTGTAGAGATGATCTAAAAACTTATTTTGATCTAAATGATGCTCACAAAAAACAAAAAAAAGCATTTGAATCATCTCCTTGCAGATTTCACAAGATCATGTAAGAATAAAGTGGGTGAAAGTGAAACATGTAAAAAGTTTGAAAATTTGACAGTGAGCCCATTTTGTAAGATGTTGGGCGGAAATATCTGCACCCAAACGTTTAAAGGGTACTTCACTAATTGACTCCATTTCTCAGGGGCTGGATTCTAAAATCCTCGAAAATTACACTATCTTCCCCGTCCTCCTTTCGATCGAAACGTCCGTGATTCTCGTGTAACCTGATTCCTGATCGACAGTTTCTTAATTAATTAAAACTTTCCAATATTTACAGACCTTTCTTTCACTGTAATCTTTATTAATCTGGTTTCTTCTTAAGATTAAAAAAAAAAAAAGAAGAAGAAACTCTGAATTTAACGTTGGGAACATAAAAGAACCCTAGATTTTGACCTCGAAGGTAATTAACAAAACATTGATGAAAGATTGGTCTATTTTTTTTAATGTGTTTGTGAGATTCAGATCTGAAATCGTTTGTCGTGGGTCTACGTTTTAGTTATCAAGAAGCTTTCAATCACATTTTCCATTAGTTTGCTTCAACTTTAAGATTTCTCTCTCTTCATTCTAATTATTATTTTTTTTTCAGAGTTGGTACAGTTTGGTGGCTCATTCGAACTAAAAATATATCCTTCATTTCAGAAAGTTTTCATTGTGTTTCTTCGATCAAACCCAAAAAAAAAAATCACTGTTTTGGTTTTTATACATCGTAAGTCTGTTTACTATTCGCATTACATAATCTTTTATTAGTTGATTTCTTCTCTTTGTGTCATTGAGATTTTAGATCTCCAGCAAGTTCAGTAAGTAGTAGTTGATACATAATATATGGGGTTTTATATCGACATTTGTTGGTTTTGCTTAGTAAGTTGAATTTATGCAGGAAAAGCTGATGAAATGAGTGTTTAGTTTATGGAACTTTGTGTACTTGGTTGAAGTTAGTTGGATCTTAGTTTGTGATCCTTTGTGAAAAATTTTTGTTTTATTATTATTATTATTAATGTACTTAAGAATTTCATTAGTTGGGTTTGGGAATCTATGGCAGGTGAGAGATCTAAGCAATGGCGACTAATGGAGCAGCATCAAAGGCCCCTCCAAACCCGTCTCCTCTGCGTAATTCCAAATTTTTTCAGGTAAAATTGCATCTTTTTGTTTGTGGAGATTCCGGATTCAGATCTCATTTGTAGTGTGGTTGCATTTCTACGTTGCTCTATTTTGTGTCAATTTTTTGGTTTGATTTTGCTTGATCACTGTACTGTGATGTCGCTCTGTTTTGCATGTGGGGAATTGGGTAATGCTGTTCATTTATCTACTGCTAATGTGTTGAATTTTATAGAAAAATTCTTATTGGCTTTAGAAGTTGCAAATATGAATTACTTTCAGAATCAGTATCGAATCATAGATCCTTTGGAATGAGAGCATGAAATTGTTCTAATGTCTTGTTAAATTGATGGGATTTAATTAGTTCTCTGCATTTCAGCACACTTGGATATCATCGGAGATTCGCCTTTTAGATGTGCTTGTTGCTATTTGTCAACTGAAGTTCTGATTTGCTTAAGAACTTAGACAATTTCAATATTATATATAAAAGTCATCATCCACACCAGTTATGTGGCACCCATCACATTGGTGAATATATTGATATCCAATCATATTCGGAGTAGAAACTGATCATGGGTTTTAAGAGTTTTTTGACAGAACATTTTTCTCCGCATTATTATTATGATGATGACATTGTCATCAATTTACCATTTGTTTACATTATCTTAACCAGTTTTCTTATTGTTAATGGCAGTCCAATATGCGAATTTTGGTTACTGGAGGAGCTGGGTTCATTGGCTCTCACTTAGTAGACAAATTGATGGAAAATGAAAAAAATGAGGTGCTCAGTTTCTCTTCTTTTTCATCTTTGTACACCATACAAATAGTATGCTAATACTAACACCCGAAGCACAAGTATCCGTCAACATGCTTCTGGCATGTGAGGAGTGAGGACAAGTATGGCATCTTATTTAAAACTTATATCTTTGGTTTGGTTTATGCTCAGGTTATTGTTGCCGATAACTACTTCACTGGTTCAAAAGACAACCTAAAAAAGTGGATTGGTCATCCAAGATTTGAGCTTATTCGTCATGGTATTTCTTCCCTTTCACTTTCATTTCATTGTAAACTAAAGGACTTGCTTAGTGGTAGTGGGTTAAGTTGTTTAATTGTTATTGGAGCTCTTATCAATTTCTCTTTCATTGAATCTTACATCATATGGAATAAAGGCATCTATTTGTTGGTCATCCCTAATTATTTGGTGTTTTCTCATTTTGCAGACGTAACAGAACCATTGTTGGTTGAGGTTGATCGGATATACCATCTTGCTTGCCCTGCTTCTCCAATTTTTTACAAATACAATCCCGTAAAGGTACTTATATTTACATTAAATATTTAACCTTGAAATCTGCAAGGTCTGGGAGAGTTTTCCAAGTCATTCTAAATCATGGCTCTTGGAATGAACATGACATGATTTCTGGTTACATTAATGATTCCTACTCACGGTGGCCTATGTCCATTTTGGAGGTTAATGTCTAGCATCCCTATTCCATTTTTTCGTAATAACCATCAAATCTGAACCAGTTAGAAGAAGCTGGATTTGGCATAAAACTAGTTGAGGATTATCTCAACCTTAGTGGTATTTTATACCTAGATTCAAGAGCATACATGATGATAAGGTTATAATTAGCCACACTAGAGCTTTCTTTGGAAAAGGTAGAAATTGTAGTCTATGGTAAGTATCAAGTAATTCTGCAATTGATATGGCTCTAGTGAATTGCTGAGTTCTACTTGCACCTGTTGAGAGAAGTTTTGCAAAACATTGAAAGTTCTTTGACTGTTAGAAGCATCAATGAGCTCCATTATCTCACACTAAGTACAACCAGAAGCCTGTCGGTATTCGATCTTTTGACTTAGCTAACACTTAACAGCCTAAATCTCTATAAAAAATTGTAGCTGGTGATGGATGGTGTCCAGTCAAATCCACATTGGAAAGGAAAGGGAACCTGTTATTCTCTTTTGAGAGAAATGGTTCTGGGAGCCTATTCAGAGAACCATTTCGAACTTCGGTTGCTTCTTCGTGGCTTCACTTCTGGATGTTTCTCTAATCTAATAATCTTAACTTCTTCCTACGAGTTTCTGTTATTGTTACTTGATTTACCAAATGACCCGCACGATCCATTTCTCCCTTGTCTGTCTGTACATGTTTATCTCACATGTAATGAAAAGCTCTTTTATTGAGTGAGTTCTCAGTAATTGGTCACTCTTTAGAAAAGTTTATTTAGTTTTAGAGATGGTTCGATTGATTGGTTCATGGTTGATACTTAACAGACAATCAAGACAAATGTTATTGGCACTTTGAATATGTTGGGACTTGCTAAGCGAGTTGGAGCAAGGTGGGTGGGTTTGACCATTTTGTCATAGTATCTTAATTTGTGTCATAAAAATGCCGTTTTTTAGCTCATGCTGTAAGTCCAACAGGATTCTGTTGACATCAACTTCGGAGGTGTATGGAGACCCTCTTGTGCATCCCCAGAATGAAGAGTATTGGGGCAATGTGAACCCAATTGGTACGTTCGCCACTTACTTTAATAACTTAGCTTTAATATCTTTTGGTTACTTTTATCAGGCGATGTACTTGCCTATCAGTTCCTCCAAATAGTTTTCTTAGGACAATCAGAAGTTCCTATAATTTGAGCTTACCCTAAAAAAAATATTTACCCCAAGTTGTGTATGATCCCTTGATTCATGCGAGGGGGATGGTGTGTGTTGATCTAATTTAGTTGTGGTTTCAAGGAATAACTAAGCATTTTAGGCTTTATACGTAAAAGGATATTGTTACATGCACTTCAGGTGTCAGGAGTTGCTATGATGAGGGAAAGCGTGTAGCAGAGACTTTGATGTTTGATTACCACAGGCAGCATGGCATAGGTAAAGAGGGTTGTGCAGATCTTGACTTGGGTTTTTTTGATGAAGTAAGCACAACTATATGTTTGATATAAATTCCAAGTTTTGTTGATATTTGTGGGTCCCATGCAGAAATACGTATTGCAAGAATCTTCAATACCTACGGACCCAGGATGAATATTGATGATGGGCGTGTTGTCAGCAATTTCATAGCTCAAGCACTCCGGTAACTTTTTGTCTCCATTCCTTGACATGGTGGAGTGCAGTCGGTTGAAAGCTTTCCACACCACTTATCTGTAATGTCATATCCCCTGTTTATGCTTCCTTTGTGCTCGTGCAGAGGTGAATCCTTGACAGTTCAAGCTCCAGGAACTCAGACTAGGAGTTTTTGCTATGTCTCTGACATGGTATAGACGAGATTGTTATTTGCCTTCAAGAATTTTAGAACAATGCCATGATTGGATCACTAAACTATTCTCTGCCTCCTCACCTTATTGTTTTTCTTTTGAAAATGTTAAAGGTTGATGGTCTTATTCGCCTCATGGAAGGAGCTAACACAGGACCCATTAACATTGGAAACCCAGGTTCTATTACTAATTATTTTTATGCAACTAATAGGATACCTTTGATTATGTTTTCAAAAGTTCATTTTTTTGGTCATTGCCATCTCTTGTTTGCTTCTAACCTAGTTTGCTTGTTATATTTTAGGTGAATTTACGATGATGGAACTTGCCGAGACAGTAAAGGAGGTCAGTATTGTTATTTCAACTTCTTATAGACCTTGTTCGCAAACACTTGATTTTTCTTTCTTGAGCATTTGCAGCTTTACACTAATGTTTGGTACCTTCGGAACCAAAATCCATAATTGGTCCTTCGATGCCTATGCAATGGACAGATCAGGATGGGCCGACTATTCAGTCAATGCTAACATTCACAGCCAACTGAACCTAGAGGATTCTGTGTGCTTGGTGAAATATATTCTATACTGCTTCACAACTTAAAACACCAGAACATTCATGGGGACCTATACGTATGGTCTATTATAGGTTATCTTAGTGTTCAGAGGTTACTAAAACAACGAAGATTAATCGCAGGTTTTGGGGTTTGGGCTGGTAAGAAAAATGCTAATTCAAATTATTGATCCTGTGATTTTCAGCTGATTGATCCTGAAGTGAAGTTGAAGGTTGTGGAGAACACACCTGATGATCCACGACAAAGGAAGCCAGACATCACAAAGGCAAAGGAGTTGCTTGGATGGGAACCAAAGGTCAGTTTACGTGAGGGCTTGCCCCTAATGGAGGATGATTTCCGACAGAGGCTTGGAGTCCCCAAGAAGTGACTGCCTCAAACACACTTAAGCAGCTGCAATGGGTGAATTTTGCCGGCATTATTATCCCCGAATGTGTTTCTTCTATTTTATGATATACGTTATCGAAGAAAGTAAAATGGTTATGACTATCTCCTAGTTTATCAAATGTTTTGAACTTTTCAATTTGGCATTGCTTGCTGATATTTGGATATAAATATAATGAGAGAGGTCTGTTCTTTTTTTCTTTTTCTCCAAAGTTATCCTCTTCTTTCCAAGGAATGCATTATATACTGATATCAATCCATGAATTTCAAACAGCTCCTGTTTTTTCTTTGAATATACGTCTCGCTTAGTAACCACTGAACCAGCACCACTTAACCAGCATCGTGGCTGAACCAGCACCACTGAACCAGCATCGTGGTATAGGGGTGACGCTCCTGCTACGAACTCCCAAACCATTTTCGGATGCTCCCGCTTTGGTTACTTCGATCGTGCAATAGAATCATACTTGCAGCAACCATCTTTCCAATAGGGACACCCACATGTTAAAAACAAATAACAGACTGACCCACGGCTCTTCTTCAACCTATTCTTCTCCTACTTTCCTTCTTAAGCTATTTGAATAGAGAGAGAGAGAGAGAGAGAGAGAGAGAGAGAGAGAGAGAGTGCACAAGTACCTGGAAGTTCGATGTATAAGTTCAATGTGTACCATTATAACGTTGTAACGGTAGGGGACCATTATCGTTTAACGACTGTTATAACCATAAAATCGGCCATAACAATATAACGGAAGTGAAACGTCCTAATTTATTTGCTTGTTAAAGAGCGTAAAATGTGCACGTTGCAATGGAAATATTTATATTAAACTTTAAAAAAAACAGCATAAACCTAAAACTAAACAGTCAACGTGCCCCTGTTACCCACTCCCACTTTTACCAATGGCAGAGAGAAAAAATGAGGTGTAAATCACCAACACCACTTTCATCATCCATTATAAATATCAAGTGCAGAATACACATGCTGTCCCCCTTGTTTCACAAAAGGCAGGGTGTAAAATTGTTATGGTATCAAAAAACAATCCAGAACAAATGAGACCAAAAAAAGAAAAAAAAGAAAAGAAAAGAAGGTTTCAGAATGTGTCATATAAAAGAAAACAGGTACAGAAGTATAGAGGTAACTAAGCTTCTACAACCACTTGACCCTGAGGTGTTTGTTTCTTATCTTTCACTGCCTTCTTATTACCAGTTTCACCTCCATCTTCCCCTTCTGTTTTGTTTTCGATCCTCGCAAAGATGGGAGTCGGTTGGGCCATTACCTGACCCTCTTTTAACCCACCCCATCTGGTCTCACTCTGCAAATAAAACAATCAATCAACCTGATTAACAGCCTTGTAAAACAAATTAAACAACAGAACTGAGAGAGAGAGAGAGAGAGAGAGAGAGAGAGAGAGAGAGAGAGAGAGAGAGAGAGACCCAAGTAATAGCTTCGAACTGATCTCTTGAATAGCCAAGCTGGAAATACATCCTCGAACATAAGCTTGGGGTGACTGGAGATAATGCAACCGCTATAATCCTTACTGCTTCCAATATTATCACGAGGTCCTGCCAAAAATAAACCAAATAATAGAAAAGGTGAGCCTTTAATTAGAGTGAAAAAAAAAACTTAAAGACTTGTTTTTCAATCAGCTGGGTAATGGGCCAAGTCAACTCAGTTATCTTGGGAAACACCCATAGTAAAATATGGTTATATAAAAGAAAAACCTGATGATCCGTAATTAATTCAGTTAAGCTCTTACATAAAACATAGATATTCTATTTCTGTCTTTTCTCAGAACAACTCTGGAATATGTAGTTTAAGAAAGCGAACCTTTGCAGCAGCTTCAGAAGCAGCGCCCCCTTGCTTGAAAAGAGACCATGGAGCACGCTCATCCATATACATGTTCCCTGCATTACCAATCTCTAGCACAGCCTCACAAGCTAATGATAATGAGAGGCTCTCATAGTGACCCTTTGCTTTCTCTACCTACAAAATAGCAGGAAAACGTTCATGGACAATTAAAGAGGATGATTACACAAGGAGATCAATCCTCACAAAAATAACAGTGCTAGGCTCATCTCCATCCGTCCCAAAAGTTTTGTTCCAATAACAGTGCTAGCTCCTACAGGTCATGTACACACAAAAAAAAGGTTATCCAATAATCCGTCCCATAAGTTTTGTTCTTTTGGGTTATGACCATCCAAGTTGCAACCTGTGCCCTTTTTGAAAATCTATGTAAAAATAAATTTATTGCACCACTTCTCTTGTATATTTCATCTCTATGACATGTTAACTGCCTTTCTCATTGTATTCAGCAACTTCCTCTCCTCAAGGCATTTCCGTGGGACACACTTGCCCACTTGAAAACTGCAACTGGCTAGGAGTACTGGTGGTAGGTGAGAGGTAGTTTTCCATCTCCCAATTAAGAGATTTCCGAAGCCAAAGACCAATATGGTTTAATGATCTCACAAACTGATTCATAGTTTATTAATCACATACCAACTGCCCAAGGGTGCCCCTAGAAAAATAGCAAATCATCCTTACCAACTTCTCTACGGTTTGTTTGAGTGCACTCCCTTCAGCGGCGGTAATCGAATCAACAGCCACAGTTGAGCGACAGTTCTTCTTCAGAAGTCCAAGCGTACGGTTAAGAAGATTTCCTGCACAATGATAAGGTTAAGCAATATAAATTATGCTGCCATATCCCAGCGTACCAAACTATACACTAATACAAGGTCTTGGGATTCATTACCATGCAAAATCGTGGATTAAAAAAAGAAGAAAGAAGCAAAATCCCACTGACACACATTTCACACAATTGGACGATCCTTACCATGACTACTACTTCGTTTACAGTTGGTCCATCCACGTGGTTTACGAATCCCCTTGTTTTTGGTGAAATTAAATGAAAAATATCATAAAACTGATACTTAGTTTGCCAAAATGGTTTCTCCCTTCCTGAGGGTTCTAGGCCTCTAGCTAACAGGGACCATCCAATTCATAGCTTTATTTCAAATATAAAAAGGCATATTTGAAAATTCAGAAAATGTCAGAGGAAATGGTTAGGATGACGCAATCACGCAGAGATGTGTTCAGTAGCTAACCCTATTTAACTATGAAAGAACACCCAAAAAAAAGTTATACCAATTGTATTGGCAAGATGTGCATTGACAATATTGATGAAACGGTCCTCTGAGTAGTCCCCATCATTTCCGAGTTCCACTTCCCTAAGGAAGAAGTACCTAACTGCATCCGATCCAAATCTGAGCACCAAATCCTTTGGTTCAAGTGTATTACCAAGTGACTTCCCCATCTTCATGCCATCCTAAAATTTCAAAATAAAAAGCATTGCTGCATGAAATGAAAATAAATATATGAGATGGAATATCAGAACCTTGCACTTTTGAAATCTGCAAAAACTGTTGCAACATTTGACAGTTTTAAGAAATCCTAGGGCAGCTGACACCAATGCTGTCAGAGGACCAACATAAGCATACCATTCATTTGTTTACACTCAGGTAAAAGAGACAGAAAAAAGAATGAAAACCCAAAAGTAACCATCCTTTAATGGTGACAAAAATAGCTTGATAGCATTTCCATGTCCAAAGAGGTCTATGTACATGGTATCAGAAAGATTGAAAATACTGAATCTGTCAGAAGGTTAATGATGCAACTCAATTTCTACGCCAGCAAGTGTAGACAATATGCTTCGGAATCTACATAAACGTCACAAAGATCCAAACCATGGGGACACAATTTCTTCAAAGTTCAAACCCTCCATGCACGCATATATCTGTGTTGGAACCATCATGCAGGCTCAGGATTCCCCAGAGCACCCACCCCAAAATATAGTACTATCAGTCCTACAAACAATTGCAACTAGGTTTGGCGGAAATCTTCTAAAATTGAATCCCAATTAATGACTACTAACTTTATGCTGTCTACATCCTAGAAAAATTCTCCTTCAAGTGAAAGATTAACCACTCTTCTCATTGCAAAGGACCCTAAAGATTTACAGAAGATAGAAAATGATAGTAAAGTTGGTATGAAGTGAATCATCACCATCAGATGCAATGTGGCAAAAAAGAAAAAAGGAAAAAACCCCTCCAAGGAGATGCTAAAAATTGCACATAGTGACTGAAAACCACGGATGCCATTCATGAAGTATGATAAAGATATTACTTAAAAGAAAAATCTTATGGAAACAAAATACCTTGGTCAGGAATCCATGACCAAACACCACCTTAGGCAGGCTTAGTCCAGCTGACATCAACATAGCTGGCCAATATACTGCATGAAACCGTAAGATATCCTGGAGAAGAACAAGGAAAGGCGTTACAGGAGGCAGAATCATTATGTTTATTGTGCAACAATGAGAAAAAGGAAGAAAAAACAAATGGAAACTGATTTACTTAAATTTGACAAAATGACCAAAGATATGTTTCTGTTTTCCGAAAGTGAATTTCAAACCAACTTCAAGGAACTAGGCCATGTGAAAAAATAATATTAGTTCAAAACACATAAGATAGAAAGATGTTCTTAGATGTGAAAGATAATAAATAAAATCTGAAAATAGTTTCACCTTAGCAGCCATGTGATTTCAAGGAACTAAGGGATAAGAATGGATTTAAGAAGATGCACCTAATTCTGATGCACCGAAAAGCAATGAACCAAGATGTTTACCTTGCCAATTAAGTGTAATGACGCAGGCCAACCAGAAGAAACTGCACTTTGTAAAGTGGGGTTTTCCTTTTCCGGCGATAGTGCTGATAAATAACTAAGCAGCAAACAAGAAAACTGTAAGTACAATAATGATCAAATAAACTTCTCACAAGCATAATATTATGAAAATGAGGATGGATGTCTCAGTTCCTAACCATGACTCTGAACTGAAGTTCAGAATAAAAGAAAAAAAAAGGATCACACAGGCTGACAAGCAGAGATTTCCATACAAAAGTACTAAAATAATCAAATATGAACAAATACTATAATATATGACATGGGACCAACTATGTGGCCTCTGAACGTGTCTATCATATATCAGTGAAAATTGAAACCAAACTCTCACAAGCTCGATCCATAAATTGATTTGATGATAACTGAAGGAGAGACTGTACCCCAATAAAGCATCAAACCAGACGTATATAGTTTGTTTTTTGTCATTAGGCACAGGAATACCCCAATCCACAGACGCCCGTGAGATAGAGAAATCTCTCAGGCCACTTTTGATCCAACTTTGCACCTATACAAATGTCTGCATCAGGAAGATATTTTGGCAACAAAAAATTTCTAACAAAGCAAATTGGAAAGACACGTAGGAAATTTTTAATTACTCCATGAGCCAGCTTCTGAGAGCGTAAAAAGGAGACGACTTCACCATAAACAAAAGAAACTCCAAGAGAAATGTTAACATGGACTTAGGCTTATTGCTAAAGGAAGAAAACTAAGGCACCACTCAAAGTAATTCTAAGGCCAGCATTCCAAGAAAAGGAAGAAAACCAAATAAGGCAATGAACTTAACCTTTGAAAAACATCCTTTACAAGCTTTAGCTGACAATAAAATAAATTGGGGCATTTAGATTGTAAAGAACTGTCAGTTTCCTCATGCATCAAAACTAGGCAATGCTTTCAAAAAAAAATATATATATTTTTTCTAATTTCTGGAAATGTTTTAATAATTAAAACAAAAAAAATTTAAATGTACCACAGCGATTCAAACAAGTTTGCCGATTCAAGTCCAAAACAATATTCTTCGCAGAAGAAGCTGTATGAATCCATTACCAAAGTTTATGCACTGATATTCGTTGCAGAGAATTATAGGAGGGAAAAAAAACATGAAAGTGCAAAAGACAATTCCAAGCTATCAAAAAGGAAATATATTTTTGACAATCTCACCTCATTCAAACGGAAAGAAGGCTGCACGAAATCTGGATTATGAGCCAAAACCTCCTCCAATGACTTTTGATACTTCGACAAGGCAAAGAAGTAGTTATCCTCCTTTCGTGGGACACACGGCTTTAGGTGCATAGGGCAACAATTGTTCTCAAGCAATTCCTTCTCGTCCTGCGGGAGTAAAAATAAAAAACAAGCAGTAAACAACCAAATCTTCATACACTAAATAAAGGAATAGACTATCCAGAATAAAGAAATGCCTGATAAGGAGACATTTCAGTTTCACTATTGTTTAAGATGAACTAGCACAAGGGCATCACCATATCATCATCATCAGAAATGCACAACTACAAGTGATGCAACAAGATCAAAGGATCAATCTCTAACTAGCACAGCTGGTCTGCCACTAGCACAACGACTAAATAATAAGCGTCAACAGGCAGTAAATGAAATTGAAAGCATCAAGCAGTTACTGCAATGCTGGTCTACCAAAAGCATGTAAATTTGCATGCACCCATCATTTAATTGGTCTTACCCAATCCAAACCAACACAACTGGATGATTGTTACCTTCCAATCTATCAAACTCCTTTTGATAACCAGGGATACTAGAAGAAATGGTCCAATTGTCCAAAAAAGGTTTACAGATCCGATGTCAGTATCTACAAGGTTCCCTGAATGTTGGGTTAAAACACTCAATGTTCTCATATACCATAGGTAGATTACTGCATAGCCTATCCTCAGGTGTCTTAGACTTCACTGTATAACATACACAATGGGGAAAAAAATGTTAAATTAGCAATCGCACGCAAAGTTACTATTTCCAAATGAAGGATACCACACCTTATACTCCTCGCAGTTAACGCAATAAAGGCCCTCATAATCAGCCCGATAGATGTCACCATTGGCAAGAACTCTGGAGTAAAATTCCTTCACAATTTCTTCATGATGTGGATCAGTTGTTCGAATGAACTTGTCATAAGCTATGTCTAGCTGCAATCGCAGGTAAAGAAAGATACCCATTACTCCATACATAAAAACAGGAACAGAAGTTTAAAATTTCTTTTTCTGTTAATGTGAAATGAACAAAAATTCTATGGCGTACATCTCTCCAAAGCATCTTGTAAGCCTGTGAGATATTGTTGCAGTGATCAGTTGGGCTGGAACCACTGGCAGTTGCAGCAGTAGCTATCTTCTCCCCATGCTCATCCGTGCCCGTGACGAATATGACTTTCTTCCCCAACAGCCTCTGCCATAGAGAATTAACAATACCAATGATCATCAAGTAATTGTAGAGAGAGAGAGAGAGAGAGAGAGAGAGAGAGAGAGAGAGAGAGAGAGAGAGAGAGAGAGAGAGAGAGAGAGATGGGTACCTGAAATCGAGCAATAGCATCGGCAGCAATGGTAGTATAGGCGCTTCCCATGTGAGGAGGGGCATTTACGTAATAAAGAGGTGTGGTGAGAACGAAAGGCTCTGAAGTGACGGGTTTCACTCCACCATCGCTGCTCCGGAGATTACTACTGCAACAACAAAATAATGCCGCCGCCCGTTTTGATGACAACGGTGGAAGATTCCGGCGATAAAAGATGCCATTTCTTAGGTGTTCGCTTTTGGATTTGATCGAAGATAACGGAGAAAAGAGCCAGAGTCCGTTTTGCGAGTTGCAGAGTACTCTCCCCGACATTTCTCTCCCTCTCTCTCTCTCTCTCTCTCTAAACTCTAAACCCCTTACCAGGCGTATGTTAGGTCTTATTATGCTTATCCAGAAGTGTATGCAATTACACTACTACGACGTTTCTTTGCGGATTTTTACCCCCCAAACCAACTTTTCTATTTAAAATGCTAGGGATCAAAATGCTGTTCTACGTTTCAAGTTTCAGCTTGCATGTTTTGCAACGAGCCTAGCTTTTAAATTTTTTTTTTTACTTATCTTTTAAAATGATGGGGTTGTTTTTCAATTAGGTTGACGGTTGGAATAGCAAATGCTTTTTTTTTTTTTGGCAAAGTACTCTAAAATAATTATTCAAACCCACAACAATACCACATTTTGCAAACAAAAAATGAGTTAGTCCGATCAAGTTCTTCAATCTTCAAGGGTTTGTTGCTACATTTGTTCCTCAATCAAATGAGTTGGATTATCAGCTCATGAATAAATAGCATGGTGGGGAGGGGCTGACTTTCAGTTTCAGCTTATGGATTTCATACAAATCACCACAATGCCAAACGTACCCGACCAGCATGGCATAATCATCACAAACTTACTTGTACATCAGTACAGATGTTCAGCAAAAGTGCGGATCAGAACAATCGCAGCAAAGAGGTTTAACTAAAGTATCACCGCAAATAATCAGATAGTAGGCTAGTGTAACACCATCTCTCAATTTCATTTGGTCTTTGAGCTGTGATATTGACTTTTTGCATCGCTTGGGGTTGGTTCCATTTACTGTTCTCTTCCGGGAGGCTTGCCAATAATTCTCTTAAGAAATGGCCAACAGACTATAGTCTGTAATCAAACATGATCAGCCAATCACATAAACTATTAACCTTCAAAAATCTCCCATATTGTAACTTATAACCTTGAGGGCATGATCCGAGCCCAGTGAAGAAATGCAAAGAAAAGAAAGCATTTTTTGCGAGCTGGGGCCATGCCTTTTGCCCGAGAGAGAGAGAGAGAGAGTGAGAGAGAGAGAGAGAGAGGATGATCAAATGAAAATAACCATCAATCGAAGTCTAATTTCTTATTCAACTCAAATAAAAGTAGACAGAAAATCAAGATCAAGTATTTTAGACATCGTCTGAATAGGTCATTTAATAATATTGGAAAATGAGGTAAAAACTCCCCCACCCATAAAAGGAAATAAGTCCAGATCCAGTCACTACATCAGAGAATTGAAATTTTATCTGCAACAGATAGAAAGCATCATCAGCAGAAGGTTATAAGCTCGCAATAATAGTGACTGCAATAATCCGTATTTGCCAATACCCTACCAAAACTCTAAAATAAGATCAAATCTATGAGACAAAAAAATAAATAAATAGAGAAACAAATTATACACAGATATGTCCATACATATGCATGTACAAATATATGATTTAGGGAAAAGCAAGTTTGCTTCACACAAATCTCATTTATGCCTTGTTCGAAAAAGGAATATCTAAAAAAGGGGCAACAATAGGTTGCATCGAACAGCCACAAAAACGTCAAACTAATATGCATATTCTGATATTCAATCATATAGTACATAAGAGGCCTATGAATAAAAAATTGAAAGTAACTTATAGTCAAACGAGTCAGAATATATCATTCATATGTTGGCTGCTTTATCTATTACCAAGTACCCGAAAACCTCATCTGTAAAAATATCGAAATGCTGGCAGCAGCTACGTCCCTTTGAAAGGTGCAGCTGGTGGCTGTTGGATCAATTGGAACCAATACAATATCCAGGCTGTCCCAACTCACATTGCAACCTAGGCCATCACTATGAATACACGTCCCTAGACCACAACTTGTGATGAGATGGCTACATAAGTCTATGCTCATCACTTTTGTTCATTGTCAAAAACAGCAAAAATAGAAGAAAGAAAAAAGGATAGAATGTGCACATGTCTCTGTGATCATGTTCATTTTTGTTTATGCACAAGCAGCACATAGCATTTGCTTGAAGCATATGGGATTAGAGTACGATTTAACAGAATCAATTTGTTTCAACAATACATAGCCATTACAATTATGACTTATCCAGCCAGTCCACATGCTTCTGATGAAAAGGGTAAGACTAGATTAAAATTTATACATGATAAGTTCCATGTTTCTGTCCTTCGGAGAAGCAACAAACACTTGAAACATGAATCAGAAGATAAGATTAAGAAACACGTTCATCTCTTCCATGCTCAAACTTAGATGCCAATTCAGATACACAGAGATGTACAATTATAAACTATTGAACACAACTAAAACTGCATTATTCTCAACAAATAGGCATAAAATTTTAAATATATTTCTAGGGTTGCATCTCTTCCATGCTCAAACTTAGATGTCAATTCAGATACAAAGAGATGTGCAATTATAAACTATTGAACACAACTAGAACTTCATTACTCTCCACAAATGGGCATACGATTTTGAAAATATTTCTAGGGTTTAGTCTCTGGTCTTACAGAAATCTATATTAGCAGTTAAACAAATCCCCATTCAAGGGACTTTTTACAACACACACCAACATAAAAACAGGGTGCCCCAGTGATAAATGGAAAAATGATTTATCACAACAGTTTACATGGATGAGATCATTTCATATTGAGAGTGAGTATGTTTCCTAACGGCATCAACACACTCATTTATCAAACTCAGAATAAAAATTAAAACAAACCAAACCAAAACATGATAAACAATGACAGTTTCCGCATTCAAGTTCCACTAAAGACCTAGAGCGACATAGATCTGCCATGACAAGTCACAAAATAAAACCAGTGAAATCTAAACAGCATCAAACCCTATTTTTATTTTTTTTAACAAAATGAAACCCTAGCGACATAAAGATCTGAAATTGGAAGAAATATGTAATCATGAATTTAAACAACATCAGATCCTGAGGTTCAGCTTTTGCAATGAAATGAGAGAAAATTAAAACTGTACCTCTTGTGCCTCTGCACGAAGGGAGAGTTCTTCGCATCCTCCTCTGCAAATTGTTACAATACATAGATGATCAAATTAGATTCCAAAAACTTGAGAGAGAAAGAGAGAGAAGAGAGAGAAATACCGGTGAGTCCAAGAGAAAACTTAGTGATGATGGTGCCGGTAACAGCGAATCCGACCAAGAACGGCCAGTTCCGATTCCACTCTCTCTTGAAGAAGATGGGCCACGGATCGAACCTCGGCATTTCTGCTTTCTGGTTTTTTTTTTTTCTTTCTTCCTGCTCCAATGAGAGTCTCTCTCTATCTGCTATCCTCGCCTACATTGTATATGTATTCGTGTTTTGGGTAGTCGGCTATTTCCACCCAAGTTTTTACACGTTCCACCCAATTTCGGGTAACATAAACACTCAATCTGATCCGTTAGATGTTATACGGTCAAATCTTCTATCCGCTGACCGTATAATACCCGATGAGATCATGTTTTTAATTCACCCGCGGGTGAACAAAATCGTATTCAATCCTCGTGACCTCAAACCATGAAAAGACCAATCAGGCAATCGTCAGGACTCTACGTGGCTTAATGACGTGGCATGATGACATGGACAGGTAACGAGGTGGCCGGTACACCAAACCGACAACCTTACCCTATCTTTTTTCGGTAATGCTAGGGTTACAGCAATTTCTACAGAAATTGCTACCGAAGCTTAGGTGGAGCTTACATGGCACCTCGATTTCATGCGCTACGTCAGTATTCTGATATTTCTAAAAAGCAGCAGAAAGTTGGGCACGGAATCCCAAGTTCTCTTTTGGGTTTCTAATGACCGTTGATTAGAAACTAAAATCTACGGTCGCGATTAAACCTATTTTAAGGTCTCTTCCCCTTACAACCCAAACACAAGTTTGAGGAAGAAAAAAATTTGGGTTTTTTGCTTCGACTGACGACCACGGATCGAGAATTATTTTTCGTCGCAGTTATCGTCCTCGTCACCGTCCGGCGTGATAGAACGTCACATCCCAAAGCGATTTCGCTCTCCCTCCGGTATCTTCTCTTCTTCCTCATGCTCTAAAAATCTAGATCTAGATCTAGGGTTCTAAGGTAGAATATGGGTTTTTTACTGAAATTCTTTTTATTTGTGGTGTTTATGGTGGTTCTACTTTCTTCTTCCTCAACTCAAATAACTAGATCTAGGGTACCGTTCTAGAATATGGTGTTTCTATTCATGGAGTTGAACCTTTTTNGAAGAAAGTACAACCACCATAAACACCACAAATAAAACAAATCAGTCAAAAACCCAAATTCTGCAGTAGAACCCTAGATCTAGTTATTTGAGTTGAGGAAGAAGAAAGTAGAACCACCATAAACACCACAAATAAAAAGAATTTCAGTAAAAAACCCGCATTCTACCTTAGAACCCTAGATCTAGATTTTTAGAGCCTGAGGAAGAAGAGAAGATACCGTAGGGAGAGTGAAATCGCTTTGGGATGTGAGGTTCTACCACGCCGGACGGTGACGAGGAAGATAACGGCGACGAAAAATAATTCTCTATCCCTCTTTGCCTGTGGTCGTCAGTCGAAGCAAAAAACCCAAATTTTTTTCTTCCACAATCTGGTGTTTGGGTTGTAAGGGGAAGAGACCTTAAAATAGGTTTAATCACGACCGTAGATTTTAGTTTCTAATCAACGGTCAGTAGAAACCCAAAAGAGAACATGGGATTCCGTGCCCAACTTTCTGCGGCTTTTTAGAAATATCAGAACACTGACGTAGCGCATGAAATCGAGGCGCCATGTAAGCTCCACCTAAGCTTCGGTAGCAAATTCTGTAGAAATTGCTGTAACCCTAGCATTACCGATCTTTTTTTCCTCTCTTTCTCTCTCTATATTTCTCACTTTCTCTCTCCTAAATTCATTCGAGTAGTAGTAGTAGGTACTGTACAGTACTGTATAACAGTAGAGCTTAAAGAACCACCTTTTTTCACCTAAAAAAAAAGTTGCAGGAAGGAAGAACTCAAAAATTTGACACCCGGCTGCTTGAAATCTGACGTTCCGGCAAGAGAATCCTTTCCTTCTTTTTTTTTTTTTTCTCTCCCGCTATGGGTTTTTCGAACGATGACGTGGTGTTAATCCAGAAGGGAAACAAGCCCGGAGAGCCTTACGTGATCACCGTGAACTGTCCAGACAAGACTGGACTTGGGTGCGATCTTTGTAGAATTATTCTCGAGTTTGGTCTCTCTATCACCAGAGGAGGTCAGCAATTTCGATTTTCTGCTTTTCAAGTTCAGTTTTTTTCTTTAACATTTCCTGAAAGTAGATTTTATTTATCTCCAATTCTGCTATGTTAGTTTCGCAATATTTTTTAGTTTAGTTTCTGTTGTTCGAATTTACTTGAAGGGTTTTTTCCCCCTGTTAATTTGAAGAGGTCTAGTAATTGTCGTCATTCAATACCTAAGACGTTGAATTCTTGCAGTTTGATCAGAATTCTGTTTGTTCTTTCAGTATATGGTTTAGGGTTTTTGAAAAAAGCAAATAATTCTGGTTTTGGTGCGTATTGTGGGTTTATAAAAATTACTGATTTTGTATGTTTAACTCAATTTTTGGGTGTAGACGTTTCAACTGATGGCAAATGGTGCTATGTAGTACTATGGGTTGTTCCTCATTGTTCTTCAACTAATGTGAGATGGGCTAGTTTGAAAGATCGGCTTCTATCTGTATGCCCATCGTATTCAGCTTCATTCTACTTCAATCAGCAATCCGGTCAATCATCCAATCCTCCTGTTTACCTATTGAAATTCTGTTGCATCGATCGAAAGGGATTGTTACATGGTAATTATGAGATTGTTCATTATTGCTATTGTTTGGGTGTCTATTTATGTCCTTGTGAGGTGCTAATATGGTTTTGGGTTTTACTGTAGATGTTACAGAAGTCCTCTGTGAGCTTGAGCTTACGATTCAGAGAGTAAAAGTGATGACAACCCCTGATGACAGAGTCATGGACATGTTCTTTATTACAGATAATTTGTGAGTTTATGTTTCGGGGTTTAATTTTTTGGTCAATAAGTGGTGTGCCTTTGAAAATAGCTACCAATGATTGGATGATGGAGGCATTGCAACTACTTGAAAAATGGGAGTATGAAATCACACTCACTGTCTATAAGTTTTAAGAATTAATGATGTTGTGAGTCCCACATATATGATGTAGGTATTGGCTGCCCTAAAAAAGTAAAAGAGAAAGAAGAAAAATTTTAAAAAAGTATTGGCTGCCCTCTATATGCACAATCATAATTACTGTTTCTTAATACTTGCTATGATGCAATTGTTGCTGGTTATCTCTTGTTTAGCTTTTAAAGTTTTAATTATGAAGGAATTGTTGAGTCTTCATTTGCTTTTGCTTCGATTGACTAAAATTTTCATATTGGGACTCTATTTTGCATCTAATGTCATGCTTTTAGGCATGTGTTTGCTATACATATTCTACATATCAGTTCATTCTGAATTGTCCCAGTTCAAATCAATCTCAGTTTTGAGCATTGGAAATAGCTCATTGAAGTGGTTCAGTGACTGCAAATTTTAAGAATTAATGATGTGGTGGGTCACCTATATAATGTAGCTGTTAGCTGCCTCTTTATTCTCGAGCCGTAGTTTCTGTTTCTATATACTGCTATCATACATTTGTTGCTGGTTATCTCTTATTTATCTGGTACAGTTTGAATTTACTAATCTAGTGGTCACTGCTCTTTGCATTAATAGTCCTTTTTTTTTTGTTCTTTAGTTAAGTCAAATTTTTGTATTGGGCCTGTATTTTGCATTTTAGTTCATGCTTATAGACATGTTTTGCTATACTATTCATCATATGCAGATTTGTTCTGCATTGTCCTAGTTCAAGTAATTCTTAATTTTAAGTTGGGACTTAGGGTTGATTACCTCGGCTAATGTTGAAACCAGGGACCAATAATCATTCTCAATATTAAGTATTTTGTTTGTGGACATAGTTACTGAGGTTGATATAGGTTCTCTCAGAGTTAAGCAGACTCTTAATGGGATTCAAGTGCCATTCAACTGCATCCAAATTCTGTTTAGTTGTTTCTGGCCAACATTGTTGTTGGTAATCTCATATCCATAATTTTGTCATTTTCAGGGAGCTTTTACACACAAAAAAGAGACGGGATGACACATGTCGAAGCCTGAATGCCGTTTTGGGAGATTTGTGCATCAGCTGTGATCTTCAGTTGTCAGGGCCTGAATATGAAACTCTTCAACAGGGGGTCTCTTCTCTTCCACCTGCAGTTGCTGAGGAATTGTTTTGCTGTGAGCTGTCAGACAAGGACAATCTTTCGCAAGCTCTTACTCCAGATTTGACAAAACTAAAGATGGCGAGTGTCACGATTGATAATTCATTGAGCCCAGCTCATACATTGCTTCAAATACACTGTATTGATCAGAAGGGTCTGCTCTACGACATTATGAGAACTCTGAAGGATTGCAATATTCAGGTACTTAGCCATCTTTTCCACTTCCATTTATCTATTTCATTAGATGTGTGATGACACTTGGTGATCTCTTCCGCCCCCATTTATCTTGTATATTAGTCTCTAGTGGGTCAAACATTTACAGGATTAGGTTTTTTTTCTTGTCCACTTCATTTGGTCCCAGGGGTCTATTAGAGGTCGAGGCAGAGTTCCTTCAATCTTTTGAGATGAAATGTTGCTTCAAAGGATCTTAAGACATTTTTCAGGTTGGCACTTGAAGGCCCTTTTGTCTGAACTCCCAAGGGAACATTTTTTCAAGTTGATTCCCTCCGTTTTACGGTGTTTGTCGAAGAAAGGACCAGGGTTTTTTACTACTATGACGTTTGTACAGCTAGAAGCTAGCAGATGCTTTATTATTAGTATTTCTTATAGTGAGGAGTTTAGGTTCAATCCATCTTCTCTAGTTCATTCTCCAGGGATTCCCTTTCTTAGTCTTCCTTGTAAACCGTTTCTTTGTACGGTTGGGGCTTTTCCCTGATCAAATTCAAATACATTCTTACGGGTAAAAAATAATAAACATAATAATAATAATCGACTTAGTCACTAGTTGAACCAACTTTTGGTTTTAACAGTATTTGACATATTCTCAATCCATCCAAAGGTAATTCTCTACTGTTATACAGTTTTTTGGTATCTATATATGCATGCCAGAAAAAAGATTAATTTTCTTTTTCTGATATATGATTATTTGATTTCTACTTTTCACTAGATAGCTTATGGTCGATTCTCATCCACCACCAAGGGTTACCGGGATGTTGACCTATTTATCCAGCAAAAGGATGGGAAAAAGCTTGTAGATCCTGAGAAGCAAAGCTCACTGTGTTTCCGTCTGAAGGTGGAGATGCTCCATCCATTGCGAGTAATTATTACCAACCGTGGCCCTGATACCGAACTGCTTGTTGCTAATCCAGTCGAGATTTCCGGAAAGGGAAGGCCCCGTGTCTTCTATGATGTCACCCTTGCTCTAAAGGTGCTCGGCATCTGCATTTTCTCGGTAAGAAATATGATATTTGGAATCCCTCAAAGACTTATTCTGTTAGCAATGGGACTATAATAAGCAACTATTCATTGTTTTTCTTTGTAGGCTGAGATTGGGAGGCATTTGACATCTGATCGCCAATGGGAAGTCTACAGATTCCTTTTAGATGAGAGCCATGAGTTTCCACTGGCCAATAGTCGAGCTAGAAATCAGATCGTAGACAAAGTGAGAAGAACATTGATGGGCTGGTGAGCTCATCAACCCTAAACCTCTCGTAGCGTGGTTCCACTTTCATGATCCACTGATTCCTTCTCTGTGTAAATATGTACAGTAAGCGCCCTATAGTATTCGATTCAATGTGGTTTGATTCTCGACTTGGTTCTTATGTACAGTTTGACTCATTTGTTGTTTACCGTGGGTTTATCATTAATTCATATTCATCTGGAAAAATCACTTATTTTTTTTCATTCCATTTCTACTTGCTTAAACATCAGAGCTGCTAATGAATGGGCTTCAGTTTAACTACTTCTAGGAAGCATTTTTTGAACTCCTGCTTTCATCTTTAAGCTCTTTATTATGTCTGAAGTTCATCTGAAGTGAAGCTGTTAGAATCTACTCCACTTTAGAACAAACACAAGAAAGAACATTATAGAGAGGGAGGGAACTCGAGGGGCCACTCCAGGAATCACCAAATTATTTAACGCCAATCATTTGGTTTTACCTCCAGAATTAGATTAGAGAGGGAACTCGAGGGCATTTTGTAAAGAGTCCTACGCTCACCTGCTAATTTCACTGTTACCCGTTGACGTTGAAGTAACTAAATTCAAAGAAAGAGGAGAAGTTAGGATCCCGCTATATTCATTTCACACCTCAAATCCTTCCTTTAAATTTAATTGGGTTCACATTAGCGGATAATTTTTTTTATAAACGAAAGATATAAATAATATCTAGTCTAATGATAGTACAATCCACTTCATAAAAAAAAAAAAAGTAGTGCTTTTTGGACCAACAATTTTACAAAACCAATGCCCAACGTTGCAAATATGACTACCCTTAGCAAATGCTAGGGTTAATCAGGATTCTCTATAAAAAGTCCTTAGTGATTGGAACTGGTGACGCTCCTGTTCCGAAACCTCCACTTTGGAAATATGGTCATTTTTTAAATGGCCACTTTGCGTTACTTAGTAAAATACTAAAATATTGGCCAGTAATATCCACACCTTTTTGCATACCAATATTGCTACTTGTATAAATCTTATGGATATACTAAAGGTTTGTCAAATCATGTGTCACTTTCTAATTTGCTGCTTGTACTATATGAGGAGCATAGCATTTTGTATGATGTATGAATAAGTGGAGGCTTTCCTTTGTAAATGTTTAGTAAGTGCATCTAATAGCAAATATTTGTAGTTACAATTCCATAGCCTTTTAGTCTTCCGATGCCGATTTTGGTGGATCAATTTTACTTGGCAATTTTTCTACGCTTCTCATACCTATATTAAGATGTACCTTTGGCTTTTTAAAATTTATATCTTGGCAATATTCCCCTCCAAAAAAAAAAGAATGAGCCTTTTGGTTTTTTTGTATTTTATTTTATTAATACTTTTAATACACGTACAAAACCCGATAAACAGTAAATGTTTGCATTTTGGAAAGATTCACCGTGTACCAAGCAGAGCGGTGGTTTATGCGTCGCGTATTCTTTTTTATGTAGGGCTCGTGTCCAAGGCTTATAATTATACTACTCCATACGGTGTCTACATTGAAATTTAACTTCACCTTTTTCCCAATTTAATCTAGGGTTTCCGGTAATGATTAAAAAAAAATTCTAGGGTTTCCGGCTTATCAAAAATCGAGGGTGAACCTGCTTCTGGTCATTTTCCGGGAGGAAGTTTGGGTTCCAATTTCTCTTCATCTTTACTCTGTCTGTACGCGCTAGCAAGAAATCAAAGGTCTGTGCTTTGATTTGTTTCTTTTGTTCTGTTCTTTGAATTATTTTCTTTGGATCACGTCTGGATAGTTTATGGAGAAGTGCTAAAGTTGGATATATTAGCTTCTAGAAACTATTAAATTAGAAAGTGTTGTAGATAAATTCGTTGAAGTTTTTGGATGGTTTGCAGTTTGGTTGTTGATTAGAAGCTTTTTGTCATGGAGGTTAAGCGTGAAGGTTATTGTCGCTGATTTTATCGAAAACTAGGGTTTCTGATTCTGATTAATACTAAAAGTTGTTCGCTTTAGGATATGGTGTTCTTGACTGGATGGGGTGGAGAGATTAGTTTCTGATTTTGTTTTATTCGATTACTATTATGGTTCTTTAGTGTGCTGTAAGGTTCAAATTCTAACTTCTAATTTTATATTTAAAAGTTTGTAGTCAATTAATAGGGTGAGGGTTTAGTTTTGAATTGAAGGAGATGATGGTTATAAAGGTATACTGAATTTGGGAAGGTCGAAGTTGTTTTTGCTCAAAATCAATTCATGAGATCCATGTGGGTGTTGGGTAATGTGCATTTTGGTGGTTGAGGTGACTTTAATGGTTATGGAGTTAGAATTGAGGTTCTTACGATGGTTCCGTAGGAGATTACTAGATTTGGATAAAAAAATTATAACTTAGGTACCATCTTCCTATTTCTCGTTCCTCCTCCCTATCTCTCTCTGTCTCTTTCTCTTTTCTCTCTCTTTGCCTTCCCTTTTATTTTGTTCAATGGAGTTAAGAGATTGGTATGATGGAGTAGGATTTTGTGAGTTTGGAAACTCGAAGTGATAGTAGATGGATTGGGACTCATGGAGGTGGTTTGATTTTGTGATGATGTCGACAGGTAGGAGGAGGTTTCGGTGGTTTTGGGTTGTTGATTTTCAGGTCGACTCGTTTGTTTTGGATCTGTGCCTTGGTTGGTTTGGGATTCTTTTCCAATGAGTCCAGATAGGAGCAGGAGCAGAAGCCCTCCAAGGGCCAGACGTTTCCGTAGCAGCGAGCGCGCATCGTACCGTGATGCTCCATACCGAAGGGGGGATCGCCGCAGTTACAGGTATTCCTGCAGTATTAGTTTACATAGACTTGATTTTCTCTTTGTTCATCTTATAGTTGCACTTTAAAGTTGATTGCTTTGTCAAACGGACAGGAAACGGCTCACATAGTTTGAGCCGATGTGAAGCGCATTATGTAATAGAAGATATAAGGGCATCTTTAAAAAAGGTTTATTTTTTTATTGTTTTTATTCAATATAGTGTTAGTTTAATCCCTGTATCTTTTCTACCTCCGTAAATTCATTTTTCAATCATCTATTAATGCAGTGAAAGACGTAAGACTATTAATAACTTAGGAGGTAAATTAAAATTATAAATTTGCGCTTTTAGATTTTCCAAAGGGAATTCTGGTTTGTCTGGTGGTGGAAATATTTTATTCAAGAACGGAGTCATGTTCCCATGTTTTTGGTGAAGATTGCATGTATTACTGTTTGCAGAAGAAGAAAAAAAGAACATTTGATGTTCTACCCATGTTTGGAACCATTTTTTTGCCTTATTTTTTGGGGCAGTAACTGTTCAGAGTGAATTTTGCATTGGTTTCTTAACCTGGTTAGACTCCATATATTTGTGGAGGGAGCTGACGGCCATTATTCAGAATGGATGCAAATAAATGGTGATACATCAAGTATCATTGTTTCCATTTGTGCTTTTAACGCTCATATTTTGAGGGTAACCGTAATGGTGTGCATTGCTCCCAACAGTTAATCTTAGGCACAGACTCACAGTCACCCACTAACATACACACACACAACAAAAGGGAAAAACACCCAAGTAAAACCCGCTGATGTTTAGAGTACTTGATTTTGTTTTCCTGATGGATGAGTTCCAAATTGAAACCAAGTTGTTATTCTTTCATGCTGCTGTCAAATCACAACTGACTTCCTCTATGGCTACCATTATCTTTGGTTTTTAGACTCATTCCATAGGTCCTACTCTTATTTTTCACAGGCAAGACTATCTTTGCAAGAACTGTAAGAGACCTGGACATTATGCCAGAGATTGTCCAAATGTTCCTGTTTGCAACAACTGTGGACTTCCTGGGTAAGATGAACTACTTCACTGTTACTAATTTTAAATTATCTGTCTTTTAGAAGCTAGGGCACATGCTACTGCAAAACAAATGGATTCTTCCTTTGTCGTTTTTTTTTTGGCTGGTATAAAGTTTACTTAATTTTGTATTTTTGTTAGGATACTGTTTTCCCTTTTCACTGATGGTTGAGACAATTGTTTTATTTCTAAATAATAGAACCCTGGATGCCTGACTGTTCTGAGAGTGAATTGAATAAGTATCACTTTACTGAACTGATGAGAAAATCCATCAACTTCCAGAGGCATTTTTCATACTATCTTTTCAATATGAAATATGGGTTTCGCATATGGTACTCAGTTGTTATTCTGTTAATAACAGCATATAATGGTAGTGAGTGATACCCAGATAAATTGCATATGAGTTGTTCTTTTTAAATCATTGTAACGGCCATTCGTAACGGTTTTGTTCCTTGAAACAGCTGTCATTGCATGGTTATGAATCCATTTTTAAATCATTGTATATTATTTTTTCTTTGCGAGTAAAGTAAATAGGACATATATGATTTCATTATGATTTGGGAAGTAGATGATTGAAGATGCAATTTTGGATTGCAAGTTGAGAGAGAAGGTGGGAGATTATGTGAGAAGAGGAGCTAAATTTGTAGAAGTCACCAGAATAGATGCTTGTCAATCTTAGGACATTAAGGATCAGCCTTTGCTGATTTAGTGGACAAACAAACGTATCTCATGCCAGCAGCTGGGTAGGAAGTATTAAATAGTTGCGTCCTCTTGGATTCAGTCATCCTGAATTTATTTCCGAACAACCTATCTTGGTTGCTGCTGGTTTGTGGTTCTAAAAGATCTGTAGAAGTGGAATTTGCGAAATGGGTCACTGTACCTGATTAACGTCTAGTAAAAAGAAAAGTTTATACAAAGAAGAGCCTATGGATTATAAGTTGAACTTTTCCTGATTGTTCTTTTTTCTGGAATTACAGTATCCTCTGATTTACCCATTTATCTGTTGTTTTGTCTTGATGCTTAGTTATTTTATTTTTCATTCATTGGATGTTTATTCTTTTAAATGTCGTTTGTCTTAATAGGCACATAGCTTCTGAGTGCAATGCAAAGACCATGTGCTGGAACTGCAAGGAGTCGGGGCATGTTGCGAACCAGTGCAACAATGATCCCATATGCCATGTTTGTGGGAAAGTGGGTCACCTTGCACGCGATTGTTCGGGCTCAGGCCTTCCCCTCCACGATTCAAGGCTCTGCAACAACTGCTACAAGCCAGGACACATTGCTGCCGACTGCACAAACGAGAAAGCATGCAACAATTGCCGGAAGACTGGCCATCTCGCTCGTGAGTGCCCTAATGAGCCTGTCTGCAATGTCTGCAATGTCTCAGGTCATTTGGCCCGCCAGTGCCCCAAGACAAATCTTGCATCGGAGATTGTTGGTGGTCCCTTCCGCGACACCATTTGCCGAAATTGCAACCAACCAGGGCACATCAGTCGTCACTGTGTAGCGATCGTCATTTGCAACAACTGCGGTGGACGGGGCCATCATGCCTACGAGTGCCCTTCAGGCCGGATGCTTGATCGTGGGCTACGCAGGTTTTAATCATAGTTGATAGGTGGTGATTGTTTTTGAAAGATTTTTTTCTTCTGCCACACATTTTCATCCAGTTATAACTGGTTCTGAAGTAGATACGTTCTTTCTATCTTTATTTTAAAGTGGGGTTGGAATATGTTTGTGGAATAGCATCTAGTTTTTTTTCTTTCTTTCCTTTTTCTCCCTGCACTCGAGATCTTGTGGATCAAGTTTCTGAATCTAAACTGTGGGTGGTAAATGTATTTTGGCGAATTGAAGTTGTTGGGAAGAAATATTTTAGAGATTGGTTGCTGTTCATATGACAAACTTTGCAGGTCTCATTTCTTAATTTTTTCCTTATGTGTGTACTAATATGAAGTTTTCTTCACGACTCTTATTGGAAGTTAAGAAGTTTTAAAACTTTTCTTCTAATTCTATCAATATATTGACACAAAATTTTTCTAACGCTGTGTTTGATAGCATTTGAATTCTATGGAAATGGGTTTGCTGCTTGTTTGTAATTTTAATTCTATGGAACTAGGGGTCCAGTTACTTAAAAGCATGGTTAATAGTTAATTTTTAATGTAATTCTATGGAATAGGTTTTTTTGGCCCCCCCAAGGAATTAATTCTACTGAAGTGGTGGAAATTTCCTTGCTATCAAGCACAGTCTAAGATAAATTTTCATTTTCATTTCGAACTTTTTGTTTTTCTTTCCTTTTGCTTCAGCAGTTGCTCAAAACATTACTACTATCACTGCTTTTTCATAGCAATCTCTTCCAATGTAGTCACTATCAAAAAGGTCAATCATTGCCCTTTCTACAGAGTCTACAGACAAATCTCAAATACTAGGAACTCTCGGTGACCGATGTGAACTAGAATTGAAATGGGAAATTGTAACATTTTGACTATAGATAGAAACTGCAAAGTAAAAATTCATACAACATGCCAAGTTTTTCACTTGCTTCATGCTTCATGGAGTCTCAAATATGTTGATGTAAGAGCGAAATTGAGAGAGTTGGGATCCTTGGCGACGAAAAGAGAAAACAAAGAAGGGTCCTTAAAACAATTAGCTAGGTATCTTTTTTATTTTATTTTTAAATGTACCAAAAGTATTTTTCATTTATATTCAACAATTCGATAAAAATATGTTGTAAACATTTTAGCTAAAAAATATGTATATTATTAATTAAATCTCATTTGGGACGAAAATATTAACCAGTTTTCAGAAAAATACGAGTATTAAACAAATATAATTAAGGTGATTGCGAACAAGGGTCGGGCCTTGGGTCAGGACGTAAACGTAGGCTCGAGCCCAACCGACCAGTAAGAGACCTGACAACAGGTTGGATTAGGATTGACCCTAGGCTAGTTGGTGGGTTAACGGGTCAAGATTACCAAACCCTAACCCCTGACTAGTTTATGAAACTAGTCAATTTTTCAAACCACATTTAGCATTTTTCTATATAAAATAGTTAAACAGGTCAAGGTCGACCCTAACCCTAACAAGATTAAAGGAGTAACGATCAAAAAATTCTAACCCTAATCCTATCCATTTAACTGGCGGGTCGAGTTAAGGTAGGGTCAGGTGAATTGGGTTAGGGTAGGATTAACAGGTCGCGAGTAATTGCTTAGACAAAATGCTAGACGTTTATGTAGCATGATCGCTCCTACTGCCATATAAGTTAGAAACTCCCCTCGTAACACTTGCGAAGAGAAAAGTGGTGGATCCCTGTAACATAAGCATCTCCCATAAATTTTATAAAGGGTCCTGTTAAAGTGTGCCCCTTAGGGCACACGATAAGGTTATTTTTGAAGGAGCTTTTTTGTTAGTTAGAAGTCTTCAAATCAACTGAATTTTTGTAGACATAATATTATCATTATTTATAAGCTGTCCACAAAAAATTAGCTTAATCAGAAATATCTAACCCTCTAAACAAATCACTTTAAATGTCAGCCGTTCATTCACACTATTACAGTTTAAATTAAGTGTTCGTGGTGCTAGAGGGTGTTAGAGGTCTCGGATTGAGCTGATTTTTTTAGATATGATCCAAATAGTATAAATAACATACATATCCAAAAATCAATCCATTTGGACAACCTTAAGAAATTAAACAAAATACTGCTTATCATGTGCCCTTAGGGCACATGTTAACAAAATCCTTTTATAAATTGATTAGTACAAAATCATTATTCTTTTATTAATTTCCTCATCCAAATTCATCCGTATAGCTGGCAGGTGTCAATTAAAGTGATCCACCTGTCTTCTCCATTACTGCTACTACTATCAATCATCGTCATCATAATCATCATCAATAAAAGCCCTATTTTGAAGTCTCTGTCTGTCTCTCTCTTGTTTATCAACGATTCTACCCCCATTCCTTGTTATTAGTCTTTCTTCTTCCGAGGGTTTCGAATTTTCCTTCTGCAAAGCTCTTCTTTTTAAATATTCCTTGTTTTTGTATTTGTCTTCTTACCATCTTGTTAACAAAAGCTTCGGTGTACGGACATGGCGATCTCCACTCATGTGATGAATTGAAATTAGGGTTAGGTTTTCAAATGCTTTGTCTTTTGAAGCTTTTCGGGTATGGCACAAGCTTCAACGGCTCCCAGTTCTGCTTACCTCTCGGCTCTTACTCAAGAAATTGAGAAAAAACTCCAACGGGTGAGATTTTGGGTGTCTCGAATTCCTGTAACAAAATGTTAAAAATTCATACTTTTTTTTGTCATGTTTGATTGTTGATTATATGAATGAATGTTAGTTGAGTTTTTTTTTTGGTAAAAGTATTGTCATTTATGTGCCATTAAAAAAGATCATTTTTTGCAGGCATTAGTTACTCAATCTCAAAGACTTGACTTGTTGCAAGAGCTGTTCGCGGATATAGCTTTAGAAGTTGATATTCGAGCCCAAGGTGAATTTTAGTTTGCTTTCACATTAGTTAGGTTTTATCTTGGTTTTTGGCTCTTTTTATGGTAAATTTAGTCACAAACCCGGGCATTTAAACACTATAAATCAGGATTTAAACTCAGAATAAAACACAAGGCACCTTGAAAAAGGGCTAACAAACATTAGGAATTGCAACAGAACCAAATTGCAGTAGTTGCTATCTTGATTTCTCACTTGCCAATGTTTGGATTTATCATTATCACCCATGCCTCATTAGAATATAGGGGTTGGCGATATGAATCTTGTTTTTCCATCCACGAGTTGGATCCATGTTGAAAAGAAAAAAAAAAAAAAAATAGCATACTGGGGGGTTGGGAACGCAAGCGTGAATACTGAACGCATTGAAAAATCCTGTCTCTTAAGCACCTGACTAGTTTTGGTAACATACTTGGAACATTTTATGCCGAAAACGTGTTGCATTTATTTATTTATTAATTTTTCTTGTCATATTTATAAGTGTGTTACTTGTTGCTATATTTGATTTGTTATCATTTGCACAACATCTTGGTAATATGAATGGATAGTGGTGACGTGATAACGAGAATGCTATATATTAAGGCTGTATTTGCATCTTGGTAATATGAATGGATAGTGGTGACTGGTGATAATGAGAATGCTAGATATTAAGGCTGTATTTGGTAAGCTAAAAACTTATCTCAAGTGCTTATATTAGAACACCTAAATGTTTTTATTTTCTTACCCAAAAAAAATAAAAAATTATACGAAATTTTTTTTTTTCTCTTAGTTTGATCAAAGAAGTCATTCACCTCCACAAGGTTCAGTAGTGCTGGTGGTCACAGAGTTGGATGTCATCAAATCCCAGACAATATCCTCAACTTGTGTTCTGAATTCCATCAATGGTACTTATGGAAGCCATATAAATTATAAGAACATAAATATGACTAAATTAGTGTTTAAAATTTTTGGACAAGCAATTAACAGTAGCTGGTCTGAGCTTCTGCTTATCACCAATTAACAGTATACTTATGAAAATCATCCAAGTGCAACTTAAGACTAATTATTTCTTGCTTTTAGCTTATATTAAGCTTACCGAACACAGCCTCTGCAATAATCAACCTGACAATGTGAGGTTTAGATCGATGTTAAAATTGACTCAAATTTCGATGTATCCAACTAATTGGGTCTAGATTAGCAGTCCTTGAACTTTGCTGTGATGTAGGCACAAATCCCATCTGAGACCTATGTGATGTAGCTTTTTTGGTACCAGTATATGCATAGCCTATCTTAAGATGACTTCTCAGCATGATAATTATAATATTGTGAATGGTCTTATTTATGCACTGCAACTGCAAACAGACATAATTCTCAGCAAGGATGAAGGCGGAGTTTCTCCAGTGGAGTATGGGATTGAACCTGAGAACCGTTTATGCTTCTACGATGTGCTCGCTGATCATTATGTTAGGGCTCCTGAGAATGGAAAACGCATCCTTGATTTGATTGTCCAACTTTGGAGTCAGTCATTTGCATCTCATATATTTTCTCTCCTTTTCCACAAATGGGTATGTGATCTTGCATTCCACAAAAATTTCATGGCTATGTTTTGTTATATAAGGTTGTAATTTTGCCTATAATTTCCCATATTTGTCCTCTGGTTGCTATCTTTAATTTGGCTATAGAAGCAAAATGTAGAATATCGTCTGACATCTTGTTTCTTTTCAATGACCAATTGTTAAATGAAAAGACCTCTAAAGTTGGAAGTGGTAGAATATGCATTAAATGTGCACTAAATCCTCCATTTCTCCTTAATATGTAAAGAGACTTTGATAATATGAGTAGTTCTTCAAAAGTATGGCTGATTTTCAAGGTCGAGTAGGATACTCTTTGCAGAACTAGAGGGTTGCAGACTTGCAGGCAGTGTTTGCTCTAGGCAAGTCACATCTTGCCTATTATGTGGAGTAGCCTATCCTACTTTTTCATCTTAAGGGAGTTGTCTGTTCTTAATCTCATTACTGTTTGGGTAATCTGTGCGTTTATTGGCACAATTTTTGGTTGGGTCCTCTCTCAATCATCCCAAAATGGTCTAGAAAGGTGTTGCCATGTCCCCCCTGACATTTTAGTCTACACGTAACAAGGATTAGTAATATAAATAATATGCCGTGGTATTTTAAACCGTCTTTCAGGTGCAGTAGGGTAGTTTGTTGGTAGTCATTAACTGGTTTCACTGAGAGAGAGAGAGAGACAAATATTAGAGATAATTGGCTCTTCCAGTACCAGAAAATGTTAATTCACTCTTTGTTTGATTCATTACTCTTGTAAGATCGGCTCTCTTTCATCCAGACATTCAAATTGCATTATGATTTCAACTTCAGAACTCTCTGCTTCAAGAAAAAACTCTCTCACCTCCTCTTCTCTTCTGATTTCACACATTTTGAAATGATATCTGAACATTTTGCAGTTATTTGAAGTTGAACTCGAACATACAGAAGTTCTTCTTCGTTATTCATCTGCCCTTGTTCAAGGTGCTTCAAATGTCTTCTGGTATGGTTACTCACAACTATACATGCATGCATTGCCTGTCATATAGTCCCATTAGTGGATGTTAATGTTTTTTTACTCATTTCTTATGCTTCTAAAGTGGAAATGCTAAGTGAGTGCTTCCACCTCTCTGTACACATATCCATGGCAGTGATGAAAAACAACAGAGAAGGTAAAAAAAAAAAAACCAATCTGAGTATCTTTGGCAGGATTTGTTGTAACCTAAGGGATTTGTTTCAGCTGGATATGATTTTTTATTTCCACCTGTCATTGGGATCTCCTTGGAACCCAAGCTAAATTGAGCAAGAGCAAGTACTTCTATTGAGAATCTCCCCACTTCGGGCCTAGATGGTTTGAGTAGAGAGACATAAATGGGTTGGCGCCCTTCCTGCCTCATTATTATCAGTTCCAAAACTATTGAATTTTGATTTCTAACCAACCTGCTTGGCTCGTCTAGGTCGGAGTTCCTAATATTGTTTAAAATTTCAGCATGTTAATGTATATTTGCACATGGTTCTTGCCCTGTCAAGTGTTTCTAAGTTAAGTCCTGCCTTTTTTTGGTGAGAACTACTTGGCATTTGAACTATCAACAAAATGCTTATTGGCAGGATTGACATCCAAACAAACAAGAGGCGTTTCTTCTCTTTATTCAGTGTAAGATCCCTTTTGGACTGAATATCTCCTGCCCCAATATTTCTCTCTATATTTAGTTTGTTGGTTGAATTATGACATGGTCAAACAAATTTGGTTAATCATGCTTATTGTTATTGCTCAGTATCTTCTTGAGGATGTTGCACTGGTCCCTATGCCTTTAAACAAAATACCCTTGCAGGTCAGGAATGTTTTACTATTGCTTATTTCCACCTTAGTGATATTTTAGATGTTTATTGTATCTAAGCTAGTAGTTTTTTTAGCATCAAAGGTATTGTTACGTATCTCTCTGATGAAATTGTTGCTGTATTTTCAAATATTAGTTGATAGTCATTTTTCATGGCCTCTCTTCCAACTAATTTTCAGGCTCAACGAGATTTGTATCTACTGCTTTCCAGGTTTATATTCTTTTACAACAAAGGTATGGCTTTATTTGTTATTTAAATATGCCGTTGGTCAATCTAAACCAAAAGTATCTACTTCTCATAGTGTTTTTCGTTGTAGTATGCAGTTGACAAGCTCGGCACATTCTTACACTATTTTCCAGTTTTTCCGAATGCTTTTTTGGTTGGTGGTCCTGCAGACATTTTTGTTATCGAGCTCACTGATCAGGTAATATTTAATTAATTTGCTTGGGGGGAGACGTACTTTAATAGTTTAATGAGTTCAGTTTTATTTGCTTTATGACGCTAACTGACAGGATTAGCTCTATTTATCAGGTTCAAAAGTTGAAGGTGGAGCCAGTATTGCTACATTACTTCTCTCAGATGAGAGTCCTCCGGGGTAATTATTTTCTTTAATCACTGAACTCCATTTGTGCATGCCATGTTTTTTAGACCATGTAAGTAAATATAGTAAGTAACTATTTATTTAATCACTGAACCCATTTCTTGGATGCCATGTTGTTTAGACCATGCTAGTTAATCTAGTAAGATTGATTTGTGCAGGCATGGAGCTGAGGATGACAACAAGCACACGACTGAAGGCTTGCCTCTACAGCTATACATCCCCAGGAGGTCCAATGTATCCAACACGAGCTGTGCGCCATGCAGCGTGGGATGCATTGGATTTTCTTTTCCCTGTAAGTGGCTTCATCAATTTTAGTTTGACAGATTCAAGAACATAACAGAGAAATAACTTTGGAATTTCAGTTAGCCTTAATGCAAGTCAATCCTGAGTATCAGACGTTGTTCTTAGTTTGGATTAACATGCTTTATATCGAAAATTATTATTTAATGTGTATCTCTTGTAAAATATAAACCCATCAGAATTGGTTGTGCATTATATCTTCTTACCTACAAATTGAACTATAAACCCTTTACCTTTAAAGCTTCCAGAAAATAGTTCTGTTCATGTATATTATAGGAACTGATTCATTGGGGTAGGTCAAATTGAATTGAAATTTCATTCAGTGAATCTCCATTATATGTACTCTCCATTCTACGATTTACGTTGAAATATATCCTTTACTTTGTGGGTGCAGGTCGGTAGGTACCCGCGACATCTGATAAGCATGTTCTTCCGGTTACTTTATCCATGGTACTGGCCTTCTTCTTGCTGGAATTTTTTATTATCATGTGCAACGGCTATACTATACTCTCTGTTGAGATACATATTTTCTGGTTGGGAGAAACTGAGGAGACCAAAGAGCCCCTAAAAGTAGCTCAATCTTTTTTCAAATTTATACTGCCTCTTTTGTACAAGGGCCACAACATGTAACATTCCCATCCCATGTATCGTTTTGTTTGTTTGTCATTTATGGGTGAGTTGTTTCTTGTTGTTAATAGTGTTTTCAAGTTTCGTCCCCTGCAAAAATATGAGTGATTTTTATGTCAGCATCAGTTACTCAAGTCTATCTATAACTTCACCTACCTGGGGTGGTGGATGAATGAGACCTTGTGGATATTCGTGCGGCTGCAGCTTATTGGGAAGAATATTTGTTCAAAATCATAAATGTCATTACAAATTTCATTCATACTAAGGATACAAAGGTAATTGACACCTCCGGAATGAATATTATCTATACTATGCGATTCTCATTTCCGCCATCCAAACATAGTCTTATATGAATGGAATCGCAAAACGGTCCAAAGTAGTGTAATTTAGTTTATTTTCAAAATTAGGAAAAATAATAATCACATGATAAAGTTTTGAGAAACACGAGTTGAAAGTTGAAACTGAACGTGTTTGCTGCTGCAGCTACTATTGCCATTTTCTAATAGTCTCAACTCTCACCTCATGTGCCGTGTGTCCGATTACTAACAATCTCAGTTTCGTAGCTGCTTCATTAATATTTAATAATAATATTCTCCCAACAAAATAAAATGTTGCGGCACTGCACTGCTTAGGTTGGCAAATAAATGCAGACTTTGCAATCAAAATCATCACATGCTGCTGTTGGCTCAAATTGATACAGGTTGTCCCTTAAGTCATTATTACTATTTTTTGGTGTTTGTTTGTATGATCACCATCCCCACTCTCCAGAGCATTTTTAGCTGTTCCAAATGCCCCACAAATATTATAATCTATAACCTGGGGATGAATGCTAATCTCCCCACCTGTTCAACAAGGAGATTCTAACTCACTGGTTTTGGAGAGGACGGTAGAGCATGAAACTCACTTCAATTCATGTGGAGGGACGAGGACCCAGACCCCAAACAAAAGGAAGAAAAGCACAGAGAGTTGGCAAGCAAGCGAGAACAACATAAGACAACACACTCTCAAGGGTGAACCAAATTACCATACTAATGTTTCTCGCTTGCTGTCTGCTGCCCCTGATTTTTCTTTTACTGCATAACTAATTGTCGTGGCAATCACAAAGACGGAAAATAAATGTCATTGTATCACCAATAGGTATTAGTTTTTATTTTATTGCAGATAGGAAATCTATATAAAAAACATCTCATAGGGAAAGAAAAAGCAATCTATGTATCAACGCACTTATCTGTGGTTATAAGCATTCTTTGTATCAACGTGAAACGTTTATGACTTCTTTTCTTTCTGGTAATCAAGATGACAAACTGCTCCAAGCGTTTACAATTTGGTATCAAACAGAAATTTGTTTTTCCCTTTATTCCAATAGTAAAGTGACAAAAATGAACAAGAACTGAAAAACAAATTCTGAAACGAACTAATGCCTCATTCTTTGGTCACTGAGATTTTAGTGTTTTACTTTCCACCTACGCATCATGCATCAATCAACTAGATATTCATAGTAGTGATGCAATCAACAAAACTAACTCTTAAGCTGCAACCACAACTCGAAAGAACAGCAGACCTAACAACAAACATAAGAAAACTCAAAGCTCATAGACTAGAGCTGAGAAGTCTCTGTCATGAAGCCCGCAGAGGACTTGGATGTGTTTGGATCTTCCCTCCCTCCATTGGACTACCTCCAACCCTTGTGCATGAAGTAAGTGATGAACTTCGTGGAATTTTAAGCTTAAGTTCAGATCATCTGACATCTAGTAGTGCCAATGGGGTCTCTGTAGTAACTAACCCCTTTCCAACTTACATTTGGCTGAAAGGAGAAGCCAGTCTCTGATACTTCCCCTCTCAAAACTTGGTGAGACCTGTTTCTTGATGCCATGCAACATGTTATATTAACACACATCAAAAGTAAAACCAAGAAATTCACGTCAACCCAAGATAAGGGGCCATAGGTACAGAAAACAACAGCAACAGGAAGATGAACCAGTTTCCCTATTGTAAACTATCAAAACAGTAAACATTTGATCAAAAAAAACTAATAAACCATAAACACCCGCATCATTTACAATCACATACTTCAAAAATAGCAAGTCTAAAAGGAGAACATAAAGAAAAACTACCTTCATCAGGGTCTCATTTGCAAAGTTAATGATGCACAGTAACTCCCACACTTCATCTTCATAGGTGGTCAAGCACTTGCAGCATTCCCCTTTGCATCAGGCCCCATGTAAGAATCTAAAACTGAAGGAATAAAAGAAAGGCTAATGAAACCAGAATGACTAGTACACAGCTTAGTCGACAGCAGTCAATTAAATACAACATTGAAAGGATAGGGGAATTGGCAACAAAAGGCCAAGTTCAGAAAATCAGAGACCACACACTCTAACAGTATGTTTTCCTTTTCCCAATGGAGTCGGACGTTTGTAGAAATACACAAATATTCTGGATGTAGCATCAACTGCCCACATGTAGAAGACCTAAAAACCAACAGATGGAAAGCAATAAATGACTTCTTAGTTTATTTGCATTGCTTCTGAGTGATACTTTTCCAAGTCAGCATCAAGATCATCTGCAGACACTGGTTCACCACGACCTCTCCCCCGTCCACGGCCCCTACCTGAACCACGGCCTCCAGCACCACCACCTCGAGTCCGTGCAACAGCTCCACCTCTTCCTTGTGTACTGTTCAAAATATCAAAAATACAATTTGATAAGCAGGCCAGGGAAAAAAATGAATTCCATCAGATGCATAGAAAAATTACTAGTTCCACTAGCAGATATAATATTTTCTTTTTCAGTAATGTAAAGCATATATTAAATACAAGCAGCAGAGTAAAAGGCGAATCCAGTGCAATTATAACTTGTGGGACACCAACGTCATCAGCACGAAAAAAAAATGCTGAAAAACACTAAATTTGTAGCATAACATTCAGAAACGGAAAACAAGAGATGACACAAAAGAGGCCCTTTTATCAGAAAAGATGACATCCAAATGGGCATGATATCATGGAGAAAAGGAGATGTTACACAAATGCAAAATATATGCACTTATGCACAATACATACATACAATATAATCTCATGATATCATCAAAATGTGTTTTAAGTCTTTTTGCGTAAAACATTGCTCACAAGAAGCATCTAGACTAGTAGACTATACAAAGTATAGTCTCAAACATAGAAGATTACAAGCTACATTTTTATCTAGGTATAACATCATGTCATTTAGCTTCCTGCTCACTCTTTGCACCTATTCCATTTAGCTTTTCCAATACATATTCGGGATGGGAAATTGGCAGCCATCACTCCGGCCATAAGTTCATGTAATACCAAAATAAGGGAATCCTTGGGAATGGAAATGATATATTTTAAGAGATGTAAGATGTCATTGAAACATCTGCAGTTCGAATCCAGGTCAGAGCATATTAATTAACCATCAAGGGCTTGAAATAAATGACCTATACAACTTCTCTTCTCAAAGTCGATTTAATATGCTATTTGTGCTCTCAACGTCAGTTATAAATATGAAGAGTAACAGTTTATTACATGGGATGTGGATGGCGGATAAAACTTTAGGTGTAAATTCAAGAATTCTCAATAGCTGACAGGATAAATTCCTCCTTTCTAGAATTTTCTCTCGTCTTCCCATTCCAATCAGAAGAACAAAAAGCCCATGAAGAATTAAAAGCTCATAATGCAAATATTACTGGAACAAAAAAATCAGCTTCAAAGAATCACTGTGAACTATGGAATGACAAGTGAGTACCTTCTGGGTGCACCATGTGGATTTCCAAGAATGCCATTTGTAGGAGGCCTTGCAGCAGGAGTCACAATATTTGTTCCTACAATCTCTATCTTCATTGGCTTCCCATCAAGCTGAACATTGTTGTATCTCTTGAAAGCTGCAGCAGCATCTGGTCGCCGTGAAAAGACCACTTCTGCCGTTCCCTAGAGGATGAATTTTTTTCAATTACAAATGGACACAAACATTTCCTTCTCGGGAATAAATGAAGCATACTTGATAAGATACCTTTGATCTTCCGCTCCTATCATAATGGATAGAATATCGTTTCAGGTCACCAACCTCAGAAAATAGTTCCTGCAAAGAGACAACTTCATATTAAAAACCAGAATTCTATAGTACTCTTATTTATCTGTGGGAACACAAAGAAATAGTAGCAAGTAATTAAGAAGTAAGACAGAAAATTAATATAGTCATAAAAGCAGAAAATGAACACATTAAACTAAATTTAATGATAACTACAAAACATTGAGTTCAAAACTCAGAAGCACTCTAACATTCTACGTGCCAGCCTAGTAGCAAACAACAATCCTCTACAATCTTCCACCTATGGAAGTTGATTATTTACAAATATACTAGAAAACATCGTAAAATTCCAAGGACAAACCTTCAAAAGGTCTAAACACAAACAATATAAACATTACCAAAACAAAAACTATAAAAAAGAATAACTCCATTAATTGTATATCTCCTTAGAAAGGTCTACACTTCGGCTTCATCCTAAGATTTGATTAAGGAAAGACATAATCAATTCATAAGAGCTTATAGTATACAAAATTAAATAAAAACATTATAAAATCAACTTAAACTTCACATATATATCTGAAATGCAAAAGTTTTCTATAAGAACTTGACATGTTTGGAGGATGTGTCCTAAGCCAAATTGGTAAAAGTTTCTGAAACAGATCGGAGATCTCGAAATTTCACCAAAATTAAAACCGAGACCACCTAAATCCTCCAACCCTCCGAACGTCATCAAACCCTTTTCTAAGATCCAAACGGAAAATTTATAGAGCTAACAGTACCAAAAATTAAAGAAAGCGAGGGAGATTAATTTCTCTTCCCTAACAATCAATTTATGTTTATAACTTCACACAAACGGATGTGACGAAAGAGGCATAGATAGGTTAAAAAAAAAAACGAAAGCAAACCCAAAAAACAAGATCGAAAAAGAGAAATCGAACCCGAATAAAGTAGAGAACAAACGTTACCTTTATGTCCTCGTTGGAAACACCGTAATCTAAGTTGGAGATGTAGAGTTTGGTGCCAGTCTCTATAGCAGAAGCTCGACCACCACCACCACCACCACCACCACCCTGCGCCGAGAAAACAGCAGCCTGATCTGTGAACATATCGTGCTGCCACGCTGAATCTGGCGCCTGAGCCGGCTGTTTCGTGAACCAAAACACTCCATGAGAGATTGGAAGAAATTCGCAACAAAAAGTGGAAACGTACTACACAGATCAAACGATTTTATCAAACAGATCAGAAACCCTAATTTCACACCTTTCCCATAGAATAAGGCGTGGTCCGGTTCGCACCGCGATTTGGAAATCGACGAGCGGGACCAGGACCTGAACCTCGCCCTCTACCTCTGCCTCCTCCTCCTCCTCCTCCTCCAGATTTCTTGTTGTTCTTGATCAGATCGTCTAGTGACATGTCTAAAGCACTCGACATCTTCGATAAACCCTAAAAGTTAAAGCGATAAACTACGATTGGGGTTGAAAAGTATAGAAATCGAGAGAAGATAGATTGGGTTCTGAAGAGAGGGAAGGAAATTAGGGTTCGTGGCGAAACGGCGAGAATTAGGGTTTTGCAGAAAGGGAGAGAGGGAGTGAAGGTGTAAGAAGAAGAAATAATAAAAGGTTCCGCGAAGGAACCTAGATGAGTGGAAAAGTAATCGGGTAGGCAATTTTATTGGTCCTCTTTGATTGGCTGAAATAGTATACTGGGAATACCGTTGTGTATGGCGGTGTCGTGGTGTAGTTGGTTATCACGTCAGTCTAACACACTGAAGGTCTCCGGTTCGATTCCGGGCGACGCCAAACAATAGCTTATTGTTTTCTTGTTTTTTCCCCTCTTTTAGAGCATCCACAGTGGTAAGGTAAATTTGGATTTTACCTTATCTCACTTGCACAGTGGGTAGGCTAAAATAAGAATTTTAGCCTACGAGACTCGGAGATAGGCTAAAATTGGCCTTCTGGAAACAAGTCTCCAGATATATTTACGGGGCGTAGAACTGACACTGCGTCCAATGGGGCGTAGAGGTAAGAGCACGTCCCGTATTTTTTTGCTTTTAAAAATTACATGGGGCGTGGAGATAGCCCCACGGCCCATGCCAAGCGTGGTGGTAGCACCACGCCCAGCACCAGGCGTGGTGCAAGCCCCACGTCCCACTAATTCTTATATATATATATATATATATAAATTCAATTTCAATCCCACGTATAGCTTTTTTTTATTACTACATAGAGAAGGTTGATCTAAGGGTTGATTTGTGGTGACAATGATCTCCTCACCGTGTAGATCATCATATGTCAAAATCAACACATTCTAAAACTTCTAACCCTCTCAAATCATCTCATCAAAATCTTAAAAAAATTTATGTTTTTTAAGCTTTAATTTTAGTACAAATATGTAACTAACTTTTGATGAGGTTAGAAATTTTAGAATTGGATGATTTTCGGGTATGATGAAGTATAAGGTAAGGAGATCATTTTTACAAAAAAATCAGCCTTTAGATCCTTTCCGTGTGGGCCCTATGTGATTGGGGTTTAGTGGGGGCATCTTTTTAGTTTTTACAAAAAAAAAACCATTTTTAAAAAAAAAAAAAAAAATTTGCTAGGCGTGGAGGAGGCTCCACGCCTAGCATCAGGCGTGGTTCTTAAACCACGCCTGATATATTTTATTTTTTTTTAATTTTTTTTACTTTTTTTAAATTACGATTATATCCTTTAAATTAGTTTTTTATTAATTTCTCAAATTTTTTTAAAAAACTACCACTGTGCATGAGGTTCTCGTAAGCTAAATAACAGTAAGGTAAAATAGCTTTTTACCCTACATCACTGTGGATGCTCTTATGTCACAAAAGTTTTCTTGCAAAAGGGTAAAACGAACCACTTTCAGATTTTGAATAGCTTATTGAATTGAAACTGATTTTTTTTTTCTATTTTTTTTTTATTTTTATGACAAAGGAATAAGCCTAAAAATGATTGACCATTGAAAAGAATTGATACTGATTAGTTGTTACTTCATTCTTAAAGAAAAAAAAGAAAAAGGTTTTTACGTATCCATTTAAAATGAAATCATGCCAATGCGCAAAAAGTAATCATTTATTAGATTTTGGTGATGCTCTGTGAAGGGATAATGCGTATATAAGATATTTGCACGAGGCCAGTATGAAGCCTGTTACTACCATACTAACTTGGTATAGTATAGCAGAGGGCTATTCGGTACGGCGAAGACATCAATAGCCGAATCAGATACTCGGATGTGACATGAGCTGCTGATTAATAGCTTAGTCGGACAATAAATTACAATGGTAATAATCCACATTTTATACCAATACATGTACTATCCCTACTCATATATGGAAAACGAAGGGCTTTGTGGAACAATGTACCTTAGTACTCCTGTTGATAATATCACATAAGCCACGTTGCATTTGATTCAAATGCTTCCAAAAAACTAGTAATTACGTCATGGCAATTCCCTTCGTGGTAAAGTTTTCGATTAGAATTCACGGCGTTGCAAAAATTATAAATTCATCTTTTAATAAATGATAAATTTGACATTTAATGAGCTTTCAAACATTAGCAAATGACACTAAATTACTATTTCATATCAAACAACGTTAAGAGCATCTTCAATGCTAATGTGAATGTGATAAAATAAAACTACCACATAGGATAAATAGACATTCTCTTTAAAAAAACCTTCTCCAATGTTAATGCGAAGAAATGATGTGATGATGATGTGGCGGTAGTTATTCTAGACATTGTGAAGTAGAATGTCTATTTCTAGACATTCATCTTCACAATGTTTTACGGTCTACATCAGCAATTTTTTTTCCTCTAAAATTTTTAGTTACTTTTAAAACAAAATAAGTTTGTCCCATTCAAAAATTAAGTGCCACATAAGTTAAAAAATCATCCTAAGACATTTGCATTAGAGATGCATTTTTTTCAACAATGTCTATTGTGAAGATTTTGTTGCCACGTAGATTAGACATTGTCTTATAAGACATGTCACGTAGATAAGACATTGTCTTATAAGACTTTTGCATTAGAGATGCTCTAATATTCAATAAGCACTAACGTCTTCTAATAAAACTACATTAGGTTTAAACATTCAAATCAATAAAAATTTAGGTGATTTATAAGCCGTTTATTAATACCGTCAGTTTTCAAACTATTAAAAGTTAGAACTGAGTAAATTTTGGAGTCCCGGGATGACATATATGGTATGAAGATCATCTTTTGCCATGGCAAGTGTCACCCTTATATCATCCAACCTGGACTATATTACCCCTGTGCACGTTCACACGACTCAGATGCCTAAAACAGCACATTTTTAACCATTAAATGGCCAATATGCCATTGACTCTAAAATTTTGTATCGGTATTGCAGGTTGTGATTTAACGATCACAAGCAGGGCATATCGGTAAATTGATTATAAGATTCTAATAAGAAACTGAGGTGCAAGACCAAAAAGCCGCCCTTCCTGATTCACATCCTCGATGTGGAGCTATCATCGTCTGCTTCTGGTGTATGATTTTGTTACTTTAAACCCTAATTACTGATGGTTCGATATTCTCGAGATATACCCAAACAAATTGTAACGTAAATCCTACGGTCAAAGATCGAGGGTTGATGATTACGTAGTATCCTCCCAGGGCAGGTATTAGCTTAGCTTTCTCTCATTCGCTTCGCTGTATATCTTAACCGTCAGTTACAGAAGAAGAGAGAGAACGTCAGAAGATAGAGAGAGAAAGAGAGCAACGTAGAGAGAGAAACACAGACAGAGTGGTCATGGAGGAGATCGAGGAACTTAGGGCGAAAGCAATTGCATCCATGGCTACACCTGCAAACCCTAATTCCAAGTTGAATACAAAACCAGTTGAAACAAGAGAAGAAGGCGAACTATCCTCATATGAAGATGACGTAATTTCATCAGAAACCCTAATTACTCACTCTTTTCATTTAATTTAGTCTCTGTTTTCATTGAACCCTCTCTGCATCTGTACAATAGTTTTTTCCTCGATTCTGTGTTCATATTTACCGCGTCTATTCGTTTTATTGCAATTATTATTATTATTATTATTTTTTTCTGTTTCGGGTCACGAAGATTGAAGCCGCTATTCGTTCATCCATTAATTATTCTTTTCCGATTTTAGGTTTATTTTCTTGGTTGCTTGCTATATTAGTTACCTGTTTGAATTATCATTTTCAGTCGATTTATTACAACGGTTTATTGCTTTTTGGTTCCGATTATTTTACCTGTTAGGTTGTTATAGGTTGGTTTATTGTGAAACTGTCTTTGATTTGTTCACTTGGAGTGGTATATATTCGTATCTATCTGGAGGTTTTTGGAGAACTTTCTAAAACCAATATGTTCTTCTTAAAATGTTGGGGAACACGTTCTTTCTGGTCCAATTTGTGCAGGAGGTTCCGACTAGCTCCGCTGCACAGTCTGCTAGCACCAGCACGCCGCCAGTGGAGCCCAATGTCGTTGTCAGGAACAAAAGTACTCAAAATTCTGGGATGGGTAGGTCTAATTTACTGCTCTTTGATTGGAAATACTGTCATATTGAGGGATTAATTGTAGTTTTTGAAGAAGCTATGCCCTGAGTTTATTCTTTGATTTCATAAGTCTGATGGTTGCATTCTATAATATTACGTCATTGGTTTTGTCAGCTCAGGCTTCAAGTTGATTTACATTTTACTTTGATCTCAGGGGCATGTGCTCAGTCATAAACCCTAACTATTTTTGAGAAAATAGTTTGTCATAACCTTTTTACAAATGACTCACATGAAGACATTTGGAATGACATTTTTTCGGTCAATTTTAATTGAAGACTACGCTTGGAAGAAACTATGCTCTGATTTTATTTTAGTTTCCCTGTTGTAATATTGTTTTTGAGATTTTATTTCCCGTGCTCTAATTTGCAGGGAAATTTGTCTCTTCGGTAAATGGACCTGTGAGCTCTGGTGACTTTCAGCTTAAGACATCTGTTAAGCAGAACTCCAATAAGCATTTTGAAATGGATCGAGTTTCATCTAGATCTGGTAATTACTACAACCCGGGCTGGTGTAAGCCTCCAGTGGCAGACAATAACCTAGTGATAAGATTCTCAGATGATGAGAGTGAAAGTGACTATGAAGAGTACAAACCAGAAAGAACTTCAGATAGGAAAGAGAACACATCTGGGGTGCATGGGCATAAGAGACCACCTGCGTCGTCGCATCTAAATTCAGAGTATTTGCAACGAACTGCAAATAATCAATTGAAAATGATGCCAAAGAAGGTATCTTTAAGTCGCACATTCATTTCATCAATGACCAAAATCAATGGAGCAAACTCCAGAGGTCCAGGATCTTCTTTAGTTGGGCGAATGTCTCAGACTAGAAGTTCTGATCCCCTCAATAAGGCATCGCCAGGCCAAGAAGGTGGATGTAGCCAAGGTGTGAGTTTGAACAATAGCAAGTTGGAGAGCTTACGCCGGCAGATTGCAATACGAGAAAATCAACTAAAGCTTCAGCTTAAATCTGTTCAGCAAAGCCAGGAAACAAATTCAGGTTCATATCACGAAAATAATGGCATGAGACCCAAAAACAATGCAGCAGGACAGAGAAGACCAGCTTCTGTTAATACTATCAAGGTATCTCCCTATGAGCAGGCCAAGAAACGTTTGAAACTTGAACAGCCTTATCATGACAGGCATAATTCTGACGGGCAACAGCAAATGCTCAGACCTGCCCCGGAATCTGTATCCAAATTGAAGATGATATCATTGGAAAATAATGGTCTTAATAATGAAAATCTGGTGGCTTGCAATAAAGCCACCAATGGAATTTATGTAGGTATAGCAGATACAATAACCGATAGATTGCAAGGGGAAGTAGATAAACAAGTTTCTCTTCTACCTAAAAATCTACTTGCTGGAGTGAAAGATTGTGAATCTTCTGCATCTTTAGTTGAAACCATCTCCCCTACTACCCCAACTTTTAAGTTGCCTAATAAGCAGGGAACTTGTAGCATACCAGTTGCTGGCATCACCACTAATTGCAGTCATTCTGACAAGGGTACAAGGTTGGATGATTCTTCGACGGTGTTAAACAAAAACACACAGTTAGCACAGATGACATCCAGAGTAGCTGATGGAGCTGCATCCCCGCTCAAGATGCCTTCCCTGAAGAAATCAGTAAGTAGTGTTGGTATGGGTCCCCCGTTATTTGCTTGAGGGTCTCCTTTGAAACAACTTTTGTGATAACTACTTTTTCTCTGATTGGGGTGGCTTAAAAGTATTCACTATTTAGATGGTTGCACATTTCATTCTCATTCTATGTTCACTTTCCTTTTTCGCTTTCTTATTCTCCGCCTTTGGTTGGCTTTGTTCTTTATGGTTTTGTTTCTAGAAGAGTCTCTTCTGCTCAGCAGTGAAAGCATTATATTGCCATTTTGTAACATGCAAGATATTTGGAACCATTAAATTTTCTTGAATCCATGTTTTACTAATGAACCATCAAACTTATTTGTACTGATTAAAATTACGAAAACTTCTTTATGATCCAGATACAATCATACAATCAAATGGAAGAAACTTCCGTGGTAAACACCCCTTTGGTGAAAACTTTGATGATAGCCAACTCATGAACATCATAATAAGTGATCCTGGGACTATCTTGTGGATCCCAATAATTTGAAAGAAATACTTCCACAACTCCAAGCCACCGAACAGTGACCAGTAAGTGATTGACGGCTATGGTGGTTTTTATTTCCCACGTCAATGTAAATAGAAATGGTGAAGTTCCTATGGATGATGTGATCCGTTGTTCAAACAGTCCCACCCAAGAGAAGACAGTCACTTTTGAAAATTGAGGTCTATGTTGCCATTTAGCATGAATATCTGTTTGTTGTTGCTTGTCTATGTTCTACGCATCGATGCTTATGATTCATTTTGTTTAATTAAAAATAAAAATAAAAAATTCATTTGGTGCCTTCAGTTCATTATTTCGTGCAACTCCACCATTTCAGAGAGGTTATTCTTGTGAAGCCTTTACCATTCGTAGTCCTGCGTTGCAGTTTGTGTACCACTTCTTTCCAAGAATTTTAAGATATTCTTATGTTTGTGTCATATTGCCATTTACATAGGTCAAAGTGTGTGTTTGTAATACTGTTTCTGCTGAACACTGGACTCTATCCTAAAGGACAGGCATATACTCTTTGAAGGAATATATACCTCTTTGAAGCTGTTCTTGACATGATTAGCACGAACATTATAGCCAAACTAATTATAGCTTTTTATTGAACTTATTTGACCAGATCCGAATGATTCTGTTGTAACATTTTCAAGTATGACATGCTCACTATTTATCAATCTGATCTTTACAGATCACCAAAGGTTTAAATCATCGTAATGCATCTCAGGGTCCTCATTCATGTAGTTCCTCACAGAACAAAGCACCATGCAAGCTTAATTTAATGAGAAGCATTTAGTGCATTAGTTCAACCAGGTTACACTTGATGATAGAATACTTAAGCCATTGTCTGATAATATATTTAATAAGTGCTCAGTCTCTGTTCCAGAGAGAAAATCTGCAAGTTCTTATATAAGTTCTTGTGCTATATGACTAGTACTTGTTGCATTACTCTTATGAATCTTATGCTCAGTTTGGTGTCTGAGTATGTTCTTTGTGCTAATTGCAAGGCATCTCCTATCAATACAAGGCTATATAATCATCTGGGTGACCAAAACCTCTTGGCGGACAACAGCATGTATGTACAAACTTTAATGAACATGGAAGAAATGCAAGACAAAGAGTTGGACGAAGCACAAGAGCACAGGCGCAGATGTGAGGTTGAAGAAAGGAACGCACTAAAAGCTTATCGTAAAGCCCAGAGCGCTTTGGTTGAGGCTAACACCAGATGCACTTATCTCTTTCGGAGAAGAGAATTATTTTCTGCCCAAATCCAAGCATGTATAATGGAGGACTCCAGTTCTTTGTGGTCTTCTAGGTGTCATAAACATACTGAAACTGGCTTGAATTCTTTAGATAATGTTCCGGGAACTGAAGTGGACCAATTTCCCCCTTCAAGTCATCAAATTCGGGCACAATTTGAGGGTTTAAATCGGCTGAGTTCTGATAAAATTCAATGCAAGGATGTTGCTCTCCTCTCACCACAGCACAGGGGTGGGCTGAATGTAGTTTCTCAACCATGCACGGAGCTTGATGCTGGTACGTCAGAATTATTTCATCACAAGGACAACATTAATACATTGATTTGCACTCCTTTCAACCATTGTAACATGTCTGCAGATGAAGATGAAGATGCATTTACGGTTGACCATAAAACTATTCAGTCGCGGCTATTATGCGAGAATGAGGAAAATTTCGAAAAAGGGGTTATGGACATTAATGAAGAACCAGAAAGAAATACTCCTGCTGACAATGCTCAAGATTGTGCTCTTCTTGAAGCCTCCTTAAGATCTGAATTGTTTGCACGTCTAGGCTCAAAAACTGTATCAAATAACAGTGGCTTGCATTGCAGTGCGGGAAGCACTGTTAACAAAGGAGTTGAATGTTTTGTCGAGAACAACAAATCTCAGATAGGTGTGAGTAAGCAGCCACTTGTGGGGGAAGAGCAAAATCTGATTTCAGATAGTGGAGGTATTTCATCTTCACTTTCAGGCAATATGTTACTTTCAAGTTGAGTTGATTTAACTGTTGAATATGTTGGAGAAGAGTACAAGGCACCATTTTATATTGTTGCTTCTTTTTCTGCTGAACCATATATGCTACTATTCCTTCTTGGAGTGCTAAATCTGTTAACTAGTGCTTATATAAAAACCCAGTTATCTAGTTTCTCTTTGTTTTCTGTTCTTGAATGAATATAAGTTTGTATTCACACACGAAAATTATACTACATCTTTTAAGTTGATTTGGATTGCTAGATTTCAACAGTTTTGCAAGTTTAATGAGCATGTAATTACACATTTCACGTTGATTACACCTCCGGTTTAACATGCTTGTCGCTCAAGTCCCATTGGTGTGTAGAAGATGGAATTAAGCAAACTTTTAAGACGAGATGTGCTTCCTCGTAAGATCTTCAAAAGTATGGGACCTCTGTTGATTGGGTGGAATTGACATGAATGTTCTCCATGGTATTAATTAGGGAGTCTTTTCATTATGGTTGGGTTCTTTGGAGGGTGGTTATGGAAGAGATTGGCCAAAGATGTATCAAGAAATTGTGGAGAACTGGAGAAGGTGGTTTTTGATGCTCAACTTAGAGGGATGCCTGTTGTAATTGTTCTGTACAGTGATATATGTTCCAGATGAAAATGAGATACTGGACCCATTGGGTAGGGAGGAGACCTCTAGGGGGATTAAAAAATAATAAACTAAAACAGGAAGCTTCTAACTACTCTTTTATATAGGGGTGCTTCCTTCTCTCTTTTTTCTATTTCCATTTTTTTTTGTTTCTTATTTTATCTCCCTTTTCTTAGTGATCTTATCATTGTACTACATTCCTTAAAGAAGTGTTCTCATGGCTAAAGAATTCCAGGGTCATACTTGGAAGGGAAGTCTGATGTTAATGGAACTAAGAGCAGGGGTTGAGGTTAAAGATCAATGGTTAGATATTACACGATGCTAATGTAGTATCTGGTAAAGGATAATGAGATTCATATAATCCAGCTTATCCTCTGCTTTTCTAAATTTTAGTGTGCAAGTTGTTTGTCATGAATCTCATGATTTATTCAAAGGGAGGATGTCATTTGGACACCATAGCATGCCTTCCTTGAAATGACTTGTGGCCTTTTGGTTGACCATAAATTTTGTTATAAGTTATAGTGTACTCCTAATAATTCCAAGTTACTTCTGATGTTATTACTTTTTATGTGTCACATCTGGAAGAGCTTAACGAGCAACTTTTCTATGCCTTTTCTGTTTTAACTAGGTACTGATGGCCCGGGAAAAAGCATCTGTCAGCTTTCTATTGAGGTTAACAATCAGAGTCATGGTAATATGTGTTCTTTTGATCATCTATCGCGTAAGATTGTTGATCCTGCGAACAGTTCTGCTCTACCAGAAGCTTGTAAGTCAACTGCCATAGTATCCTCCTTACCTTCCTTGGCTCTTAGGACTGCATTTAATCATGTGAAGAATACACCTCCAGTAAGTTCTATGGGATTCAGGACAAGAACTCAGCAAAACGGCATGTATTCACATGAAGATGGCAGTGGTCTCGGCTGTTATAAACTCCTTGGTTATTTGGGAGCACGCTTATCAGAGGACTTGATAAGGGGCACTGATATGCAAGAAATGGGCTCTTACATGTGTGATCTTTCAATTGATCCATTTTGGCCACTCTGCATGTATGAGCTCCGAGGAAAATGTAACAATGAAAAATGTCTGTGGCAACATGTCAAGGACTTCAGGAAAAATGCAAAGCAGCATGATGATTCTACACGTGCTGGTATGCATTCAATCTGATTAGTATTGGGTAACTAACTTTCATATTCCAGTATTTTCAAAATGATTTCTTTCCTGTAGATTTTGAGGTTGGAACTTCATTAAACCTCGGAGGTGTACGTGAGCATTCTCAGTTTCTCCACCGGAATGTGATGCCAGCTCCACCAACATATATAGTTGACTCGGATCTTCTCGGAGCTGATTTAGATACCTCTAGATCTGTGCTTGCTCGGAATATAGGACAATACTGGCTGAACCCATTTAGAAATTCCTTTACTGTTCACTTTTCTGCTTGGGAAAATATGCTAGGAGACGTGCCGTTCTTGCATGTTAGTGATGGTCGTATTGAAGGACAAGGGAGTTGGAACAGGAAATCTTTATATCTCAAGAGTCAAGACGGTGCAATGGTTTGTCATTCTAATTAACTTCTCTTATAGTACACCTTGTTATACATTAGCACAGCATACCACCTTCTGAGTATTCTAGATCTCTGTGAAAACATTATTCAGATTTACTATAAGATCTTTGAATCTGGGACCAGATCATTATCATTTTTTATTGTGGGTGTTCTTGTGTGAAAAAGTATTGCAGTAGTTGGTAGACAATTGTAGAGTATCCACTTGTTTTTCTGAAATTTTTCCTCTCAAAGTGGTAAGTAATGTATGAGTTTAAACTTTGACTCATGCTGTTTCTCTTGCTCTGTAGTCTTCACTGCTAAATAATCATGTTTATTTTATTTGTTTATGTTTGTTTTTCCTATATTCTAATCTTTAAAGTTCCTTCTCTTCATGCTATATGTAGATAAGTTGTATCTTTAGATTGGGACAAACTCTGCGTTCCTATGTTGAATAATCGTATTACTTGTGCTGTTTGAGCCATATTAATATTTACTCTAACCTCTACCTTGGATGGTTTTTCTCTTAGAAACAACTCAGGCAAGGTTTGGCTGATCCTGAACAATCCTTGGACCTGGCTATTGTTCTTTTCAGTGAGGAGGTCAATGAACCAGAGGGGAAGAAAAAGGTGTTATTTGTAACTTCCTCATAGAATAGTAATTGGAATGTTATTTGGTTATCTCAGAAAACGAGTAAAAAACTTACTACAAAAAATGCTTTGCCTTTGTTGTGCGAGTGATAATTGTTGTGCCATTTGCTTATTGTAAACAAAAGAATGTTTTGCCGTTTCAATTTTTTCTGGTTATGTGTTTGCATATGATTGTGGAACCAGGTATTACTACCTTATCATGTTTCTTAGAATTGCTATTGCAGGCTCTGTCAGTGCTGTCACGTGCTCTCGAGGCTGATCCTACATCTATCGTCCTATGGATGGTTTATCTGCATATTTACTACAGGAATGAGAAGGCTATTGGGAAGGATGACATGTTCCTACATGCGGTATGCTGTTATTTGCTCCTTTCATTTGTTGAAGGTTTATCGAGGTTGATTTTTTCAACTAATTGATTTTCAGAATCTAATCAGTGCTGCTTTTTTGTAACTTTAACGAATATCGTGAACCATCTTACTTCCATAGCAACGATATTGGCATCTTGTTATGATTCCTTATTGAATTCTTCATATGGTTGACTTGGTAAGCAGAATATACCGCTTTCTAAGAAGCTGCGATGGCAGATACCTCGTGTCAAGCACACGAGTACACACTTCTTTCAAATAAATCCTATTCTCCCAATATTTTGGTTTTAGCTACCACTCATACATTGTTTATTTGCTTTTATTGTATATAGACTTACTAAGTACTTTCTACTATGTTGTACACTAAACATGAATTGAAGCACTACAGAAAATCTCTCTCCGCATGCCAAGTAAATTGTATGGATGGTTGGCTTATTCTGTCTGTGGGATTCATTGTGTCCGAAGACACCAATTGGTGATTTACCTTTTGTTGAAGCTAGACCTTCCAGTATGTGCAGATTTAATTTATGTGTTTTATTTGATTAATTATAATTTGTTTGGATATGTGTGATTAGGAGGATGCTTAGGCTTAGTTAGCTGTGATAGATGCAGTAAAAAAAGAGAACCCATATCTAAACCTATTTTCCATGTAGACTTGTGCGGGTTTTAGTTTGGTTACAATTTACAAATATTTCTTTGCAACCCACTTTTGCTTTAACAGTAGATGAAATAAGAGATCCTATATCTATACTAAAGTTCAAATATTCTTCACGTACAGTTTGGATTGGGTCATTTTTGGATCTTCGTAAGCACTAGGGTTCTGTATCTCTATCTTTATATTAAGTTCTTTTAAGATCTATATCTGCATATGACAGGTAAATCAAATCTGTCCTGGTTAAGTAATGTTTGTTTTTCCTCCTTGTTAATATGTTAACTTCAAGAGTTTATGTTCTATAGGGTTCAGATTTTCTGTTTGAGACATGGAAACACTAATACTGCTATTACATTGATAAAATATACTAATAATACAGATTCTCAGTGATTCTTAATTGATGACTTAAAAATAAATATGAACTAGTTGATTTAAAACCATAGGTGTTTCGAACTCAGCAAACAGTTGTTCTCAAAATGCATTCAGCTGTGGAGTGCATGTGTACTGATCTAGCTTGACAAGTATGGAAAAATTGCTGTGGGCACATCATATCTACTTAGAGAACATTAAAAACCCTCTTTGGTTGTGAAAAACCCTGTTTGAAATAAGAAATTAGTTGTGCATGTTCTGATGGTGGTATGGTGAAACAAAGAGCATGACAGAACAAAAACCCAATTCTGGGAGAAAAGGATGAGTCAGGTAGATAATCTGGTAGATAAGGACGTTGTGGATGAGAAATAGTGGAGATCCATGCCCAAAAATAAGGAAATTGAGTGTGGATATCCGAAGGGTTCCCCGTGATGATTCATTTCCACAAGAACAGGACCAACATCATCACCATCACCATAACAATAAACAACACCACACACTGGTACAGGGGAAGAAAACATTTAGAAGTGGAGGAAAGGAAAAGAAGGAAAGGAAAATTCCAAATCATAATTATAATGATGAATATTCTCTATTAAAATTATATAAGATCTAATTGGCCTTGATTTAAAACCTTCTCTCTGCTGTTTTCTTGAATGTTGCTTGTTTTTTCCTCGCTGTTATTAGTTTCTTCTGAAAGAGCTTGCATCTAATATTCATTTCCTTGTTTTTATCTTTTCTTCTGATAATTAAATTTAAGCTGTATATGGAAACACAATATCTTCTTTTCCAGATCCAGAATAATGAAGGTTCTTACGAGCTCTGGCTTATGTACATCAACAATCGGGTACATGTGGATGATCGTTTGGTTGCATATGATACTGCACTCGTGGCACTATGCCAATGTGCATCTGCCTGTGACAGGGATAAGATACATGCTAGTGCATGCATCTTGGACCTGTTTTTGCAGATGATGGATTTTTTGAGCATGTCTGGGAATATCGGGAAGGCTATCCAAAGAATTTATGGACTCTTCCCAACTGCTACAGGCATTTCTGACAACAGTTCCATGTCACTCTCAAATATCCTTTCATGCTTAACTGTATCTGACAAAGGTATCTTCTGGGTTTGTTGTGTGTACTTGGTGATATACAGGAAACTGCCCGATGCAGTGGTAAGGCAATTTGAGTTTGGTAAAGAAATCCCTTTTCTGATAGAATGGCCTTCAGTCTATTTAACAGCTGATGAAACGTGTCGAGCTTTAAAATTAATGGAAATGGGTGTAGATTCAGTTGCTTTAGATATTAACTGTGACTCACATGAAAGGGGAAATGCTCCTAGATCGGCACACCTGCTAGCTGTTAGCCATGTCCAGTGTGTTGCGGTGCTTGAGGGTTTAGAAAGCAGCAAGAATTTGTTGAACAAATACATTAAACTGTTCCCGACCTGCTTAGAGCTTGTTCTGACATTAGCTCATTTGAATAACAAGTACACTGGCGATTTAGGGTTTGAAGGGTTTGAAGAAGCCTTGCGTAATTGGCCTAAGGAAGTTCCTGGAATCCAGTGTATCTGGAATCAGTATGCCCAATATGCCCTGGAGAACAGAGGAGTTAACTTCGCTGAGCAACTGATGGTTCGCTGGTTTCAATCTTTCTGTAGACTTCCTTGTCCTCAAACTGGAAAGCCGGATGCTTGCTTTTCTGATTCTGAATCAAATGATGAGATGTTTGGATTGCTTAATTTATCTCTCCATAAATGGTTGCAGAAAGATCAGGTTGAAGCACGCCTTATGATTGATAAAGCTTTGAAGATAGCTCCTCATGAGGATTTCAAGCATTGCACGAGAGAACATGCTGTGTTTGTTCTCTCTAATGGGTCAGAACCAATGGAGGATTCCCCTCCCTGTGGAATATTGAGCCTTCTCGATAATTATTTATTTGATTCCAGGTTTTCACCTGTCTCTGAGCCATTGTCCAGGAAGTTCTGCCAAAATATCAGAAAGCCAAGAACTTGGCAGCTGATCAATAGCATGTTGGGTTCAGTTTCACGTGATTGTTCTCTAATAAATACAGTTCTTGAAGCATGGTGTGGGCCATCTCTTTTACCAGAAAAGTTTGGTGACCTTAAGGATCTGGTTGATCATGTTGAAGCACTTATGGAGATTTTTCCTGCTAACTACCGTTTAGCATTGTCAGTGTGTGAGTTGATTATGCGGTCTTATTGTAACTCAAGTGGCGTTGCCTCTGCCAGTGTTGTATTCTGGGCAAGCTCTCTCTTGGTTAATTCCATCTATCAGGTGAATCCGTTAGCACCAGAGAAAGCATGGGTAGAAGTGTGTGGTATTTTGAGTAATCTAGTAGTAGAAGTCCATGGCATCTCGGAGAGTTTTCACCAACAGGCTTTATCAGTGTATCCCTTCTCACTTCAGCTTTGGAAATCCTATTTTGAGCTCTCAAAGACGACAGGAAACGTGAGTGTGGTTATAGATGCTGCAAAGAAGAGGGGTATCAAGCTAGACTGATTTTTTTCCTTTTTTTTCTCTCTTTCTTTTTTCTTTTTTGGGAGAATTTTTGGAGGTCTTACACATATACACAGAGGACCCACTACCAGAAAATTGGGGCCTAATAACACATACACAAGAAAACAAAAGAGGCCAGGTTCAATTTCAGAGCCGAAGAACACTGTACATTGGAGAGAGTAGTTTGGATGGGATGGTGGCCAGTTTTGCAGTTCGAGGCTAACTAGGGAAGATACAGTATACATATACAAGGTAGGTCTAATTGTAGCTTATTTTGTTAAATGTTGGCAGCATCCGACCACATTGCGAACACATCGGGCCGACATGAGAATTCTGGTTCTTCAACAGGTGCACATTTTGGTTTTTTCTTATTTTTTGCTGTTTCACTAGGTGCTCAAATTGTTTGGTATATAGATATGACTCGGTTCTGAACTTGATGGTCGTTGACCTACTGTATTTGCTGAGGTTTTTTGTACCCTTTATAAGATGAAATGAAAAATGAAATTCCATTTCTTTTCTTTTGGTGTTACATATATGGAGGGGAAGGGTTCAAGAGTTTCAGGTTCATACTTCCATTTACCAGAAATTGTCGTGACAAAGAAACCTGGGTCAGATAACCTATGCGAATATTATAACGGCGTTAAAATCTTCATTTTATTTATTAATAAATATTAAAGTTAATATAAATATTTTATTAGATTTCAAAATAATAAATATCAATAATTAATAATTATTAGAGATATTTTGAGTTTACAGAAGTCTTTAAAAAAGTCCATAGAAGTCCATGGATTTTGTCAAAGGATGTCCATGGACTTCGCTAGAGTCCACAGATGTCCATGGACATTGTCTATACAAGGCCATGGACTCTGTTAAAGATGTCCATGGACTTTGCAGGAGTCCGTGGATGTCTATGGACTCTGTCAATGTCTATGAATGTCCATCATCTTTAAAAGTCCACGAATGTCCATGAATATCTGGATTGACTACCCCCTTCTAAATCCATCCCCCAACCAATTTAAACAATCTAGTCCACCCCCAATCTAGCCCATCCTCCCAACATTTTGAGAAACTCCTTTAACAGCATGGAAAAAAAAACCAAAAAAATGAAATATTCCATGGTCGATCGTTTCAACAGCGCTGTGTCTGAATGTAAGGATAAGTTCATGCCAAGGTCAAATCCGTGAGGTCATAACGGTCGATTGTAACGTAAGAACAAGTAAGAAAACAGATATCCTTCTGCTACCAATCTCGCTTTAAGGTATTATATTTAGCTATCTCTATCAGTATCTTTTTATAGAATCATTTACGCTAAATTCAACACAAATTACCAAAAATTGCTTCTAGATTAAGTAGAAAAGTTCTTCAATGAAATCCAAGGCTGTTACTTTCAATTAGATTAGGTCGATCGAATTAAAACACAAGAAGCTAAATTTCATATGAAACAACTAGTTAGTTTAACATATCGATTATATCAAAATTAACATCGCATTCTATCGATAAAATAATTATCGTGATTAAACCAGTAAGTTAATTTAAAACCTGAGATGCGTAAGAGCCACGTTATAACAAGATAAGCGCTAGCGACATTAGTAATTTATGAATTAAACAAGAAAAATTCAGGGGAGAATAAAACGACCTATACATGAATTAAAATTATACTAATAAATCCATAAATAAGAATCATTTACTTTAAATTCATCGTAAATTACCAAAAATTGCTTCTAGATTAATAATCCAATTAAAACAAAAATTATACTAATTGAGCCCAAGATAGTTCTTAATACGACAGGCTTATAGAATAATCAATCCTTTATCATTAACTTGGTCTTTTTCTTCTCATTTTCTTTCTATTTTTACACAAACAAAGTGCTCTTTTGACAAAATCAAGATTTATGTACGTGCGTGGCAGACCCTTTCCGTCCAAGACTCCAAGTTCAATGGACCAGGAGCCCTAACACAACCGGAGAAGACTAATGACAAGCTAAATCTAAAAGAAGAAGGAAAAAAAAAAGCTGTGTTGCCGTGATTTAAATTTTAAACTCATATGTTTAATATAAGGAGATAAACATCACTAACTAAGAAGTTTTATAATTAGTTCATAGAACTTTTTTAATTTCCCTTTTAAAGGTTTTCAAGGAGGTACACTTCTGAATTATGCACGTACAATATTTTCTAATTTATTCAATGCAATCAAGATTTGTGAATCGTGTACATCGTTATTTGTAAATCGTTATTCTTATATTGGTTGTGGGGCCCACATAGTGAGGAACCAAGTGCTGTTTTTTAGTGAGAATGATGTACAAGATGAGTAGAACATCCCTACCAAAACTTAGATCATTCTAAAAATTTTAACCCCATCAAAAATTGATCGAAAGTTGATTAAAAATTAACGGTGAACAATAAACGATGAGAAAAAGAGTTAATTTTAGAATGGGATGATTTCTGGTGAGTATGGTCTACAAGGTGAAGAGAACATTCTCAAAAAAATCAGCCCTTAGATCAACCTCATGTGAGCCCCATATGTCACTGTACATATAAAATGTACAAATAAGGTTGTAGTATATTTTTTGATTATTTGTATGTAAGATGGCTTGAACCCAAGTTGTTGGTACCATCCCCTAACAACTTTAACACTCCAAAAAAGTGACACCTATATCACTTTTGTATATTCGACAATAGACATCTTAAATACGATCCAACTTTCGTATATTAGACAATAGACATCTTAAATACGATCCAATATACAGATCGTGAATTCGATGGTCCGGGCGCACATCGGTGGGTCCTATTGTGGATCTATTTGGGTTGACATTCTCCACTATAAACAGTGTGATCGCGAGATATCTATGTCTTGACTGATAATCATGACGACGATTGCGATCAGCACTTGAGGTGTTATTAAAAGTAGTTCTAATTTCAATACGTTTATGTGGCATGGTGGGATCCACCATTTTTTCTCATCCAAAGAGTTTCTTACTTATGTGGCAGTGGGACCCACCATGTCACATAAGTGTGGGGCATCCGTTTTGTAAAACGGTCAGTCCAAATAGCAGCCCTGTTCTAACTTTGCTTTGTTGATTGGTTGACAATTTACAAACAGTTCCACTTTGAAGCCCATGGTGCCATCAGCCACGTGTACAGTATAAACACCGTCAATCTTGACCTGTGATCATGATGGGCACTTATCACGCGTATGATGTGCCCGTTACTATATAAGCAGGTGCTTCTGCATGTACCTTTCACCCTTTCCTCATTTCTGAGTTCTTGTGGGCTAAGTATTGAACAAAAGTACAAATCTCTTTCTTCAAATTAAATCCAAAAACTAATTAAAGCTATGAAGTTAACAATTCGTATTTCTACGATATATGCATTGCACGTATTATTTATTTTAGATTTCAAAAGAGTAACATCTAATTTTTCTTTATTAACATTACACTTATTTTAACATTACGTTTACATAAAAGAATGGACCCACACAGAGGGCTGGTATGTTGATCTATACGATGAGAAAACCATTGTCACAAACTAAATTTTTGGATCATCTTCACACAAGCACGCATAAATAAAATATAAGAATACGGGTAGTAAAGGTTTTAAGAATAAGGCGGGTGAAACTGAAACGTGTAAAATCCCATTTATTTTTAGTAGTGTGTGAGGCAATTACAAAACTCCGACTAATTCTGAGCCTTAATACGACTAGCAAGAATGACACGTGATGCTCATCATATGATATTGTAAGAGCATCTACAATGGTGCTCATATTATGCATTTTAGCATAAAAAAGTTACACAATGAGATGAAATTATTATGCATTTTATTCTACAAGTCAATCACATATGCTAAATTTGGCCAAATGCATCCTCCATATGCATATTTATAGCCAGACGCAGTGTCATGCTACAAGCTCAAGTTGGGCTTTTTTTTATTTTTTTAAAAAGTAATTTGGCGTGGAGCTTGGACCACACCTGGCTATTTTTTTAAAAATAATGACGGTTGTGTCCCAAAATTTATTTTTTTAATATATTTTTAAAATTGTAAATAGATTTTACTATTGTGGAACTCAATCTCGTAGCCTACCACTATTGTGGATGCTCTGGAGAAGATAATACCACCACTCGCAAACTTAAAGAAGGCATTATGAACAATGCCAAACTGTAAAAAGAAAAAATTAAAAATTAAAAATTAGAAATTAGATATTTAAAATTTAAAATTTAAAATAAATGTACGACCCGTGTCTCCTTGTTATCACTTTCGTGAACCAATAACTAGAAATGGATATCATAATTATGAATCTCACAGGTTTCATTTTTACCAAGTTTGACTTTTCATCCTGTTCTATCTCTCTCTATCTTTTATACTTTCTAATAATTTATTAGTTCTCCATTAGTTAGTTTGAACTTTCAGGGGTGAATAATAATGATGCAGATGCCCTAAAAAGTGTTCCATACCAACGTTCCTTGAGTTGCCACGTGTTGACAGTATCTACGGTCTAACTTTCCATGATCACGAGTTGAAAAACAGGATACATGCACGACTGGTTAGTTAGAGCATCCACAGTCATATAAGCTAAAAAGGTATTTTAGCTTTCTCTTATTTAGCCTACAAGACCGAGTTACACAGTGATAGGTTTTTAAAAAAGTTTGAGAAATTATTTAAAAACTGGTTAAAAGGATATAACAGTAATTTTTTTTTATAAAATACGGTAAAAAATATCCGTTGGAGTGAATGGACGGTCAAGATTGTATGTGAGAAAGAATGATGGTTGGGATTGAAACTGATTTAAAAAAAAA
>MVGT01000437.1:5190576-5221310 GCA_002174775.1 Macleaya cordata | reverse complement strand
AGAGCATCCACACTGCAGGGTATAAATAGAAAATTTGGTAAAAAATGAATCCACAATGGGTTGTCTAAAAGTGTATAAATACACTAGCAGGAGAGAGAGTTGTGTAATAATACACAATATGTAAAAAGATTTACAAATTTAGACAGGCGGATTTTGAAAGCCCGCTAATCATCAGGCGATGTTTGAGAACCCGCTTGAAATGGGGCGCAGTTTGAAAGACCGCTTGAAATGGGGCGTGGTTTAACTTTTTAAAAAATATTAAAAAAAAAATTTGATTAATGTGTTACTCTCAAAGTCCGCCCAACACAAACAAACATAACATTAATCAAATTTGTGCTGGGCGGACTCTCAAAGTCCGCCCAGCACAAATATTAAAATGTATATTTTCTTTGATTTTTCTTTTTGTTATTTTTTAATAATTTTTTTTTTACAAATACACAAACACTACAAATTATGCATTGTGAATTCAATTTTGTATTTATCTAATATTGTGTATTTTTAGCATTTACACAACCATTTTACACAAGGACGACTGTGGATGCTCTAAGGCCACGTGTTAAGGGAAACTTGTAGAGAATCACATGTTAGGGCACATATTAAAAGGAAACTTGTAGAGAAATCACATGTGAATTAGCCGCCAGTTGAAGTAAGACTTTTCAAAACGGACAAACAAATTATGGTTGGATGAAATGGATATTAATCCATGTAAAATATTATCACGAGTTTGTAGGACCCACATGAAAGAGGAGTCCAGGTTTTAATCTTTGAGGATCGAGTAAAAATCAACTTTTTCTTAATAATCTTAATCTTAATAAATGCAAATTTGAAAAAATTAAGGATGCAATTAAGCAACCCCAATACATGAGATGCAGCATCTAAAGTGGGGCCTGAGATAGATTGCTTTATTTTGACTTGACTTGATGCAATGCCGCCCCTGCGTACGCACTTGCAGGGTTATTGCTCCCACAATTAAATCAAGAAATTCAATTATTGAAGACCTAAGTCAAATTAATTGCTCATTTTCTTTTCAGAAAATAGGCTAAAAACTCGTACTAGAAATGTATTTTAAGATTTAGTCCAACAAACGTTTTTATTTAATCTACAAATATTTTCATAAGCATCTGACATTTATTTTGTAAAAAGATCGTGCCCAAAAACAACACTCTTTGTTTTTTGGTCGGTAAAAGAGAATTATTTATAGATTAGAAAAAGTACATAAAAATATACTACAAAATTATATTAAACTTATAAAAATGACGAGGATGATCTATTTACCGCACGTAGATCATAATCATATAAATTAATCTTTTAATTAATAGATCAACAAATTTTTTATGATGTTAGATTGGTTTAAAAATTATTAACTATATCTTTTCCTAGCGGGGGCATATACCAAAAAAAGAAAAAGAATATAAACTTCCAAAAAGCATTATCATGATTGAAAAGTACTTAAAAAATAGATCTACTAAATTAAAGAAAAAAATAAGAGGTTAATCTATTAATTAAAGGAAAAAAAAAAGTTAAACAAGTATCATATACGTCACTAACAACGGTTCTAATTATGCGCGTAAAACAGAAAAAGAAAAAAACCTATCAAATCTTGAGATCAATGGTTCTAAATTTCTCTCTTTTTAAAATTCCTTAATCAACTCTCTTTCCCCTCTTAAAAAACCAAAAAAAAATCCAAAACAAAAACAAGTAAAAGTGAAAAGAAAACTTAAAATATAAAAGAAAATGAGTGATAGTTATAAAAATCAATAAAGTTTTTTAGCGCACTCATGTTACAAAATAAATGCCAGGTACTTATGTGGTAGGTTGGGACCTACCACTTTTCTCCTCCCAAAAGTGTTAGGAGGGAATTTTCAACTTATGTGGCAGTGGAACCCACCATACCATATAAACATCTGGCATTTATTTCGTAATATGGTCGGGCCAAATAGCAGTGCTGTATAAAAATTGTTGTGGGCTATAACGGGACTCGAACTTGAGACACGTAGACGCAAAATTATTATATTTCAATTTTTATTTTTTATGTTTGTGGAAAAGGGGCTTTTTGGGCATGAACTCAAGACGTCCATGAACTCAAAACTCTAGAGCGAGAGAATCACGTGAGGCTCATGTGCTACTTTTGTTTCTTGCCGCTTATTTCTTGGGGGTTATTTTCGTCTTTTTATACTAGTCTTTTCACCTGTGAAATAACCCCGAGTCAAAGATTGAATTGTGGGCCGGACATTTTAGAATTCCAATCTTACCCCTCTACTCCATCAGCGCATGATAGCATTTTATTGAGTCTGAATCTGTTCCCTGAATTATTAGACGGATTGACTTCTTTGAAAAACCTTTAGTCGGTAATGTATACACGTCCAAAATGTGTTGCACAATTTTTTAGAAATAAACATTTTATAAAAAAACGAGAACAAATAAAAAGAAAATTAAGGATTTTTATTTTAATTTAAAATTGAAAAAATATAATAATAATTTGTCCTTTGTAGATTATGCACATTTCAACATTTTATTATCAATTAATCTTTTATTTTTGTTAATTTAAAATTGAAAAAAAATTAAGGAATTTTTTTATTTTTGTTAATTAATATTTAGATTCCCTAATACATAGTATTAAAAGATTTCTTGGACAGTAGATGGCACAACTGGCTAACTCCATACAGTATTTGTCCTTTATTTTATTTTATTTTTTCGGAGATATTTATATAATGGAGTAGATGGCAGATTCTCATTGGAACTTCATGAATTATCAAACCACATTTGGAAAAATCAATTTGATGACCTTTACAAAAATAATGGTGTCTAAATGTCTTTAGACACTTAAATATTTATTAAAGAAAATCTACTCTGTGCATTAGTGAAGACATTTGAACTCTTCGAGCTTGTTTTTTTTTTTCTGAAAACAATGTCTGAATCTGACTCGGGGTCTAAATTGGGCCGAGTCAGATTTCAGATTGTTTGTTTTTTTTATTTGGAGTGTCTGAGTCAAATTTTGACTCAGCAAAAAGTCTGAAAAAGGGTTGATTTGAGTCAGTGAAAATTTTGTACTGAAAAGTTTATCTGAGTGCTGAGTTACTCTTTTTTACAATTTTGTCCTCCATTTGTTTTTAAATGACCGAATTCCCTATATTGGATGAGAGCATGACATGTGACAATAGTATAAATAAGGATAAAAGTGTCAAAAAGTCAGTCAGACATAATTTATTAAAAGAATTCAGATTAAAAAACAAACAAACTTAAATTCAAACAAGTCAGATCCAGATGATCTCAGATCCAGATGACTCAGGTAGTCTCAGATTCAGATTTCAGATTCAGATTCAGAAAAAAAAAAAAAAACAAACGCCACCTTCACCTCTTTGTTTCGTACACTCTGATACCATATTGAACAATCATTTTCTCTAAAAATTCAAGCTTGTAAAGAGAATTATAAATGTTTGTATTTATGCAAATATTAGATTACCTAGAAATAAATTGCAGGCAGTTTGGTGAAAGAAGGCTATGGTTCATTAATTTAACTATTTATTATATGTAGAAGGAAAACATTTGACAAAATGCCAGCTTAACTTAAAATACTGGGAGTAAGCCTTCTTCTCAAAGTGTTGTAAATAGGAGAGGCAATATTGGGCTGGGCTTCGGCCCATCCCAAAATGTAGAACCCCACAGCCCAAACCTAGATTAATTACCCTCCATGATTATCTTACTAATCATACTTTTCAATCAGTACTACTTACATAATTTCCACCATGTTCCAAGTACCCACTAGCATATACAAATTAAACAATTAACTTCCTCACCATCAAAAATGACTTTTGACAAGAACCCTTAGATCAATTATAATGAATGATATTAAAGATTAAAAGTAGGATGTGTCAACTACCACAATTGATAGTGTATGATGTCAATGACAATTTAGACACAAGAATTGGAAGTAAAGTAGACATATTATCAATAAAAAATATTTTTTTAAAAAAATTGAAATGGAAAAAGTCCATAAAATATTATAATAGTCAAGGGCTGACTTTTATGTACAAATCAATCTCACTTAAAATAAAAAATTATAGTCAAAGAAGACGTGCATGATTTATTTAATCTTATCTGTTATTTTTTTTCGTATATATTAACTTAAAACTTCATTATTGATCAATATATATATATATATATAACCCGATGGGCCGGCAATATAAATAGTATTATCTCCTAAAATTATTACACCAGTAGAGGGATACGTAAGATGTACTTAATGAGAGAAAAAAAATCAACAAATTCTAATAAGATTGTAATTTAATTAATTAGTAGTGGCATAAAAAGTGCATTTTTAAGTGTAATAACAGAGATAGATTCGGGATCTCCGTACAATTAATGTTCTCTTTGATATGGTTTGTTTGACATTCCATTCTAAATTACATTAATTCTACTAATTTTATGGAAAGTGTCAAATGACTTGTAACAAACAGACTTAATCAAGCTTATGTTTTATCCACTTGAATCTATTTTAGTTCAATAATGATCTATTAACATGTAATGATGATGATGGTGATGATGATAGCTTAAAACAAGATGCATCTTGATTCTTGAGAGATGTAATGGCCAAAATTGGATAAGGGTTACATGATGATGTATGTATCATATATACAAATCTTATTAACGTACGATCAATGACATAAATCTGATTTGGACATTTAATTAAAGATATTTTTTTTTTTAGTGATTAATTAAAGATAAATAAAATGGATGCACGCGGGGTTTCAATTCAGTCTAGTTCTATAATGATGTATACATGTCTAAAGCACACATATATAAAATAGAATAATGTTAGAAGTACTCTCAGGATGAAGTGGAAAGATCTGCTTTAAACTTAAAAAAGTAAAAAGTAACTTTAAACAAGTAAATCTTGCCACATCATCCTGGGAGTCATCCTGAGATGACTTCTAGCATTATTCATCCGTTTTAAAACTTCAAAATCTATTAGAAATCGGTTTAAAACCATAAATCGCTCAACTTTTTATGCGTCTAGAAGTTTTAAAATGATGCTTTTTGGTTAGGAATTTTTGGATCATCTCTATGTAAACCTTACATATGAACATGGCAACACAATGGCAAAAAAAAGGGCAATTGATCCGTCCTTCTTGTAAAATCATTTAAAAAAAATTGACACAATTTCAACATAGGTGCACATGAGAGAAGACCATGCCAGGGGTGTTTTCATGGTGAAAAAGATCTCTAATCTCTTTCTCCCATGAAGATTTATATTAACAAAACGTTACGTAATTAGAAGGCTCTACCTTTTGCTATGTTTTAATAGGATTAAAAAATCCAGAAATTTCGTGAAAATAAATTCAACAGTTGGTGAATCGCTAGTTCTCTTTTTCAGCCATTGAAGTTGGCACACATGACCCCACAATTTTTTAAGGGGCTGACATTTGATAAGCTATTTTTGATTGGGGAAGCTTTTTTTTTTGGGCCATAAGAACAAAATCTCTCTAGATAATTACACCCAAAAAAAAAAACCCACCACCTTTATCTTCCCCACCACCACCACCAACATCCACAAGCACCACTACTATCTGAACTCTCTCTCTCTCTCTAAATATCAGATCAATAAAAAAAATGGTCGAATTCAATCGTCGTCTTCAACTACCATTGATCAAAAAAATTCAGATATGGGTGGTTTCAGCTCTCTCTCTACCTCTCTCTTTTTCTGTTCTCTTTTTCTCTGATGTGGTGGTAGAATTGGTGGTGGTGATGGAGAAGATGAAAGTAGTAAGTTTTATATTTTTTTGGTGGGAGTGAGTAAATGAGAATTCCTTTTATCAACCCATTCTTAATCGTACATTTTTTCATCAACGTAGAGAAGTGAGTGGCATAATTGCATTCTCGCTGATGTACCACCATTCCTCTGTCTACATGCCATGTAAGCAGCCATAGGGTGGACACTCCATAAAAAAATAAAAAAAATAAAAAAAAGCTAAACTTATTGTATTTTCTTACTGCAAACTTTATTGTCTAGTTATCCCATAGTCTGTCTAGTTATCCCATAGTTTTCAAATAATCGCATACCCCTCGTGATTTGCATCATTCTCAAATTAAAGCAAATACCCTCCTAAATAACCTTTGCAGTAAGATTTGTAATACACTTTGCAATAAGTATAGCCTCACTCTAAAAATAAAATTTAAAAGTTTGACCACATTGCTGCTAACATTGCATGTACATGTTAGCTGCCATAGGGTCAGGCAGAACTTAATTAAAAAAGAAAATATCAGACCTTTTCTGACAAGGAGCAGCTGATGGAGCATTTACAATGTACACATCAACTCCGCATAATTCGGCCAAGGAACTCATTTAGGAGTTAGGACTCATAAATTGGCCAAAAAAAACGACATGCAAGTGTGCACCCAAATTTTTTTTTGGATAGAAGTGCACCCAAAATTGAGATAGATTATTTTTGGAAGTGAGGAGTAGCAACACTCATCAGTAAATACCTAAAAAATTATTAAATTCCCGTAAAACAATTTTTTTATTAAATTACAAATTTTGAATAATAATATCATTTTTAAGGGTATTTATGAGAATAATAAGAACATATTTTAATGGGGATATACGAAGTAAAGTAAATATTGGGTATATATAAAGTCATCTTCATCTCTTCCTTCTCACTTTTCTTCTCGTCTGCTTTAAAACCTCTCACAACCAATGTCAAAAGTGGGCCAAGAGGACTAGATGATACTGTTAGACTGGGCCGAAAGGGACAGTTTAAAAATAGTAGCATAGACTCTTAGGCCATGCTTGGTGCGCAGAAAAAATTTGCAGAATGCAAATTACCACAGTTGTGGTAGTGGTAGTTTGCATGGACAAACAGGGCCATAGGTATCCTAATTAGGAGGAATATCATACCACGCAGCTGATTTATCAATTTGACCGGGAATAACTGCAGATGCGAATTTTCCCTGCATACCAAGCAGAGCCTTAGAGAGAGAGAGAGAGAGAGAGAGAGAGAGAGAGAGAGATGATTCAAAAGAAATTCTGGAACAAATCAGTTTCAATTGCAGAAGGGTTTAAGTACACACAAGAAGAGCCAGCCAAACAGGACCAAGAAATAATTAACTATGACCATCAATACAAGTTTAGATACAAATTAAATTTTCAAACACATCAACAAACAATAGAATCCTATTCTTCATTTGACAATTAGTCCCCTGTGAACTGCTTCTTCAACAGCCTTTTCATTTGCTAATTAAAAAGAAAACAAATTTGCAAAAGAACTAACCTCATAGAAAGCCACCACCAGTCCACAGGGTATCCGATTTCCCATTCTGGCCAGCTGCTGCACTTTTGTTGGATGAGCTGTGATATAAATTCTCATAGCCATCATCTTTCGCATCGTCCCACCCTCCCCAGCTATCCCCATTCTGGGTTGCTGCTCCTTTCTGCGATTCTTCCTTACGGTTATCGTTACCGTCCCAATCATCCCAAGAGCTGAAAGAATTGCTCGGGTTGAACTGTTTATCAGATGAAGAGTGCCCTCTAGAAGAAGAGTTCTGCCCTTTGCTCTCCTGCCCAAACTCCTGATAGTATCCGTTTCTCTCCCCGTCATTCCATTGCCAGTTGTTCCCTTCTTTGGTATATTCCTCAACCTTCTGTGAAGCCATTGCCATGACCCCTTTCATTAGCCCCCAAGTCATCTGCCCAATCTCAGTAGTTTTTGTGGTTACGACATTTACGGTCTCATTTACCTTGTAATCGTAGCCACCTTCTATCACCTGTAAAAAAGGATTTGGTGAGGTATCGGCAAATAAGATAGGACATAGGTCTTTCTTACCACTCATTTCCACCTATCAATTCCCAAGCAACAATCTAGAAGACCCCATTTAATTTAAAACCACTAAAGCACAATCACTGGAGGAAGCAGCTTTACTTGTGGAAAAAAAAGAGAGTCAATGCCAATCAGCTTTACTTGCGAGAACAAGTTATGGATCACTTTTGAGCATATGAAAAATCAGGTATATCGATCTAAGATTGTCAATTACGGAGGAAAGAAGCATATACCAAATGATCTCTATGCATACAACAACCAGTGGATGCTATATGTTGCAACAGGTAGGCATCAAAATCAACTTTTAATGCCTTGACTTGATGATAAAACAATCTCCAAAACCAACATTCTTAAAACATCAATCAGATGAGGATATTCCCATAAGAAACTTTACCTAAGAAATTTCAATATTATGTGATGGCAAATCTAGAATCAGTACACTAAACAACCTCAAAGCACAAAAGCAGGAAAGTTGTGGCCCATAAATATGATTCAGGCATGTATATCCATACATTGTGCTTAAAGACGACTGTTGTTATGAATTGACAACCTATGCCAGCTGTCTTATGTTTCATGAGTCCAGACAAATCAAGATAAAGGATTCCTTTATTTTGGGACAGTTTGTATCTTCATGAATGGAGAAAGACAATTATCACTTCCAAATATTAAGTACGACTATATAAATCTAATTGAGACAGCAATTTGATCATTAACTTTCAAGAGCATTCTGGTAATTTTGCCTGGTAATAACATGACTGCTTTTATTACCAGAATATTCAGAAATTCAAGTATTGTTCCATGGTATTCTTATGTTAGGAAAAAATACAAAGCATCACCAACTGTTGCCTAGTCCAACAGTATAAGGTATCCCTCTGGACCCTCTCTACGGGAAGGTCTTGAGTTCGAGCCCCATAAAGGTCGTGCCTGGGGGCTGACATATGTATTTGCAAGATATCATGAATATGAAAACAGGAAAGTTGAAGACAAATCAGAATAGCAAATTTAACAATAGGACGGATGCAGTGTGAAATCCTTTGCCTAGGTGAAAATGGAAGATGAAAAGACAGCTACAAAGACGAGGTGCACTCATTAGAACCAATGCCCTAACATTTTACTTTTTGTCATTGTATCCCATACCCATTCGTATAATCAATAAGTTGGAGTCTAAACACTCATTCTTTTGGAGTGTGAGATTAATATCCAAGACGTACCACAAGAGTGCTTTAGCGTTTCGTAAACCATTAGGAGGGTTGGAACTGATGGAATCAGAAGGCCAACAGAAAAACCCAAAGTTATTCCTAAGGCCTTTAAAGGTTGATGTTTTGCGTCATCTTACCAACCTAATGACCCCAAATCTTTTGTATTAAAGGAATTTCTGGCGAGGCAATGACCTATATTTCTGCTGCCCAGGTGAGCAGGAGGGCATAACCAAGACATATAGAATGCTCTACATTGAGTTTTGAATCTTATCCAAATTCAATGTAATTTTATTATTACCTAGAATCCTTTTTTGGACCTTTTTTTCTGGGAAGTAAAAGGTGATATATCTAATACTATTACAGTGCCAAAGCTTGCTAGTGACAGTATGGTAATTTTTTCAAAAATTCACAAAATCACCCTTCTTAATAATTTTGTCACAAGCAAAGTGTACAATAATAATTTTAGGTTCTTTTTTCAATGAAGGGTACATTTGGCATTTAACAAATTCTAACATTAAATAGCACAACTCTAATTATCTAAAATATGTCTAGGTGTGTAGAACTCACGTGCTTCTGCTAGTTGAAGATAAAGAGGAAACTAAGGTACCAATATTTGATCCAATTAAACCATTCAACTCTGACCTCATAAACACCTTCAGTCAACGCATATACAAACTAGATCAAATACTGATAAATAAAATGAAAAGACAAATACCTTGGAAGTGAGGTCTTTTGTTCCAGCTTGGACGATGTTAGCAGCAGATGATGCAACCAGAGATAGCTTACCTAATCCCTAAAAAAATGAACAGCTATATGGTCAATTTACAAAGAAAAACGATAGAAACACCAAACACATCCTACTTGCCTACACACCAAAGGAAGTATATCATGATTGTTACACATGCACAACCAAATAAAATGAAAGGTGAAAGCTACAATGTAACAAACTTGACAGTGTCCTCAAGAAATGACAAATATTAACCTTCAGAACAATACAGAATTATGAATTTATGATAAACTGAAAGGTCACAAAAAGCAAGTTATTGTTTTCCTCCACTTATCCCACATCCAGCATACTCATCACATGAAAACTTCCAAAAATAAATTCATGCATTTATTCCTCCACCAAACGTTTAATTTCCAAAAAAAAAAATCACAGCTATTTGACCAAACATTCTTTGAGCCTCACATCCAATTTAGTATGGAAGCAGAAATTCGTGGATTTAATTTTCAGGCATTTCATTGACGATCTCGCTGACAGATTCAAAACAAAACAACTGAAAATATTTTGAGAGCAACAAGACCTTTACTTATTTAGTCAACTGAGTCAAAACAAGTTTTAAATCGATTGGCATGCAGTTTACTTGGTTGTGATATTCAAATAACATGCTATCATCATCACTAGTAAAGCAGATACCAAAGATGAAGCCTTAGTCAGGAAAATATTGGCCAGCCTAGCCAGAGCTCTCTCTCAGTTCGTCAATGTCTTCCATCTTGGAGGTAATGAAAGCTCCATTTTATCTAGAATCTATGGCTTGATTATTGATGGTTAGAAGACAGTGACCCCGGTAGGGATAATTGCTTTCATGCCAAAATCTAAGGGGGGAAATGAATTCCCTTGTTAATCTTTTAGGAGTTGCTATGTACAGTTGCAATCATCGTCCGTTTGTTGCTTCCAGTTTCCTTGTAGATAGCTTTGTGTGGACAATAGTTTTTTGAAGCCCGTACGTCTTGAAAAAACCAGATATCATTCCTCCCAAGAGTATTATCCATTATCAGGATGAATGTGGTGAGAACGTGCAACGGTCAGATAACGTTCAACCGAAAGAACTCTGTTACACCTCAGCTCCATTATCTGTGATAGACGTACTATTTAGATATCTTGGGAGACTAGCAGAAGTCATTGATTACCCGATCCTATGTTGTCAAAGGCGCCGCCGGGGTGCAGTCAAGGTGCTAATTTTTCTATAAGCGCCCCGCCGGCCTGCCATAACGCCCCATACCGCCGTTGGCCGCCTTGGCGCCGCCTCAAGGATCGCCCCATCTTAAGCGCAAGTTAGAAAGGCGTTATTTTTCTTCTTCTCTTCTCTTCTTCCTCTCTTCTCTTCTCTTCTTTTCTTCTACTCTTCTCCCTCGTCCTTTCTTTGTTTCAGTCTGAAACTTTCAGAGTTACTTTCAGAGTTTCTCTTCCACATCTTGTATACTGTTTTTTTCTTTTGCTAATTGTTGTAAGGTGCTGTCCACCTTGGAATTCGTGAGGAAGAGGGGAAGACCCATAAAAGGCCAAAATAAAAGGTCTTTGCATACTCTTTTTTCTCTATAAAGGTGTTGTTCACCTTGGAAGGTCAAAAAAGTGAGTCGTGGACGACTTGGTTTTGTGTTTAAATAAAGACCAGTCTATTTTTTTCTGTTTTTTAAGTTCTATTTTCTGTTTTTATTTTACCAATGAGTCATTAGTTGTAATTTTATTTTTATAATATTAATATAGAGGTTAGTATATTATTTTGAAAAATATGTATTAATTTTTTGTTTGTCTCAACTTTCAATATTGTAATTTTTTTATCTTGATATTGGCGGATATGTTTTTTAATGGTGGTATTAAACTATTCTTTTTATTTAAACAACACCTTGATGGATTTTGAGACCATCAATTACTAATATTTAATTTTTTAAAATTATTTTGATAAGGGATTTATAATTTATATAACTCTAAAACATTATGCATTGTTATGGCTGGGCGCCCCGCCTTTCGCCCCGCCACGCCCCACTAATTTAGACTCCACCGCCCCGCCACCGCCTTCCACCCCAAACAACATAGACCCGATCCCAACGGTAATGGCCGTATTGAAGTCCCCATTGGGGGAATTACTAGGGACTCTGGCATGCAACTCAAATTACGGAACATGAGAGAGTATCTACCTTTGGTGACCTTCATAACTTCCATGTATTTTGGCTAACAAATCGACTTCAACTTTTCTTCAACAATAAAGTAACTTTTCTTCGACAATAAAGTAATGGTCCCTCATAATACTCTTGTACAGAGTACAGTACTCCATCAAGAATTGGGTATACCATCCATCCCTTCCTTGAATCCTCTAGCTCGTCTTATGGGAGGGTTCTAATAAGTAAGCGAACAAGTATTAGAATTTTGGCGTTAGGGAGCAACACACAAACTTGGAATAGAGGTGAGAGGTATCTTCGGCCGAATTAGGAGGTCGTCGTTGAGTTTATCATATTCTCATCATAGGTTTGTCTAGGCTAATTTTTCCGTGATGAGGGTCATATGAGCATTCAAATTCTCAATAGCTATGAGAACTCCTCCTAATTTTGTGTGAGTTACTAGATTTCTTGTCTTTTCATTGTTTCGATTTGAATAAAGAATCATTGTCCTGCTAGATGGGATTTATGGCAGTTGAAAAGCAAGAAGCAGGATCCTTCCAGTTACATACATACTAAGCGAAGAAAGTTTCTTATGTGTCCTTGAAATTTGCTAACCTACAAGAAAGTTATGCAACCAAATCAATGAATTTCCATATGGAATTGCCGAACAATCGGCAAAAAGAGGATAGATGTCAACGAAGTAGAGCAAATGTTCTACAAGATTGAACATTTCTTCATACCATATGAACTTTGGGACTTATGGCTTCTTCACGAGTTCAACTTATGACTTCTTCAAGAGTTCAACTTCATAACATGTTTCTTCAACGTTTTATAGTGCAACCAACACAAGCAGATTGAATTGTTGATTACTTGTTGTGATCCCCATTGCAGTCTCACCATTACTTATAAAAATAAATAAATAAAAACAATTTATTTTATTTTCTAGCATCAAAACATTCATGCTGCAAAGGAGGGTAGCATGGGGATCTACTTTATCAGGTCTCAGTTCAAAGGGTCGATCTTATGCTCTTAGTTCTATGTGATTCCACTCGATGCTAGCTCTTGTTAAGCAGTATGGGACTTCCACTTCTACAACTATGGCCAGTGCCTTCATTTCGAGTTTTACAAGCTTGATAATATGCTCTCAATAGACAAAGATAATGTGGTAAACAATAAGTTCATGATGTGGTCTCAGGAGAAGGAATCACAGAAACCATCACCAAGGACTAGGTTCCGGAGTATTTTTGGAGTGAGACAGCTGCGAATAATGTTCCTGCGTGATTTTTCCTCAGTTTGCCTATTAGATACACAATCATGGTAGGAATGGGATCAATATCCTTCTCCCAATCTTTCCGTTTTCAAGAAGAGTAGAATTGTTATAGGTTAACGTACAAGTTACTGATACTTTTCTAACTCCAAGGCCTTTCACTTTATAAAATCGTTACTTAGATGTTTAGTTTTTAATCAATATGGTTAAATCCTCTCCGATTGATTTATTCACAGGATCCTGTTTATATCTTCTACACTCGAATCTTATGGATTAGATTTGCTTGGTCTTACTCGACCTTATCCCACACAAAGTTTGGCACACACAAGTTGTAAACACCAAACTGATTAAGCCTGATCCTTCTACATACCCACATTTACTATATCAATATTATGAATCAAGACGAACCTGGTAACTAAAGGATCCCTTGGAATGTTAGAAGGCGCAGAATTTATCTGTTTCTAATTGTGCTAATTTTCCACAAGATCATAAACTAAAAGAACCCAAACCCAGGATACCGAAGTGCACGAATTTGGCAAAGACATATATCAAACTAAAATATATCTATTGCTCAAACAAGTCAAACTTGCAAGGTCGAACAAATAAGAATGCCAAAAAAATAACACGAAAGATGAAAGAAACTTTTACCTGAGAAACAACAGATACTGTGTCCCTAAGAACATCCCCTTGCGGAGCATTCCGCTGAGTAGGCGGAGGGGTAGATCCAAACCCTACATACTTCCCTCCTTGCGAAGGCGGAAGTCCTTCTGGCCGAGATTCATTTTCGGCTATCTTTCTACTAAAAAAGCTCTCTTTATTCGCAGCTGAAGCTTCCAACTCCGATCTTGTATACATATTATCCATAGACATAGATCTAACGGGAACCGATCTCCCATTACCATTACCATTAACCCTAAAATCCCCCGTAGATTGATTCCGTCTCATATCCGAAGATCTAAAATCATCATCGTTATCCCAATTATCCCAACCTCCATTACTCCCCGAATTACCATTCCCGCCACCTGAACTCTGACCTAACGGTGGTTTCTTCTTCCCGATCCCCACTGTTTCCTTAACAACAGGAGGTTCACGCCATGGACGACCTTCAGATAGGGCTTGAATTTTCTCCCGATAAACGCCAGCTGCATTGGAATTGTACTTGGCAACAATATCTGTCTCTTTAGGGATTCCATATAGAGAGAGAAAATTATTAAGTTGTTCATTACCTCCTGCCTCCATCTTCTTAAGCTGGATCTCGGACCATGAATCCATGGTTACCGATCGGACGAAACTGATGTGTACACCGAGACCACGGTGTTTGCCAGAACATTCAAGACACATGAAGATCCCGTATGAAACCGATGCCCATTGAGGATTCTTCTGTGAACAATCTACACAGGTTCTATTACCTGGTTGAGATTGTAGGGTTCTAAGACGTCGAGATGCCGCCATTGATCTCGATCCGTATCGAATTTGAAGAACAGATGGATCGAATGATCAAAATCTAGAGAGAGAAGGACAGGGAATTGAAATCCCACGCCCTTCTCTTTCTTACTTGGATTCTTCTGGCATCACCGACACTTAAAATACCAAATGAAAGAGAAGATTAGAAGAAACTAAAAATAACTATAAAAAAAATTCTACCCAACCGTTACTGTTTAAAAAGTCGTCTTTTATTTCGTTTTTTATCTGTAAATGTTGAGAATTTTATTTCCTTATATACCCCTAATGTTGTATTTTATGACGAGAAATTTGTTTCGTGGTTGGTTTCTTTAACGAGTATAGTAGGAGTATTTTCGGAATAAATTTTAACATCTTTACTACTTATACGTTATTGAATACTAACGGTTTTTTAATTGGTGAAAATGACAGTCAAAGGTCTGACCGTTGGATGGATCTCCTATTCTGGAGTAATATCCTCGACGGTCAGAGATTCGGTTGGGGGTACAGTATCATCCTCTCGATTGACCCTAAGAGCAAATTTAGTGGGATCCTTAAATCCATGAATCCATGGCTTGCTAGTAGGATCCCTTAACCATCACATCCAAACAATTTTCCATTAGTTGGTCGATCTTTAAGGGAAAGATGATTAGATAGTTGTGAGGATGTTAGATAGTTATAACTGTCATTTGATGGTCAGGCCCATCATCAAATGATCGCCAAATTTCAAAGAAATAAAGAAGTGGGTGACATTGGTGTTTGATGCTTTAAAAAAGTGCATGCCAAGTGAGATGGTCTCTCATATGCGCGCTAGGTCTTCACCGTCTTTCAACTGTTCACCCTCCAACCCTAAACCATGGATCCATGGGTTAAAAGGTTGATTTAAAGGTTCACACTACCCTAAATATACTAAGCTATCGTCATGAAACTTTACTTTGCATCCTACTTTTTCTTACCAATTTTTTCTTACATTTCATTTACATTGATCATTATTTTCTTAAAAATAAAAGTTAACATCACTATATAACTTTTAACCCCATTAATAATGGTATGTGCTTTGTTAAATATTAAAGATAAAACTTTATGATTTATAAAATTTAAAATTTGTAGAATAATATGATTTACTATGAAGATGATTTTAATATAAATACTCATAAACATGTCAGCATCATCTTTAGGTATGCTCCACATACTAATTTAAATAAAATGAAATGAAAGGGGCTCCTTTTTAGAACTTGGAGGAGTTGACATTTCTGTTTCGTTCCCACTCATGGCTGAGGAGCCGGCCTCTTTGCTACTTTTAATGGCAAATAAAGAGGTGCATGCTTCGGTTTCTCCAGAATTTAGGATGTAGATTTATAGTCAAAATTGGGTACAATGTACTAGTTCTCTTTACCTAATCAATAAGATGTAAAGTAGCTTAGAAGTTTTCAGCATTAATTAGCATTCTTTGTCAATATATATATTGTAATGGCAGATCCTGACAGGGGTGGAAGGTACTGTTTTCTTTTCTAGCTGCAATAAGGAAACATTTGTTCGTAATAGTTTATAGGTAATCCATCAATCATAAGTGAATATGCAAATCCAATGATTCTCATGCATCTTCTATTGAATGTGCACATGCATAAAAAAAAAATTTGGTACAATACTTGTCCAATGATCAGATTAAATGACAACTGCCAATAACCACTTGTTTCTGGTTGTTGTATTATCTAAGATTTATATAATTAAATATATATATATATATATATATATATATATATATGTATGTATGTATGTACTTCTGAATAAAAGTTGTTGCACTCGTTGATGGTGTCCTTCTTTGCATTCGTTGATGGTGTCCGTTCCTGCACCTGTTAGTAGTGCCCTATGCTTTATTTGTTCGTTGATGATGACGTTCATTGGAGATTGTGTGTTAAAGCAGCTTATAAGCTTCTTTTAACATTGGCATTAGTCCCTCATCCGAACAAAATCACAACTCATCAAACCTGACCTATATTAAACTAGTAATAACCCGTGCCTTTGGCACGACCCAAAATCTATTACGAGTTTTTGTCGTCTAAAATCTATTTTAGCATATGTCAGTCTGCTTTTTCTTACATTCGACACATATGTCTCTATGTCTTCGGCATGCTGACCATATGTCGTCTGGAACTACTCAACACCTAAAATATATTTTTTTAAAAATTTTGGTATTGATGCCTCATCTCATTTTGAAGATCTTGACAAGTGTTTTTCAAAAATATAAAGTTTGTCAAAAACCGAGTTGTAGATAAAAAGTTACGATAATTTTATTTAAAAAAAAATTTAGAGTATATAAATTTATCTCTCCTCTACATGTATGCTTTCTCTTTACCCCACATATACATTACCTTTTTCATCTATAAAATCATAATAAAATATGTCATTTAGATAAACGTTATTTATCAAATATGCTATTGACCACGAAGTTATATTTGTTTGAGTATAAGACAAAGAACGACTCAGATTTGTTCGAAGTCAAATCTAGACCGTCCTTTGTCTTATAACGATTGTGTTTTATTATATAGATCATATGGAGTGATATACCCCAAAGAAAAAAACACTCTACGCTAGTCTCTACCAGGGCCGCGCGTTTAGAACGCAGGGAACGCTAAACCCTAAACCTAGGGCGCCAAAAGTAGTGGATCTCCGACTCGAATTCTACTTCTTACTCCCTATCAAGCGAAACCTAGGGTTTCTGCGACTCTCCCACACGAAGTGATCGAGATGAAGAACCTAAAACTGTATTCCGAGATCACGTTAGAGCTCGAGTTGCAGTCGAAAGAAGAAGTTCTATTGCTGTCTGCATTCGATATCGAGCGAAATCGTTTGTTCTTCGCTTCTTCAGCAAACATTATATACACCTCTCCACTTCCTTCTTCTCAGGTAAGATTTACAAAGTTGTTTCGCATAACAAATTCGTTCATTTTATTTGGACCTCCTCAAAATCAACTCTATACAATTAAGCCTGAAAGAAAGAACAGTATTCAGGAATTAGAGAATTTAGTGGAGATTTTAACAAGTAGTAGTAGTAGGAATTTTTGTATTACTAGTACTCACTTCGAAACTGAATCAACTTCTGCTGAAAATTTTAAACCTTGAGCCTTAAATCTATGTATCATTTTGTTTTCAGACATAAAAGGATGGTCTTATGTGCAATTTTGGTTTAGTGCAATTCATTTTTTGATAATACTTGATATGTTACCAGAAAGAGAGTTTATGGAACAAGACGTCATTACAAGCTGAAGTTGAGCCCATTGATTTAGAACCTGGGGACTCCATTACTGCTCTTGATTATCTCATGGAGAAAGAAGCGCTGATAGTGGGGACTTCAAATGGGGATCTGTTGCTGCATATCAGGGAGGAGAATGCAACTGAAGTTGTTGGCCGAGTGGAGGGTGGTGTCATGAGTATTGCTCCTAGTCCAGATGGAGCTCTTCTCGCTGTAGTAACTGGTTTTGGGCAGATATTAGTCATGACTCATGATTGGGAAGTGTTGTATGAGACTACTCTTGACGACAATCTTCCTGAAGATGTTCACGTAAGTAAGGACTTCTTCCTCTTTTCCTAGATGTTCCTGTTCTATTCACACAAAACATGGCCCTCCATTTGATATTGTTTTAAGCTATTCTGCATAGCCAATATTTGACTAGAAGAAGCCATCTTACTCTTGCGCTTTGTCAGTATTCACCTACTTCATGTTTAATACACAAATTCTATACTTCCTTGAAAATCGTATTAAGCATCCTTATTCTTAAGTTGTAATAAGAATTACGAATTTTATGGGTATTACCGTATTGTTTGCTTATATGAATTATTGCCACCTTACTTCCAATTTTTTCTGAGACCTACTTAAAGTTCAAAAAGAAAAGAAAAATAGTGATTTTATATTTTTTTTAATTATTATATGTATATTAATATTTTTACCATTGACGAATTCTTGAGCGCGAATCCATGTAATACTTGAACTTTTTAACATATCTTTTTTTTATTGCTAACCAAGGCTCATGCATAGAGTCTGGGACCTTTCAATTGATGCTGCCCACCCCCACACCCATCCATCACACACACACCCATCCCCCCACCAAGGAAATCTCTTGGGCCAGAATACATCTTGATCTGATGATAGTTGTCAGATTTATTGGATGTTTCCATTGATCAATAAATCTACAGGAAAACAATAGGTCAATATTAGTCATTCAGGTGGCTACATCTGAGTTGGAAAATCTCCTTAGACGGACCATTGAATGGTGGGTCCTGAACTCCTGATATCCTTGATTGTTTTGCCATGTATGTATGCGAGGACAGCATTCTCTTATCCTTGTGCTGTTAGTCTCTCTCTCTCTCTCTCTCTCTCTCTCTCTCTCTCTCTCTCTCTCATATGTTATGGCATTACTAATTTTGTGTTCTGTCCAAGTTTTCAGGGTGATCCTAATGGTTGTTCTGGTTATCTATTTGAAAGTCCTATTTCTTGGCGAGGTGATGGGAAATACTTTGCAACACTAAGTGGAGCTAACAACTCTTCTTCCTCGAAAAGAAAGCTTAAAATTTGGGAACGAGATTCAGGGGCATTGCATGCTTCTTCAGAGACAAAGGCTTTCATGGGAGCAGCCCTAGATTGGATGCCTAGTGGGGCTAAAGTGGCTACTGCCTATGACAGAAAGGCTGAGAAGAAGTGCCCTTTGATTGTTTTCTTTGAGAGGAATGGGTTAGAACGAAGCTCTTTCAGCATTGATGATCAAATTGATGGATCAGTGGAGATCCTGAAGTGGAATTCTAACTCAGATCTTCTTGCAGCTGTTGTCAGATGTGAAGGTTATGACAGTGTGAAGATCTGGTCCTTCAGCAACAATCACTGTTATTTAAAACAAGAAATGAGATACTCGAGGCAGGATAGGGTGAAGCTTATGTGGGATCCAACCAAACCATTCTGTTTGATTTGTTGGACAACTGGTGGCAAGATCACAGCCTACAACTTTGTCTGGGTGTCAGCAGTCATGGAAAACTCGACAGCTTATGTCATTGATAACTCCAAGATATTAGTATCTCCCCTTGCTCTATCTCTCATGCCACCACCTATGTGTTTATTCAGCCTCAAATTCCCGAGCCCTGTTCGGGACATGGCTCTCTTTTCAAAAAATTCAAAGAACCTTTTGGCAGCGTGCTTGTCGGATGGTAGCTTGTGTGTTGTTGAGTTTCCTGCTTCTGATACTTGGGAAGAGTTGGAAGGCAAAGAATTCAGCATTGAAGCTTCCAATTCTGAAATGGCTTTTGAGTCATTCAGACATCTCATTTGGTTAGATTCACATATTCTTCTAGGTGTTTCTTACTATGGACCTGCTCATAGTGATCACCGTCTGGCAATTTCATCCCGTGAGAATGGGCTTTATCATCACCAGGGAATGAATCAGTCTCAGGTATACAGTTTGCAGGAGATGGAACTTGTATGTTCTGAGAATTGTACCCCTGATCTGGTGTCATCCTCAGGTTGGAATGCCAAGTTTTCCAGTCAAATCTCTCTTGAAGGTCCAGTAATTGGCATTGCTCCAAACCCTGCTAAAGAATGTTCTGCGTTTGTTCAGCTTGATGGAGGAACAGTTATTGAGTATACTTCAAAGTTTGGTATCACAAGGGGACAGTCGGAGCAGTACCAGCAGAAGCTTGATAGTATTGGATTTTCGTCTTCGTGCCCTTGGATGAATGTGGTTCCAGTTTGTGACAATGGGGTGTTGAAATCTTTGCCTTTTGGGCTTGACAGCAATAGCAGGCTGCATGTTAGTGGGAGAGTGTTATGTAACAACTGTAGCAGTTTCTCGTTTTATTCGAACTCCATTGATCAGCTGATGACTCATTTGGTTCTCACTACCACCCAGGATTTGCTCTTCATTATTGATATAGATGACATATTGCATGGAAACCCAGAAGTGAAATATGAAAACTTTGTCCGAGTTGCAAAGAAAAGCAAAGAAGAAAATAGAAATTCCATAAATATATGGGAAAGAGGTGCGAGATTGGTTGGCGTGCTTCATGGTGATGAGGCCGGTCTTATTTTACAAACAAGTCGCGGAAACCTAGAATGTATTTATCCAAGAAAATTGGTATTGGAATCAATTGCTAATGCTTTGGTCCAAGTGCGTTTCAGGGATGCCCTTTTATTAGTGAGGAGGCATCGGATTGATTTCAATGTTCTTGTTGACTATTGTGGTTGGAAAGCGTTTCTTCAATCAGCTAAGGAATTTGTACAGCAGGTAAACAACTTGAGCCACATCACTGAGTTCATTTGTTCCATAAAGAATGAAAATGTTATGGAGACACTGTACAAGAACATTCTATCTGTACCTTGCCTGAAGGGCAAGAACGATATTCTAGTCGAGAATCTGAGCGGTTTTGATGCGAAGGACAAAGTTTCTTCCATCCTGCTTGCTATACGGAATGCGCTCGAGGAACAAGTACCAGAGAGTCCTGCAAGGGAGCTTTGCATATTAACAACTTTAGCCCGCAATGAACCTCCTCTTCTTGAGGAAGCCCTGAAGAGGATCAAGGTTGTTCGTGAAATGGAACTTGCAGTGGTTAACGACCCTCGTAGGAAAAGTTATCCTTCTGCTGAAGAATCTCTGAAGCATCTCTTGTGGTTATCAGATTCTGAGGCTGTTTATGAAGCTGCATTAGGCCTTTATGATCTGCACCTTTCGGCGATAGTGGCGTTGAACTCTCAAAAGGATCCAAAGGAGTTTCTTCCGTTTCTCCAGGGACTGGAGCGCATGCAACCTGGAATTATGCAATATACCATTGATCTTAAACTGCATAGGTATGAGAGCGCTCTTAAACATATAGTTTCGGCAGGAGATGCTTATTATGAAGATAGCATGAACCTAATGAAGAATAATCCTCAACTTTTCCCATTGGGGCTTCAACTGTTCACAAACGATTCGAAGAGGAGCCAAGTCCTTGAGGCCTGGGGAGATCATCTTAATGATACTAAATGCTTTGAGGATGCTGCTACGACTTATCTGTGTTGTTCCTCTTTAGAAAAAGCTTTGAAGGCGTACCGCGCTTGTGGTAATTGGAAAGGAGTGCTTACAGTGGCTGGTCTTCTCAATCTAGCAAAGAAAGAGATATTGCAACTGGCAAATGAGCTTTGTGAAGAAATCCAAGCCCTAGGAAAGCCAGCAGAGGCTGCCAAAATTGCTTTGGAGTACTGTGATGATGTTGTCAGTGGGGTTGGCTTTTTTGTTAGTGCACGCGAATGGGAGGAGGCTCTGAGGGTTGCGTTTATGCATAGAAGAGATGATTTGATCTCAGAAGTGAAGAATGCAGCTGTGGAATGTGCCAGCACATTGATAGTTGAATATGAGGAAGGATTGGAGAAAGTAGGAAAGTACTTGGTTCGCTACTTGGCTGTTCGACAGAGGAGGTTAGTCCTTGCAGCGCAGCTCCAATCGGCAGACAGGTCGATAGATGATGTTGATGACGACGCTGCTTCCGAAACTAGCAGTAATTTCAGTGGAATGAGTGCTTATACGAGAGGGTATACTTCTTTTTCTCAGTCACATTTGTATAATCTCTATGATCGTACTTTTTTTCAGCTGCTGTTGGTTTTAGCACCCATTCTAAATAATTGGAATTTTGAAACGGTAGGAAGGCTATATTCTTTTTGGGCTTGTGCCTGTGGCTCAATTGGTACCACAATTCAAGTCTTCTGGGTTCTGTCATAGCTCACCCACTGAAAATTATCTGCATTCTTTTGCTTCTTGTTTATGTTTATTTGATGCTTCGCTCAGAGTTTCTGCAGTTTTGGTTTTGAGATCATGGTCATCATGTTTGCTGATAGCATGGGGTAGGATATTAGACAACTGAACTGTAGAACCTTCCATGTCTGGGTATCTTCTCTTCACTGAATACATTTTTTTAGCAAGCATGAAACACTATGTTTTTGTGTAGCCATTTTCAGGGTTGCAAGTCCATATCTTTTCCACTGGCCTTGTCTCCTACCATGAGTAGGATAATCTTTTATTTATCTCATGGTTGCATTCCCTGGAAATTGCTTTCCCATGGTATATGTCCTCAACTTCTATTGTTCAGTGATCCATCTTACAGGATTTTGAAAAGATTTATTGTTAATACCTGTTGTTCTAATCGCAAGCCTGCGTATTTTCCTAGACGTTAGTTAGTTAGGCTATTGAAACGAAGAGGCTTGTTGTGATATTCTTTAAATGGTTGGCAAGTTCCAATTGCATTTTAAGCTCTACATACAAGCTGGTATCTTGCATTGTTTCACTCGTAACTTCCTTGTCAAGAGCAACCTCTTTTGGTTGCTTATGCAAGAACTAGTTGATCTAAGGTACACTGTGACTCTCCATCTTAGAGATACTGACCAGATTCGAGTGGGTCCAATTAAAAAAGAAGTCAAGATTTGAGTGGATATATAATGTGAATGGCTTGAAACTCAATTTTTGTTCACCAATTTTTTGGGAAAAGGTGCTCAACAGTCAACTTATCTCCACGTATCCCTTTCTTCACTTTACCTATGAAAATCTTGCAACTCTAGCTACCTGAGTATGCTGCAAGAACCAGACCATGTGCCTCTACGCCTCTTGCAATCATTTATCTCATTTTCTAATTTAGTAGGCCACCAGGTAAGTTGCTTGTGCACTCAGTCTTTGCATCTATGCTGCTCTCTGGCAATGTAAGGCTGTAAAATCATTTTTACACTCGTGAGCTTTGATTTTCTCTAGCAACTAAGACCCGAACAGAACTCCTACGGCTTTCTTACTATGATGTATTATAGAACAAATTTATGTAGTTGCTGAATGTAAGTATTTATTTCTTCTGTTAATGCCTCTACACGCCCTTCCCAGTTTCTATCGAATTATATATGCACCTTAGAGTTTTTACACAGCTTTTTTTTAATTTTAATTTTTTTTTCATGTACTTGATTTTAATGAATTTTTCATTTACTTGATTTTAATGAAGTGATTCTCCTACTTTCTGAACAGCACAAGGAAGGGCTCTAATGCCTCTATAAGTTCAAGTGCAACAAGCAAGGGAAGAGAGATGAGGCGACAGAAACACAAGGGAGGAAAAATCCGTGCTGGCAGGTATTGTGGTTGTTCGTGTCTGGAAGTGTTAATTCTTTAGGGATGCGGGATCTCCTTTTATGTCATATTCTTATTCCTTGTATCATCACCTGATTATGTCAGCCCTGGGGAGGAGATAGCTCTAGTGGATCACTTGAAGAGCATGGCTCTAACCACCGGGGCACAGCGTGAGCTTAAATCCCTAATAGTCACCCTTGTGACGCTTGGCAAAGAGGACACAGCTAGAAAGCTGCAACGTTCGGGAGATGGTTTTCAACTTTCTCAGAGGGCAGCAGTCAAACTTGCCGAAGATACAATCTCCAATGACAACATGGATGAGAAAACCCATACACTGGATCATTACATACAAAAAGTAAGAGGTGAATTGCCTCAATCTGATGCAATTTCCTGGCAGTCTAAAGTTTTGCTTCCTCCTTAAATGGTAAGTCGTAAATAAACTATTGCAATCCAATAATCGTTGGCCCCTTTAGTGCGTGAACCATATAAAACTGATGCTATTCTTTGGCGATTTATAGTTGCTTGTGTTGACTGTGATTACTTGTTGGGTGCAGAGCTCGTGGAAACCGTAGCAGACAATAGATGAGAGAATGGAGGAAGAAGGTAGATTCAGTTACGCAATAATGAAGTATGTCTTCCCATTTTTAAGTTGGTACCAATTTTGTTCTTGAATTTTGTATCATATGCTTGAATCTTTGCAAACATGCTGTGGTGCACATACGTACATGCCCTAATTTTTGGGGTAAAAGCATTGTCACAAAGATTTCAGTACCAGCTGTTTGAACCCTTTTCCGTCCTTCATAGTGTTGTACCGTACGTTTCTTGTGACTGACGTCTTATGCTGCTGCTTATGGAATCATCATCTATACTGTTACATCGCATATACTTGCAAGTGATCGTATGTTCAGTTTTGCAGAACTTCCAAAATTGCCCTTCTCCTGAATTTTTCTTTAAACAAACTTGTATAATCAAAACTGTAAAATTCTTTTTTTTTAATGAAGGGTGTATTTGACATTTAAAGAACTATAACATGAAACAAAATTCAATTTGGATTATTTATGTTAAATGACTTCACACTAAATAACTCCTATTCTCTCTTCTCACTTTCTCCTTTGAAAAATTGATTATCGGGCCCTTAACAAGGTAACGTAATCTTCAAGAACAAGTATCCACTTTTGATTGCAGACTTCTTCACGAGATACTTTTCGACGTTGGATCTACGGTCGGGATACTACCAGGTGCGTACTGTGGAAAGAGACGAGCAAAAGACAAATTCACTGTGTAGAGCACCCACTTTATAGATGGATGCGGAATATCCTATCATTCGGCTCCAGCGAGTGGCGTGTCTGTATCAGACACGTATTAGACACAGACACGTGTGGGACACGTGTCCGATATAGCACGTGTCCCACGTGACATGATTTGAACACGCGACGGATGCGTCAGGACACGCCACGTGGCTTAGTTGTACTTTTTAATTTCTTTTGAAATCAAATTTGAAGCACTAATTTTAGTTGTGATTTTTATGTTGTAGCAACTTAACATTAGCATTGATACACCAATTTTACAACAAAATTATTTTTTGGAAAAATTAGTCGAAAACCTTTACTTGAGACGTATTTTAGGATTTAGCTCAACAAATGTTTTCTTTTAGTCTAAGGCTCTTGGATAACAGATAAAGTTTTAGTGTGTAAAGAAGGTTTTAGTATGTTACCCAGGGGCCTTAGATTAAAAGAAAATATTTATTGGGTTAAATTCTAAAATATTTTTTAAGTAGGAGTTTTTGGCCAAAATTCCCTTTGCTAAAATTATTATGTCATTTTTAATTACTGAGAAATAAAAATTATATATATTTGTCGTGTTCTGATCCTATTTTTTTAAGATTTGACGTATTGCCATATTCATGTCGTGTTTGTATCCATGCTACTTATTGAACCGTTTGAACTTCTCTATAAATTTCCTTAGAATGTGTAGACTTCTTCTTCCCTCTTTATTGCATCCATTAAATTTCCTTCATCTTTGTTTCCAACTTTCATCATCCTTAAAAAAAATATAATTTGAAAACTTCCAAGGGAGCATTCATCACTTGAATCTTTCCTTCCAGTTTTGGTTTGTTTCGAAATGTGTTAATGTCATTCCTTTCTTGCGAAAATTGTTCATTTTCAGATTTGAAATTTTAATTTGTAAAGTTCAGTTCTAGAATAAAAATTTCAAGAATGTCTGTGTGGGTCCATTGAAGTAAATGTTGGTAACAAACGAAAACATGGTCGTTGAAACGTCCTGTTCATCCGATGACCAAAACAAAGCTGGGAGTGGTCAGGGTTAGGTTATGTATGGATGGAGAAAAAGTAGTCTTGCATTAAATTGAGTCCGACGCACCACTGTAGAATTTTTGCTGTAGTACAGTCTTCATCTATAGCCATAATCCAGTGTGCCCAAGTCTACTGGACGCCCTTATACACTAGACTCGGCTCCTCAATCTTTAGTTTGATGAACGGTTAACAGTACGACATGTTGAAACAATTCCATCGATCAACGGCCCTAATTTTAAATTCAATTCAACTAGAGCTATGAGCCAGATCGACCGTTTTATTTGTTTTGATTTTGTTAATAAAAATAAGTTTTGAATATCAACTTAAGAAAAAACTTAACACACCTAAAAAACATTTATGAACAAAATGTGGTAGCATCTTCAATGAGCACTTGCAAGACTTCGTCTTAAAATGTAATTACTGAGATGATGCCATGTTGAGCCCTTGGATTTCAACATGGGTCTTGGATTTCAATGGAACGTGGAGTACAGATGCCTATCTTAAAGACATCAAATCGTGGACCCCCTATTTTGAAAACATTGTTTTTACTTTTATTCGAAGAACTTGTAACATTGTAGCCAATGATCTGGCCCAATGGAGAAAGAACAACCAAACTACTATGTACTGGAGCTCTCCTCCTATCTGGCTTTTACCAGCTCTAGGGGGAAAGGACCAATCTTAAGTTTCTCTCTTAGTTTGATTAAAAAAAAACATGGGTGTTGTAGGTTCGATCTTCTTGATGACCACTCTCATTAAATTCTGACCTGGATGTGTGTATATGAGAGGAGTCTACTAACATCCTAAAAAACAGTTGGGTGTACTATAAGGTGACCTATACATCTTGGATATCAAAAAAAAAAATGATGTCATGTTGTGGGTACATGTTTTGTAGGGCTGAATAGCATTGCTCTAAAAAAAACACTTCTCGTTCTTTACAAGCACCATCTTCTTTTGTGAGAATGTTGACATCATGTGAAAAATGAAAGAAGAAAAATTTAATTAGAAAGGGCCCAACCGAGGCGGTGACCTCTATATCTGCAGTCAAATGCTCTACCACTGAGCTATGCACCCTTTTGTTTTCCACTTCTGTTTCAAAATTAATATCAGTAAAATTTGTACCCCACAAACATACATGTACACGAACCAAGTACACGAGCAGATTATGGTTGAAGTCCTAAACGCACATACGTTGTGCGACTGAGATTTAATCCTCACGTTCGTGCCAAACTTTTCTTGTAGCAAACTTGTACCCCACAAACATGCGCACCATGTTACTTAGGGTCAGGGATCGTGCCAGCGGGATCTCTATACCACGGGTAGGTGGACGACATAGAAAATTTCGAATTTTGAGATGTACAGAATTTGAGAATAAAATTTAAATCACCAAATGATAAGGACCATACGATTGTTGTGCGGGACAAAAACCCCGCAAAATATGCGGACAAAGTAGCATTATCCAAAACTCTTACAAACTATTTCAAAAAAAAAAGTAGCATTATGTGTTACTCAGTCCTTGGGTGATGCTAGAATGCTCATAAATTGCTTCGGAATGGTCTAACGCATGAAACTGGACGGTTTGGATTATATTGAAATTTGAGATTAAGTTTGAGATGAAATTCAAATTAAGAGGGGATAATGACCTTACGATTGAAATGAGGATGAGTATACCGCACTAAGTGCGGACATTCTAGCATTATTGCTCAGTCCATAAATATGTTCTCAGACAGAACGACCTACTCCCTATATGAACGTACGCTAGGTTTTCATTACTATTATTTATCTAGCTAGCTAGCTAGGTACGTAACGTAGTCACTGTCCATTTCTGTGGCACAACTTTCAATCTGATTACGTGCCCTTTTGTGATTGTGACTAGTTCTTCTCTTTCAGGTACCGTCCCTTTTAATAGGCCAGCCGGTCCACAGGTTCTAAAACCTAATTAATATAATTCTGGGATTACTTCAAAGCGGATCAGCTTACAGACTTATATTTATTTAGGGTCAAGATTGCCGTTAAATTATTTGAGATGAACGATCCAAAAATACGATGATGTGGCAAATACCTTCTAAAATGACCCAATTTCTAAACGGTTACGATACTGTTGTCTTTATTAACAACCTGGAGTAGCTAGAGAGAGTGCCTCTCTCCCCTTTCTCCCTTCTCTCTCATCTATTTCTCTCTCCTCCTTTACTCTATCCTTTCCCTCTCCCTTTTACTCCCTCCATTTTTCTCTGATTTTTTTTCTTTACTTGTTCCGTGAGAAGAAACAAAACCTCTTCCAAACCGATCCTCGACAGACTGAACTTTATAGTCTGTTTCTTCAGCAAAAAAATTTCTATCTTCTTTTTTTCTTCATCAAACTTGTGCCTTTCTCTTTCTTGATAATATATAAGAAACAGAAGATTATGATTAATGTGTATGACTGTACAAGATGATTAATGTAAATAAAAAGAAAAAATCTGGTGGAATCACCACTCATTTAATTAAGACTTAAATCAATTTAATTAGCAATCGAAAGACTTAAAAATGATAGTACGTACTTTCAAGTTTATAATGTTCTTTATTCTTTAACTATCTAATTAAGATCCTAATTAATGTCTAGTTGTCCACGCAGTCGGAGTCTATGTCAATCTTGACCCATATATGTTAGCTAGCAAATTTTTTTTTTTTTAAGCTAAAGATAGCTGCATAGATTAATTGAAAATAACAGAGTTTTGGTCCTGGACCAGAGAGTTAACATAAGGATTACAAGCTAATGAAAGATCCTCCCCTGTAGCAATGCAAGTTTATTGGGTGAGAGATCTTTTTCCACACTTAGCTAAATAACGGACAGTATCAAACCTATCAATATTTACATAATTAAAGCAGCAAAAGTTAAAGCGTATTGTGATCTTAGCTAGCAATTTGCCACAGAAATTAACAATTTGCTGCAGAAATTAACAACATGGGTTGGCTATGACAATTTGCTGCAGAAATTAGCAGCTGTGGTATGGTGCCTTTGGGTAGAGAGGAACCGAAGGGCTTTTGAAGACAAAGAGAAATCGAGAGAGAAGTTGATTATAGAGATTAAAGCATTGATATTCTACTGGGCCTCCACGATGAGATCTTTTCAAGACGTTTCTTTTCAAAATGTAATCGTGAATTGGAGAAGGACTTATTTTGATCCCCCTTGAACCTTTTGGTTCTTTCCTTCTGTCTAAGTGTGCTGTAGAAGGGTAGTTCAGTGGTAGTTTTTTATTGTACTGTTGTAGGACCTTGGGTCCATTACTCATGTACCCCTTTCATTTCGTTTTTATATATATTCTCAACTTTGCTGATCAAAAAAAAGAAAAACAGAGACCTAGGGTTCGATTTTTGTTGGTTACTTTTAAAGAGATTTAATTTTTTAGTTGCCCCAGCATCATGTGTTGGAATCTGATTGAAAGGGATTAATTACACTTTTGAGTAGTATTATTCCAAGAGTGATGCTAGAATGCCTGCAAGAATTGGGGGATTTACGGCCCTAAGATCAATGGTGGTACATGCCTTAAAGTTTGAGAATTACGAAACTCGAGAATATAACATAAATCACGGGAGGGTAATAACCTTACGATTGGAGTGCGGTGCTAGAATAATGCACAAAGTGTGGGAATTCTTGCATGGAGTCCCACAAAGATCTTTAATTTAAGTCCAATTCAAAAAAAAAAGAAAAAAAAATTCTTGCATTATTCTTATTCGAATTTGTGTTTAGAACTTGTGTACGTATAATTCATGAATTTTAACTTGTGTAGTTTGAGAAATACGAGAATTTAATATTATTTTTCAAAAAAAAAATGTAAAATTTCTACATAATTAAACGCTAAAAAAACAAATGATCACTACCAGAATCTGAATTAGGTGCTACAGAATGTTTCTTATTACATCACACACATGGAGGTGAGTGCTGTAAAACAGTTACTAATTACATCATTCTTCGACTATTACCATTCTGGTACACTACAGGAGGCTACAGCTGATGAATCCATCAGATCTTAGAGCTACCAGCTTTACTTACTAGGGTCCTGTTAACGTGTGATCATGATGTATGACCTTTTAATATTCGCTTATCTTTTACACGTGATCATGATGTATGACCTTCACATTTACTACATGCATGGGTCCAATAACGTATAAAGCATGCCAGTATGGGCCTTTATTGATGATGGACTGGGCCCACCTCAACATTTAATTAAACAGTACGGTATCTGTTGTAGCCACCACGAAATCTTAATTTGACAGTTCATTTCTTGCTTTACTCAATAGTTTGTTTAGACGGAGGATTTTAAGTAAAGATTAGTGGGGACTAAGAATTAGATGAAATATGAGTTAAAAATCATATTATAAATCTAACTAGTTTTTCATCAAATTCTTTGTCCCCACAAAATTCCTACTAAAAATCCTCCATTCAAACGAACAATAAAAAATATTAAATCTCTTTAAATAAAAAATTCTACCATCTCGACCAGAATACATGATTCCACAACCTATATAAATTTATCCGAGACATCGTGAATTGTTAAACCATCGGTCAAAATTCTTTATTTTTTGGGATGTATATATAGCTGTAATACCCCAAGAAATTCCATAGTATAAACTTTACACCTAACATATTTAAGATGGTATTATACCCATTTAGGTATGTATAGATTTGAGAAATAAATTTCTCATATGCATAGTAATTGCATGGAAAG
>MVGT01000437.1:5171259-5189613 GCA_002174775.1 Macleaya cordata | reverse complement strand
GCTCAAAATTGACAAAGGCCTATTTCTACAACAAATAAAGATCTCAAATTTTTCTTTCCAAAATGGTATTATCCATGTAATTCGGATTACTGGTTAGGAAGTAATTTCAGTTTCAAATTTATGATTTCTGGATAATTTAAGAAATTCGAAGTTATTTTTCTGAGATTATGTATAAATCTGTTACTAAACTTGAGGCCCAGTTTTGAGTATCTTATGATCCGAATTAGACTCGGTCTATTTCTACTGAAGTTGTAGAACCTTAAATCTATTTTCCAGAATGGTTTTATTTATACAATTCTGATTTACGGTTAAGAAATTATGACCATTTTACTGAAGTATGTGCAGTTAAGTACGAAAAATATTTTCAACAGATTTTATATTTGTTTTTTTTAAAATTTACTTTGACTACTAAATTGTAATTAATGTTGACAAAAATTAACTGGTTATCTTTCAAAATGAGAAAGCAAGCGATTTTATTCATACACTTCATTTACACTCTTCACGCCTCGCCTTCCGGACTCATTGAATCGGGTTGGATTTTAGAGTTCCGAAAATCAGGGTGTGATAATAGCACACTATTTTTTCTTGTACAAAATATCTAGCTATCTCCAGTGTCCTCACACACAACAGAAGAATATATATATATATATATATATATAGAGAGAGATAGAGAGAGAGAGAGAGAGAGAGAGAGAGAGAGAGAGAGAATGCATGTATATGGTCTTATCAGATCATAAATGAAAAGACTTAAACCAATTGATTTTATTGCCAAAGAAGTCAAAATTAATGTATTGATTATCACTGTTTTGTTTTGTTTTGTTTTTTATCTTTTTATGCTTGATTTCTTTCTCAGTGCTTTAATTTCCATTTTATTGGTCCTCTACGTACTCTGCTGTGATGGTTACACGCACGTAGTGGCAAAAATAAAAAACAATCATCCCATAACTTAGAAAATGACTTAGAAGAAGACCCACAGATCCTCCATCTTGATAAAACTAGCTAATGGTTTTTTTGGCACATCATGTACTAGAATTTAATTTAGAAAACTTGTTCCTTTGGTACTTGTGTTTTTATGAATTAACCTGTTTAGTTGGTTCTACTAGATGGAGGACCTAATAGAGTCCTCTCTATTCTCTATCTCTTTTCATATAGTCCCACCCACCCAGAGGTGGCAAAATGTAATTCGACCTGTCAATCCTACTCTATCTTGACCTTATTAAATTATATCCTAAATTGTCCTCCTAATTAAACAAATTAGGGTTTGATTTAGCATTTCTAATTTGTTACTCGTCAATTTTCTTATTAGAGTTAAGTGTCAACCTTAACACGTTTACTTATTTTTATATAAGACAATGTCAAACTATCCATCGTTAAAATTTAAAAAATAATCTCATTTCATAATTTAGTCAGAATTAAAATTTAATAATCTTGACCCACAAACTCGCCTAGGATCAACTCTAACCCAAACTGGTTAGCAGGTCTAGTCCCACATATGCTAAGAAATGAAAGGGATTTCATCCTTGGGGGGTGGTCAGTCAAGGAGAAAATTTTAAGTTCGAGATCTCGTGCATTGATTTATAGGTTCTTTAATTACCGTTCCTTCACCACAATGTGGTTCTCTAGATCTCCATACTAAAGAAAAACTGCATGCAATGTTTGGTTCACTTGTTAGTACTATCCCTGGCCTTTCTTGGTGCCACATACACTAAATTAAGGATGGGTAGAAATTGAAGAAAAGAATGGCCATGTAATTTAAATTCTACAATTATTATTACCACTAATTAGATGTGAAAAATAAAGAGTAATTTTATGTGGGCCTACAACTAATTAATGGTAAGTAGCAAAAAAAAAAAAAAACCACACCCTCGCAGCCCCAACGTATGTTGCAGCAAGAAAGTCTATGCGGCGAGGGCCTGCAATGCTACTATTACTAGCATTTTTCTTTTTTAAATAGGTAAGGTACAAATTACATTTAATTTGGTTCTTTAAATGCAACTTTGCCCACACATTTTGTAGTATTTTTGTCCCCTTGTGAATTGAATCTCATCCTCCAATTCTGCATATTTTAGAAATTCGAAGCCTTCTATGCCATCCACCTATCTAGGGTATAGACGTCCCGCAAAATCTGAGATGTCTAGCACGATCCTTGATAAAGAGTACTAGTTCTTCTGGCCTATTTATTGGAATATTTGATACAAATTTTTACCCTATTTTCCTTAAATTTGTAATGTAAGATTGGAATGGAAAATGGCTCAACAATAATAATTATCATCACATGGGACGCTAACCATCTTCGTCTTTCAATACCCTTTTTATTATTTTGTACACGAATTTATAGAGCCCATGTGGTGGTCGGTCACAGTTAATATCTTGGTATATATACTAGTGAGCGGATTCGATGCCTTCGTTATGTTGCCAACACAATGATATTTTTGGGTTACTATTGCTTGTGAGGCCCACATACAGATTAACTAAAGACTGATTTTTTTTGTGAGAATGATTTACATGGCGAGGTGAACATCTTCACTAAAAATCAGTTCATTCTAAAATTGACAATCTAGTCGTCCATTTTTTAAAAAATTAACGGTGACTGAATTATTCATTTTTACCGCTAAATTGCATCAATGGTCATAAGGTTACAAGTTTTAAAATTAGTTGCTTTTTTGTGAGAATGATGGACATAATGATGATGAGAACATCCTCATAGAAAAATCAGCTATTGATTCATTTGTATGTGGGTCTCACAGGCTATGGTAACTGTGACGACAATATAACAATGGCACCGGAACCCACGAAAATAGTTAATATCTTGGTCTCAACACGAAGAGTCGGATTTTTCCACCCAACTTAGGTAATTAGGCACCTAGGCAGGTGTGAATGTTTGGCGGTTTCGTTAAAAAGGTCAAAAAACGGTCGTCATGAACTTGAGCAAAGAAAGTGTTAAACGTGTTTTCGTCTTTTATCAAGTAATGAACGAAACAGTTTTTTCGGCTGTTTCGTGTATTGTTACTTCGAAATCGTTTTTCTAAGATCGTGCTCGTGCATTCGTGATTTCGTGTGTTAGTGTTTCTTTTTTCATTGGTCCATAACGCTGTCCATTAAATTCGATGGTTGTGTGTTTTTACACATCTTCCTGATTTACGTCATTTAAAATTATTCTTTTATGTAAATTACGGTAACGGTAGTACTGCCAATAATGCTATACTTACAACACAATCCTACAGAATAATCAACAAAATAGAAATGTGATTTGCGTTAAACCCAAAAATAAATTATTCTGTAGGTTTTTTGATATGAAAATTCACCCTCATATTTTGCGTCAAACCCGAAATTATACCTTTTACTGTAGGTTTTTGGTCACTGTAGCACAAAAGTTATAAAAATTTGATAAATCAAATCAAATACATGAACTGAAATTTTGAATGACTGTTAATGGGTTGGTTATTGGTGGAACAATTGATTCTGTCACCTACGTGCATTTAATTCCTACTCTTTCTCTCTCTCTCTAGACCAAATCACTAACTACACCTCTCCAACTATAAATCTTCACTAGCATTTGTTCTTCTCTCTCTCTCTCTCTCTCTCTCTCTCTCTCTCTCTAGAAGACAGAAGACGGAGTAGTTTTCACTTTTCAACTTTGAACAAGTGTTTGGAGAGATGGGTATTGTTTCACTTATCACAGGGAAGGCAGGCCCAAGTGGGTTTGGGTCCGCTTCAACAGCTGAGCAGGTTACAGAGGGAATCGATGCAACCAATTTAACTGCTATAGTTACTGGTTAGTTTTCTTTTAATTAATTAGCTGTTTAATTTAGGGGTGTTTTAATGTTGCTAATCTTTTTATTCTTGATGGGAGTGATTACTTCGTTTGTTAGTTCTTAATCTGCTTATATTAGTTCTTTCATCAATGTTCATGATTAACAATTGAAATTTCTTTTTGTTTTTCTGGGTTCATCATCTTTTTATTGATGTTTCTGTTCTGGTTCCTAATTTCTTTCTTAATTAATCATTTTTCCTATAATTAACTAATGTTCTTCATGGTTTTCTATTGATGCCAATGCTGTTGTTTGCATACTTGCATATCTCTCTCTCTCTCTCTCTCTCTCTCTCTCTCTCTCTCTCTTGTTGATTTAATTATTGTTTTCTAATTTAGTTGTGAATTCCAAGAAATTTAACTTCTAGATTGGATTTTTCTGTTTTAGATTTATTCTCATGGATGTATCTTCATATACATTATATACAGATTTATAAGTTGTTATGGGTTTTTAATTCTCATCTTAACTTCTGTTTTGGATTTTTCTTTAGTCTACAGTCTAGACAGTTTCTGTTTCATGGAATCCTAATTTTGCCTTCTCATCATGATTGCATTTGGGTTTCTTGCATCATTCTTTTAGTAGTTCATCTTCAGGGGTTGCCATGGTTTTTATGAACTTTTTTTTTCAATCTCCATTACCCTGCTATTAGGTGTGATCGATACTAAAGAATCGTGGAAACTTGTTTTTGTTTTCTTCCCCTTGTATTTGTTTCTCAATTTAAGGATGACATTTATCTTTCTCATTTTGTTTGTGCTTTGTCCTCAATATGATCATAGGAGGAGCAAGTGGGATTGGTTTAGAGACTAGTAGAGTCTTGGCACTTTGTGGGGCTCATGTCATAATCGCCGCAAGAAATTTGAAGGCTGCAAATGAGGCAAAACAGATTATTCTGAAAGACAATGGAGCTGCTAATATTGATGTTTTGAAACTTGATCTTTGCTCAATGAAGTCTATCAGGGAATTTGCAAATAACTTTAATGCTCTTGACCTTCCCCTTAACATGTTGATGTAATGTCTCTTATCCCATAATTTTCTCCTCACCACATTGTAGAAGGGATTTTTTTTTTTTTTTTTCCCTTTTCTATGACGAACCGTTTATATTTAACCAGAAGATCTGTTGGTAATTTTCCAGAAACAATGCCGGTATTATGTTCTGCCCTTACCAGCTCTCGGAGGACGGAATAGAGATACAATTCGCAACAAACCATCTTGGTAATTTTATTATATAATCTTCTTTTAACTTTCTGATCTAATTTTTACTTTTTTTTTTTACTGCTTTGTAGGGTATTTAATTACATGATAGCAAATTTTATGAACTGTCCTGTTTTTCTTCATCTTTTCATCTGGATCAGTTTAATTTAACAGACATGGTTTTTGGTCAGCTAGAAGAAAAATTGATTGTTTTTTTTTTTGTGTGTATCAGGTCATTTCCACTTAACGAATCTTCTTCTCGACAAAATGAAGAAGACAGCAAGTGATACCGGGATCGAGGGGAGGATAGTGAACTTATCATCAATAGCCCACATTCACACTTATGAAGAGGGGATAAGATTTGATAATATCAATGACAGGAAAGGGTATGTCAAATAAAGGAATTCATCTTTTTTATTTTTTGTGATTACACATTCCTTTATACGTTTAGACAGATCGATACGTTCGTGATTCTTTTTGTTCTTTAATCTCCCATTTTCAAATTAGTTATTCTGACAAAAAGGCGTATGGACAATCCAAGTTAGCAAACATATTACATGCCAATGAGCTCTCCCGTCGTTTGAAGGTAATCAGTTTCGCTTCTGTTTTATGGTAAGTGTCATTTTACCTTGAAATGTATTTTGTTTTGGCTATTCCTCCATATATGTTGTAACATAGAAGGCGTGTGCCAGCTGAGTTGGTAAAACTCGGTGAGTATTGTACCCAGACCTGAGTTTGAAACCTCACTAACTATTTACAAATCGATAACCCTGCAGATATGGTTCCGTGTAAAACTATTGCTTTTGTTTTCCATTTTGGTACTGTAAAAGTATTCACCATTCAAAGTTATTCACTTCCATTCTTAATCTGTAACACATTTTTACAATCTCATTTGCTTAAACTATATTGGCCATTGGAAAAACAGGAGGAGGGCGCGAACATCACAGCGAACTCTGTCCACCCGGGGCTGATTATGACGAATCTGTTTAGATATTCGGGCTTTGTGTTCAGTATGTATCTGTTTTCACAAACACGATTTTAAAATTACGTACATGTAAAATTTGAAACCCAATTAGTACTACATTCATCCAAAAGGGTATTAACATTTACTCTTTCGTAAAATGTTTTCTAATTCTCATCTTCTTGCAGAGGTTCTGAAGGTATTAACATGTCTTCTTTGGAAGAATGTACCCCAAGTAAGCATCTCTCAATTGTTTCTGTTATGAAACTTCACTGCATTTTCAGCTGCTCTACATTATCAGACTATGATACCCAATAATGGCAAACCCAAAATCTGAAAATACCAAAAAAAAAAAAACGGTGTTTTAAGTAAGATTGAATCTGTTTAGACAGTTTTTTAAATCCAAAAACAATTTTTGGGTTTAATACCAAAGTTGTTTTCGATTAGTACAAATGCTGAGAATACGACCCAGATTTTACGATTGTATCCTATTTTTGGAAAACTTGTTTTTGGATCACAAACCAAAAGTGTTTTCTAAACTGAAATTTCGACACATGGTTCACATCTTTTTCATGAAAAAACTTCTTCAATACTAATTAAAGATTGCTTGAAAAGAACCCATATAAGTCATAATGATTAATGAACAATACTTGTTTTGTAGGGAGCGGCAACGACATGTTATGTTGCAGTTCACCCGAGTCTGAAAGGCGTGACGGGCAAGTACTTCCTAGACTGTAATGAGATGAAACCAAGCGCGTTTGCAAGAGATGAAGTGTTGGGAAAGAAACTATGGGATTTTAGCAACAAGTTGGTTAACTCAGTGGAGTTCCGTGGATGAATTACCTTTTTACAACTATAACTAAGCCCTAGAGTATCAGTACATGCATATATGGAAGCTTACATAATATATCCTTCTTATATTTCATATTTCACTAAAGATATTGTAGTTGGTTTCTGTTATTAATTCTAAAAGATGATGCAATTCAGTGTTAATGAATCCTCACAATTTATGCAAACAAACAAAAATCTGTTTGAGAGAGATTTGAATTTTGAAGGGTGAAGGGTGAATTGTTCTTTTCTTGAAACTTTTTAACCTATTGGATTTGTAGTATATCTCTATGTACTACTACTGGAAGGATTAGCTTTTTGAGTTCTATACTATTTGGGAATTTGAAAGAAATATTTGGGGTTGTAGGTTTTCAGTTGACCCAGATTTAGATTTGGTTGACATGTTCTTTCTATATTACCAAATCGATTGATGCATGTGGAAAGAATTGATGGAATGAAAATTTGAGAGGATGATCTCATTTTTGCTTCGTTTTTTTTGTCACATATGAGCCTCTCTAAAAAAAAAAAAAAAAAAAAATATTTGCCGGCCCCAAAAAAAAAAAAAAAAAATATCACTGCGGCATGTCTCAAATTTATACCCTTACAAAAGGGTATTGATCTTCCTACTAAAAATAACTTATTAGTGAAGCCGAAAAAAAAATCTGTGATGCTAGGGTTACCGAAAAGTCTACAAAATTTTCTACTGAAGTCACAATCTACGGTGGACGCATACTATTTCAGGATAGATGCAAATCACGAGGGTATATGAAAAATAGTTCCACTGTCGGATTAGCTTTCGGTCAGAAATTATGTAGGAATTTGCTGTAAGTTTAGCATGATCCAAAAAAAAAATTAGTCCTACTCCACCCCTAGAATATCATATAAAATGTTTTTGAATAAGTTAAAAAAAAAGGGTCATTTTGTCTATTCATCCAAAAGACTTTTAAATACGGAAATGTGAGGTTATACGGCAGAACCTACAACAAAGTGAATCTAATGGTGGATGTGTGATTTTTACCTAAATAACTAGAGTACGGAGCGACAGCAGGTTCGAGATCGGGAATGAGATCGTCGGAACGCCCAATTGAAAATATCCTAAGGTTTGAAGCACTTTCGGAGCGCCTGAATATGTTGATATATACTGATGTATATAACTAGGGATGTAAAACGGGTCAGGCCGGGCGCCCACGGGCCAATCTTGGGCTGGGCCGGGCCGGGCTAGACAGGGAGATAAAATACATGCCCATTGGAGCCCATCGGGTCGGGTGGGCCGAGCAGAGCATAACGTTTTGAGGCCCACAGCCCGCCCAAAGCCCGATATTTGTTCGGGACGGGACGGGCTAGGGCGATTGGGCCTTCGGCAATAACCTTATTTTCTTTCACTTAAAGAACCCAACTTCTTTTATAACCCACCATTCTCATACCTTTTCTCAAAGTTTAGTTATGTGGGACTAATTGCTTTAGGCCTCTAAAATAACTAGTTAATTTATTAGTCCCACATTGCTAAACATAATGAAGAGACTGAGAATGGTGGGTTATAAATATACTTATTTACATACTTTAATGACAAATACTAAGACATCCCTCTCCTTATGAGTGAGGTTGTGAGTTTAATCCTCTCATATGGAGGAGGTACTCATGTAATGTTAGTGTTAAACATTATAATTTTTTTTTAAAGAAAATAAAGAAAAATAAGAAGAGAGGTAGGAAGTGAGTGGTTGGGTTGGGTATCAGGTAGCAAGTTGAAGCCCGAGCCCGCCCACCAAATTAATTGGGTCGAGCAAGCCCAATTTGGGCTTTGGGTACCCATGGTCATAGTTGGGCTCGGGCCGGTTAGGCCAGGTATCGGGCCGACTGGTAGTTTTTACGCTCCTATATATAACACTAAAATACCCATTAGAACAATTAAAGAGTATTAGAAATTCGTCATATTGATCATGATCAATGATGAGTGATGATGATGATGAATGGTGATGGTGGTGATGATCAACAACAACCAAGATGATGATAAATGGTTAATGGGTTTTTAGTTTAAGCGAATATAATTATTAAATATTTGGTAGACTATTTGACTGATTCAAACTCATTGAATATTTGACCAATTTATTAATGCTTCTTCACAAAATCCTTGCCAAATTAAAGATTCTCCACATAACATTTTGAAAACTACGAATTAAATTTCAGGGACCGCAGATTGGAGGCGGATCCGCTCCCAATCTGTGAGTTCGCAGATTGGGAGCGGGAGCGCTACCCAAACCTAGCGGATCTGGTTACTAAGATTTTTACATATTTTCGTGATTTGTGCGTATTTTAAAATGATAAAAAAGTTCTTTGAAAACTTTTTGATATATATTCTGCAGTAAAACATGTTATACGTGTAGCATTACCATTTGGAAAAAATACATTAAAAATACTTTAGTTTGGAGAAATTACATCTAAGTTACTATTTTCATACTAAATACAAAAATAACAGCCACCCCTTATTTTACCCCAAAATACCCTTACTGTTTAGATGAAATTATCTCACATATGAGTCTAGAATTAGGTCTAGATTGAAAAATAAAGGGTCTAGACAGTAAAAAAAACTAAGAGGGTACTTTTGGAAGATTTTGAACAAAATTGAAGGAGAATGTTGTTTTTGTATTTAGTTAGAAAATCGTGACTTAAATGCAATTTCTCCAAACTAAGGTGTTTTTAATGTACTTTTCTCTTACCATTTTGAATATCAAATACAACCACGAATTACGAAACCACCTAACATGTCATTTTAGTGCAAGTCAATTTGTATCGATTTGAGGTGTTAGCCAATCCAATGTAATTGCTCACATACAAGTACATTTCCTTATCATCGAGCATCACATTATTCTAAACTTCAAAATTCAATCAAAAGGTGGTTGAAAATTAAAAGTAAATTGGATAGTGATGGGCCGAGCTCAGGCTCAGCTTTTAATTGAGCAGGCTTTAGGCCCAATCAGGTATGGTTTTCGTTGGACTCAGGCTTTAATCATGTATCAACAAACACCCCAAAATGGGCCGGCCTACGGGCCAATGTCCCAACACTCGAATGAAAAGGATTGGAAATGAGCTCTAGGTTGTGCACTACTTGATCACAGTTCTAAACCATCCCCTGTCCAGTATGATCCAACTTTGCAGAGCTTCTGCAACTTATAGCTCGGGGGAAGGGGAAAAAAAAAAAAAAAGCTTCCTTCTTTAATCGTCAATGAAGATCTTTCATCGTTCTCGTACTCTTCAAAACCCTAATTTTCTTACGAAACCTAGAAAATTCTGCAACTCGTCCAACAAAATCTCTACAGAAGATGAGGAGAAGGACGACGGGTTCGTGACCATTCTAAGAGAAATCGTGAGAGGAAAACAGAGCTGGAAAATCTCATTTAACAACACCTTCATCTCACAGAGATTAAAGCCTCGTCATGTTGAAAAGGTTTTGATTCAAACACTAGATGATCCCAGGTTGGCTTTGAGATTCTTTAACTTTCTAGGTTTACATAAAAATTTCGATCACTCGACCCTTTCTTTCTGCATTTTGATTCATTGTTTAGTTCAATCTAATCTCTATTGGCCAGCATCTTCGGTTCTTCAAACACTACTCCTTCGTGGGTTAAACCCTAGGGAGGTTTTTGAATCCTTAATGAATGCATATGAACAATGCAGATCTTCTTCAATTCAAGGGTTTGATTTATTGATTCAAAATTATATTCAGAACAAGAGAGTGTTAGATGCTGTTACAATCGTTAAGCTCATGAGGCAGAGGAATTTACTGCCTGAAGTTAGGACTTTTAGTGCAATTTTGAATGGGTTAGTGAGAATTAGGCGATTTGATATGGTTTTGGATATGTTTGATGAGATTGTTAAGTCTGGGATTCATCCAGATATTTATATTTACACGGCGGTAGTTCGTGGCTTCTGTGAGTTGAAGAATTTTGTTAGGGCCAAGGAAATGATTTATCAGATGGAGACTAATGGCAGTGATTTGAGTGTAGTAACCTACAATGCTTTGATCCATGGACTCTGTAAAAACCAGCGAGTTTTAGAAGCTGTTGAAATTAAGAACTTGTTAAGTAGCAGAGAACTGAAAGCTGATGTAGTTACATATTGTACACTTGTTCTAGGCCTTTGTAAGGTGGAAGAAATAGAAATTGCTGTAAAATTAATGGATGAAATGCTCAAATTAGGGCTTGTTCCAAGTGAAGCTGCATCCTCGTCCCTTGTTGAATCATTAAGGAGAAAAGGTAAGATTATAGAGGCTTTCACTTTAGTTGATAAGTTGGGGCAGTTTGGAATAATACCCAATTTGTTTGCTTATAATGCCCTGATAAATTCGCTCTGCAAAAATGGGAAATTGGGTGAAGCAGAATCACTTTTCTCTAAGATGAGAGAAAGGGGTCTGTTTCCAAATGAAGTTAGTTATTCAATTTTGATTGATTCTTTCAGCAAAAATGGGAAACTGGATTCCGCACTTCTGCTGCTACATCAAATGGGAGAGGAACATATAAGGGCAACCGTGTATCCTTATAACTCTTTGATAAGTGGGTATTGCAAGTTGGGGAAATTGAACGAGGCAGAGAAACTGTTTGAAGAGATGATTAATAAGGGATTGTCACCAACAGTTATGACCTATACAACATTAATAAGTGGATATTGCAGGGAAGAAAATTTGGACAAGGCATTTAAGCTTTATCGCGAGATGTCAGAGAAAAACATTCCACCAAACACTCACACATTTACTGCACTAATTGGGGGTCTTTGCCGTGCAAAAATGATGGTTGAAGCGGGTAAGTTATTCAATGAGATGTTGGAACAGAATGTTATCCCAAATGAAGTAACTTACAATGTCATGATTGATGGACATTGTAAGGTAGGGAACACGGTTAGAGCTTTTGAATTACTCGATGAAATGGTGGAGAAGGGTCTTGTGCCAGATACATATACGTATAGGCCTTTAATAAGTGGTCTTTGTTTGACAGGTAGAGTGTCTGAAGCCAGAGAATTTGTGGACGATCTTCATAAGGAGAACCACAAACTAAATGAGATATGTTTTACTGAGCTTCTACATGGGCTTTGCAAGGAAGGAAAGTTAAGGGATGCCTTTAGTGCTTGCAAGGAGATGATGGAAAGAGGACTCAGCATTGATCTTATTTGCTATGGTGTGCTTATCTGTGGCGTTCTTAAACAACGTGATATAGTAAATTTATCACGGCTTTTGGAGGAGATGTATAAACGAGGATTCAAGCCTGATAATGTAATATACACAAGCATGCTTGATTCATTTTGCAAACTGGGAGACCTTAATGAGGCCTTTAGAGTTTGGGATAAAATGGTTGACGATGGGTGCATACCCAATGTTGTGACATACACTGTTCTAATAAATGGTTTATGCAAGGCTGGGTTTGTGGACAAGGCTGAGCTGCTTTGTAAGGAAATGTTGGCTGCAAACTCCATTCCTAATCAGGTTACTTATGGTTGTTTCCTTGATAACCTCACAAAGGAAGGACATATGGAGAAAGCTGTGGAGCTTCACAAGGTAATGCTTAGCGGGTTTTTAGCGAACACTGTGACTTATAATATACTTATCCGGGGTTTCTGCAAATTGGGTAGAACTCAGGAAGCTTCAGAGCTCCTTGTTGAAATGATAGATAATGGTGTTTCCCCGGATTGTATCAGTCATTCAACTCTCATTTACGAGCACTGCAAAAGCGGGGACCTGCAGGAAGCTTTTAAGCTTTGGAACTTGATGCTAAGTAAGGGGCTGAAGCCTGATAGATTGGCATATAATTTTTTGATCTATGGGTGCTGTGTCAACGGGGAACTGACTAAGGCTTTCGAATTGCGTGATGAAATGATGAGAAAAGGAGTTGAGCCGAATATGGTTACTTACAATTCTCTCATTCATGGAACTTGTTTGATAAATTCCTTCTCATTTTCTGGGGGATAGTTTTGCTTTCGAAGACCATTTGTGGTGGAAACATATAAGAACTGAAAGGGAAGCAGGAGATGTCTGGTCCTGATGCTCGTTTTAGTTGGTGTGTAAAGTTATTGATTTTGGAAAGGTGAGTTTGAGCTGAAGAAGCCTCTAAGGTGCTCCCACATCTACCCACCAATAATTCAAGAGATGAGCCAATTAATCATTCTTTTGTACAATAGTAAAATTTTGTGATAATCAAACTGTAGTTGAAAAACCACACCATAACTGTAAAAATGGTGAGTTTGAGCTGAAGATGCAGCCTCCAATTGATTTGTAATTTTCATTGTTCTTCCCATTTATATATATGGATTAGTGATAAGTTCTTGAATAAAGTATACCTTTTTATTCATAAGTGCCTCTCATACCTCCTACTTTGGGTGGAATATCCCTTTCTAAACTCATGAATATTTTTTGCTCAGCAAAAATGAGTGATATTATATAGAAAAAAAATGGAGAAAACAGAACAAAGCCAAGCAAAAAAGAACAGGCTTGCAGGAAGATCTCAAGCCAACAAACAAAAAAAATTAAAAAGCTAAAAGACAGAGGAGAAGCATCATCAAGGGATCCCAACTAGGTTGGCACGCACCTTTACACCTCTGACTCATATTAGGAACTACATTCCAATTACACAAACTGATAATAGGATTTGTTACAGTCCTCTAGAGCAGGCAAAAACCTTGGTATGCTATCAAAGTATTCAAGGGAACCTTCAGCTAACCCAACTCCCCTTTTCGTCATGGTCCCCTGCGAATTAGATTCTCTAAAAACAGCAGAAAATTTGAAGCTTGTGAAATGTTGCCCCGTGGCTGTCCACCTAGCTTGAACAACCCAAGGAACCATTCTTTTGGAAAACAGAAATGGCAGAATTGGAATCTGATGTCACCCACACATGATTCCAGCCAAGACTTCTTGCTTTTTTCCCAACCCCATAACAATGGCCATAACATCTGCTGTGAATGGAGCAAACTCCGAGGTTACCTGCAATTGCACCTATGCAAGAACCATGATGATCCCTTAGCCCAACCCCAGAGCCTGCTCTCCCACAGCAGATTTTTAACTCCCCTGGTCTACGAAGAAGCCAATAACAACACACACCACCATCAACTGTTTTACAGGGAGAAGAGGAATTTTAAAAAGCTTCAGGATGCGAAGATCCTCCATACTGTTTTTCATGGTACCCTTCATAGGAAGAGATCCTTCAGTCACTTTCAAAAGAATAAATCTTTTGATCTTCAAAACAGAAGCAGGCCTCATTATAAAAATTAACCTTGTTTGAATGCAGCCAAATTATGAGAAAGAGTGTTCAAAACACAACCACACNAAAGTAGAAAGTTTCTCTCTCTATTACTAGCCCTTCTTCTCCGATCACTTGGTTAACCTAAAACCCCCCTTTGGGAGGAGTGACGTTCCTTAAAGAGTCACAGGCCAACTACCGTGAAATGACTCTGTGACTCGAGGTTTCCTGTTTCATACATCTTACATTCAACAGAGATCAATAATAAGAAAAATGAATGATCTTCCTGAAGGACCTGCCTCAGGTCTTCAAGCTAATTTCAAATGCATAGCAACTACGGCCTCTAGGATAAGATTTATTGAGTTCGATGTCAAAGTAACAAATTGCAAACCAAACATCAAAATGCATATGAACCCAACATTCAGTCCTTGATAAAACAATATAACAAACTAACAAGGTTTTTCGCCAATCACACATGCACGCATGCAAAAGTAAAGGCTCGTTATTGAAGAGTCACCATTAAGGCATTAAATTAATGCAAATAGAGCCTAAAATTTAAGCAGCGCCCAGTTCATAAAAATTGTTAGTGCCCCAAATCACTTCCCTTGATCATTTTTTCAAACAAGAATTAGCTACTGAATTTATTGCTGAGGGAATATTGTTAACATAATATTGCATAAAACTTCAAAGAAACAAACGAAAGAGGAAATAGAGACTGCAAACAGAACATGACTATTAATAAAACTTGAGCTGACTAGCACCAGCATGAGCATATGAAATGGAACATTTGATTGTGTAAATCAACTCAACAAAAACATAAAAGAAAATTTACAAACATACAAGAGTTAGTTCATGACAAACTGAAGCGAACATTTAAGGCCAAACATTAACAATCCAAACAAGAATGTAGCTTATAAGGCATGTAATCCATAACAACATCCAAACGTGCTGGTTCAAACAAAACATGGGCCCAAAAGCATCTTCCCGCTCTGAATTGTAAAATAAGACCGCTGCATGGAATGTTGATTGAATTGTTTGTGCCACTGATCGAGGCCAGATACACCAGTAATGGAGAGATGGGGACAGTTGAAGTTCATCCTTTGAACCTTATGGTTATAGTAGTTTAAAGGAAGTCATCTAGAGGAGTTTGACAGCAATATGTACCTATTCCTTCAAATATAACTCGTAGGGTGAAAATCTAAGATGGCTTGCCATGGATTTGCAGTCAGGTAGAAACATGGACAACTCATAGGAAACTTTCAAGACTCAAAGGGGTAAGAGCTAACAAGCCACTGAAATGAGCTACAAGGACAGAGGCCTAGATTCAAAGACCTGAAACACGCAGCCAGATGACTTCTCTTAGCTTTCTACTATAACCCACCAATCTACAAAACAAGACTCTCAGTTGGGACCTAACCTCTTGCTGGGGACACGGATACAAGTAAGGCGGCCTCAAGGCATACGTCAATGAATATCAAACAAAAGCTGAAGTTGTTACTGGAAAAATATAATGGGTATCAGATCTGAACCAAGGTCTCTATCAGTCAAAAGCGACAATCTCCACCAGACTTGATAGGCACGTCGCAGGTTGGGGCAAGCTTTCCCAGCCTGGAATTTCACAAACCAATCTGAAAAATAACGTGATTGTTGATCGTACGGCAGTGTCAATATGGTTTTCCCGATACCTTCCTCTATGACTTCTTTCTCAAAGAACGGCAAAATGACAAGCTTGTCGTAATCAGCGTAAATAAAGTCAAGCCACATCTTCAACAGGGAAGATCGTGCTTGCATAGGAGCCAGAATCTTCTTGGAACCAATCCCAATGCAAATGGTTGCAGAAATCATCAAAACCACGCATCTTGCAGACCTGTTCATCTTCCGGTAGTATTCTGAAATTTCGTTCTTACTTATCCAGTAATCAACAACATTGTCGGCGATCTTCTCATCCATCATAACGCCTAACAACCACATGATATGTTGAGTCACTTGACTAATCTTTTCTGATAGGTATGTGGTGGACATCTCGGTCAACTGGTTGGAAAGCACTCTGCAATGATCAATCAGCATGTCACAAGACTGTTGGAAAGCGTATTTCATGAATGCTTGCTGCCCATCTCTGCTGATGGGGGGATCTCCGATAAGAATATCCAAGATGAGATTCCTGATTTCATCACGAAGCATTGAGTTGTTGAATGTTGCATTCCCCGTTACGCCTTTCATGAGTTCCATGACACTGTCTTCTGTATCTGGAGAAGGGTAAGAAGTCAGCCGTGCAATCACGGTATCTCTGTGATGTCCGTAAGACTGCAATGGGTGGACGACAGACCTAACCTCCATGCTTTCCCCTACGGTCCAGGGTACAGCCTCTAAATACTGGAGGCAGGAGAGGGCTCCATCATCGAAACCCACGTCATCGAAAAGCTGTGACAGAGAAGAAGCAAGTTCATTAGAAAATTAACCAAACATAGGAAACCCAGAAAATAAACCAACAACAATATATAACAATGCGTAAAAGCAGGCTCTAGGATCCTTCTTTGGAAAGGATTTCCTAGGTTTCAATAGTATTTCCTACATTATAGTAGTATTCGATCCCTTACAAGGGAAGGTATTTACAGATTTACAAAAACCTTCAATAGTTGGATCATGTCTTTCAATCCTTGAAGGTCAAGGATATCTTTTAAGATCATTTTGGATCATTCTTTCGAATATAACTGGAGGTCTGAAGTTTACAAAACAGATTTACAAAAACCTTCCATAGTTGCATGTCTTTCCATCCTTGAAGGTAAACGATATCAATAATTCAGATCATTTTTGGATCATTCCATCCAATATAGCTAATTGAAGAAAGATAAATAAAGCTTTTATTTTAACTTTTTCAACTGTTCTTCAATTTTAATGGGCATCTGATCTGATTTCTCCCAATTTAAGTCTTTCTTCAACTATATTTGAACAATTTCATCCAAAAAAAAAAAGCGTTTGGTTTAATGGGGGATCTAATTGTTGACAGAAGTTTACAAAATCTGATCAGTTGGTTACCTTAAGCAAGTTGAGCACATCCAGGACACCACCCTCTTCCCTAAGATCTCTCTTCAGATTAGAGGAGTGGATATATTTCAAGAGTTTCACAAAACTCTCAAAATCCGTACAATTGGGGACTTCAGCTTCTTCAGAATTGAGCATCGCCGCAAAGACCCGGCTCTTACTGCTCAGAACCTCCCGGTTAACCCTTACGGGAAACCGCTGGGACCCATCTGGGGATACCAAGAAAATGGTAGTGTCAGTGCTCTCCGCCATTAATGACTGTTGGAGTAGTAATAAGAAATGGGTTTTTACGATTGTTGGAGGAGTAATAAGAAAATGGGCTTTTACTACTGTTGGAGGAGGAATAAGAAATTGGGTTTTTACGACTGTTGAAGGAGGAAGAGGAAGAAGAATTGGGTTTTTTACGACTGTTGGAGGAGGAGGAAGAAGAAGAACTCTGGTTTTTCCGAGTGTTGAAAGAGGAGGAAGAAGAACTCTGGTTTTTCAGACCGTTGGAGGAGGAGCGTGTTTCTCTCTCTTATTTTATACTGCAATGAGATAGGTCGGTTTAGGAAAAATTTCAAAATTTGAAATTCTCTGGAGCTGCTGCTGCTCTGCTCTGCCTCTGTTTAATGAAACTAGTGAGTTGGTTATTGATCAGATATCATCAGTTCAAAATTTTCCGTAAGCGTTTGATTGCAATGGACCCACCTTTGACACCATGTGATTGGTTCATAACTTCAAACTTTCTCACTCTACTCCCCCGCCCCCATTCATGCAGTGGGTCCCTCTTCACACACGTTAGTTAGACCGAAGAGAGTCTTCAAGAGATTTCTAGTTTGAGTGTTGAGATATGACGCGTGCCAAGATCCTGCTCTTGTCCGTAGGATCCGCACATTGTAGAAGATCCTACGGTCATTCAGAACGGCTCTCATAAACCTGGATGCAGTAAATCGTTTTCTCCAACCCAAGAAACAACTTTTTATTCCTATGTACTTTTTCTCTCTGACATTCTGACAACGACTTCACGTCTCTCTGCAACCTTTTTTTTATTCCTATGTACTTCTCTCTGACAACGACACTTTAACAATCCCAAAACGTTTCTGGCAAGCTGCTAGCGTAACACCAAAAGCAGTGTCCACACTTGAGCTGGCTACATATGCGCGGTCAAATTGCCACGTCATCAATGATATTTCAAAATAATAAAAAAATCGTGCAAAGGCCTGAGCAAAATGAGTGAGAATGGCTTCTTTAACTCCAAGCGAGGGGGTAGGCAAGGGTGGGAAGGAGAGTAACCAGCTAATCTAACTTCCTGCCCCCCCTG
>MVGT01000437.1:5005598-5171143 GCA_002174775.1 Macleaya cordata | reverse complement strand
CTAGATCAATTCCAATTGATGCAAGTGTTCTAATCGTTTTTCTTCGTCTTCTCAACAATGTAAGCAGATTCGGATGAAACCTCAGTAGATTTGGAACTGATTTTATCAAAACAGAATTCAAAAACAGATAAGTTCTCAACCGCGGTTAAAGATCTAGAAGTACAAGTTTTCAAATTTGGAGGAGAGTTTGAGGTATTGCTTGTTATGATCAAGTATTGTTAGGTATTTGAGAATGTAAACGACTTTTTAAGAACAAAAGTAAATTTCAGCCGATTTTTAAGGATTTACTTTTCTTATTTCGGTTTGTAGGCTGCCCAAATTTTAATTTTGAAATCACACTGATGACGTGGTAATTAGGCTACCCATAGTTTGAGGCGCCACCTCGTGTCTGACACTGCTTTTGGTGCTAGGTGCTAGCTTCTACGTTTATGGACAACTTTTTGTTTGCTTCCTTTTTATTTGGGAGATAATGCTATACTTACAGAAAAACCTACATAATGAATAGAAATCTTTTGGTAGCGTGTATCCTCATGATTTACGTCAAATTCAAAATTATTCTTTTTGTAGATTTTGTTGTAAGTTTTTCAGTAATTGTAGCACTACTGTATTTAGGGACACTGCTAGTGTAACACCAAAATTGTCGCCACCACATGTCCAAATTTTTAAAATTTTTGGATTTTTTTATAGAATTTTTTTTCTTTTCTCTTTTTTTGGCGTTGCATCCGAAAACTTAGAATCATCAAATCCACTCAGATTGATTTCATCCAACGGTGGTAATCAATTAATCCAAATCAAAAGAAGAATTTTTATCAAAACAGAAGGATCTTGGTTTAAGGGTTGATTTGAGGGTATTGGAAGTCTTAGAATGGACAAAATAATATGTTATGTCTCATTTATTCTAAAGTCAACCATTTACTTTAAGTGAGTAATGAGTTGTTTAGTTTCAAAAAAAAGATAATAAATAATATGTTGTGTTTCAAAATAGAAGGAATAAATGATGTTAGGTCTCAAGTAAAATAATAACTAATTTGATAGTTTCAAAAAAGAAAATACATAACTACCTTTGGCGAAGGTGCCACAAAGGCTAGAAAATCACTAAAGAAGGGTGCCACATCGCCAGAACATGACACACATGGCAGCGGTATATAAGGTATGACAGACCGTACAAACGACAAGTCATCTGCACTCTGATAAAAGGAAAAGGAAGAAAGGGAATTAGGGCAAGAATGGACACAAGGATCCTCAAGATGGAAAGGCTATAAATACCATAAAGGTAGGTTTCAAAAGACCATGAAGGATTAGACACTCAGACTTCAAATCATCCTCAAAGTAGAAAGTTTCTCTCTCTATTACTAGCCCTTCTTCTCCGATCACTTGGTTAACCTAAAACCCCCCTTTGGGAGGAGTGACGTTCCTTAAAGAGTCACAGGCCAACTACCGTGAAATGACTCTGTGACTCGAGGTTTCCTGTTTCATACATCTTACTCAGTCTAACACCTCATCATTCTGAAAATCCATTTCATACAAATAAGAATAAATGATGTATTAGATTTAAAAATTATAATTATATGTTAATTAATATTTGCGGTGGGCATAAAGTGGCTTGAGCTCTATAATGCCCTAATCTTGAATTTAGACCTTATTTTTTGTTCAGTCTCGGTCCCGTTCATTCTTAAAAAAAGGCTCAGCTAAAAAATTATCGAGCGGGCTTCGGACCGGTCCAACCCAATTAACTGGCTTATTTATTTTGTGGGGTGTTAAAAACGGTCTAACTTCACCGTCTTTGTATTTGAACCACCCTATGGCTAAAAGTGGGTGAACAAAACTGCACCCCCGCACTCGAAAAAAATTGTCACGTGACATTTTAGTGGCGAGTTTCAATCTCTACCGAACGATACTTGAGCCCAGATTCCCGACCCAATCCACCAAAGCTGCCATGGTAATGGCGGACTCCATTAATTTCCACCCCTCACAGACACAGCACCTCTAATTATTCTGGCACGCCGTTCTCTTACTAGTTCGTCGATCAAACCATCTCAGCTTCCTTCTCAACTAAAGATCTTCAGATCACCCTCCTCTACTCTTCCAAACCCTAGCTATCGCATATCGGCTTCTTCAATGAGTATGGAGCAGGCTTAATTGTTCCTCATGAAATTCAAAATGATGGGGAAGGTATATATTCCTTTTACTCTTTATACCATACTAGGGTTCGTTTCATATATATATATATATATATATACATGGGTTATTGAAGCTTGTGACAGATTTTGATGCTATATGATCAATATTGTAATGTATCAGGGTTTCTTTTTCTTTTTTTGAATTTTGAATTTGTTTTCACCATTCAACAATTTTTTTACTAGAAGTAAATCCTTGTTCGTTCCTGTTTTGGTGAAGAGATGTGCCATGTGAACAAACTCTGGAATCCCTTAACTTTGATCACTTGAGTTCTTACTCGTTAAATTTAATGTCATAGTCTGTAGACTCTGTATTTATTGTAAGTTTCATAAATATAAATACAACACAGTTTGTGAATCGGCTGCATGACTCAAGCTTGGCACAGTCAACTGAAAAACTGGCTCTAACCATCTTTCCTATCATGTGTTTTTGGTTTCGTACTAGATGTGCTTTTCTCAAGATTTCAGCTGTCGTCTTTTATTACTGATGCTTTTTTTTTTTTAATTTTTTCGGTGTCCTTGTAATGAATTACGACATTGAATGCCCAATAACAATTTTGTGATTGTGTTTCAATCTACAAATGTCATGACATCCTAAATGTCAAACTGCTTTTACCATGCTGCACATTGGTCTTAACTGTAACTTCATCAGACTGACAGATCTAAAAAAAAAAAACCTTAATGCTTATATATATCGTTTTATTTTGCAGGTTAGAGTTGATATGGATCAACCAATACTTAGAGCCACAGATGTACCTACCAAATTACCAGCAAACAAGCTGTTGTCAAGGCTGGACCAGAAATCGATGGTGTAACCTGGAATGTAACATGTAACACATGGGAATGGGGATGGGATGTGATATGCCCATCCTTCTGCAACTGAATACAACAGTTGGTGGCTTAGACAATGCATGGATGGGCTAGGCCTCTATTTGCAGGAAACAAGACCCATGGCCAAAGGGACCACTAGAATTAAGTTATTTATTTTATGACCTAAGCAGCTACTAGGACATTTTGAAGGTGTGGCAGTGCCTAGTCACAGGTAAAGGTTTTGCAATTGATAAGTTTTTCTGATGTTTGACTGTTTTGGGAAACACCATCGGTCTTTGTGCTGCTAAGTAAACTTTCTACAGTACTATTTCTATATTAGTTCTTTATCAGCCAACAGAGGAGCATATGATTGTGGATGGGTTGGGATCTTGGGGAAGAGATTGAGGCCATCTAAAGTGTCGGAGCAGACCATTTTAGTTGTTGTCCTCCTGCGTTGTCACTAACAAGACTTTTCTAATTATGTGTGTAGATTCATAACTGCTAATTAATGGAATATGTTTTTTTCTCCTTTTCTGATTGGTAACTATTGGAATACATTTTGACCCGACTTGTTGCTAATGGTTCCTTTGCTGCTCCATTTTCTATTGGCGTATACAATTTCCACTCTCGCTAACATAATAAGTTCATGATTCAAGTCTTTTTATTTATTTAATTATTATTATTATTTGTTTAATTTTGCAGAGTTTGTGCAAGGCTTCTCTCTTTCCCACTTGAAAATGCGTGTTTGGGAGCACATTGCAGGTAATTTGATGTCACATGTGAATAGTTTTTGTGCTGGGACTTGCTTTATTGTATTTTTCCCCTCTTTCTATGAAGTCGGTAAACTGCATATTTTTGCTCATTCTTTTTGAGTTTGGCAAACAAAAGAAAAGCAAGAGCAAGTGAGCTATCGTATTAAATTGTACTTTACGCTGTGACTCTGGATTCTTACATTGCATTTCACATAGGCAGATGTGCAGTGTCCTCCTTGCATAGCTTGCAGGATCCATGGTGTTGGAGCCTGTGAGACTATTTAATTTGGTCTTAAAAACTAGCTGATAGAGTCATATTGGTGGTTCAATAGAGCCATTTAATCTGAAAGGGTGGTCCTTTTTTTTCTAGTAAGTATCTGAAAGTATGGTAAATGCAGGAGCAACATTGGCATGTGGAACTGGGGCTTGTACAGTGGGGATCATTGGAGATCTGCCTGGGGGACCATTGGAGATCGAGTGGATGGAGGCAGACAATCATGTTTACATGACAGGTCCTGCTGAGGTAGTGTTTTATGGATCTGTACCAATTTAGTGTTCCTTTGGGATTTCTTTTTTCGAAGTTCTCATCTCGATTGGAACATAATTGCCGGAATCCTGTATAACTAGTAATTTATTAGCTTTAGAGTTGTGCCTGCAGACGTGTTCCATCTTCATATGTAGCTACTATATGTTCATTTTTAGAAACTATAAGTCAGGTATACCAGTGTACCCTAAACAAAAATGAAAAAACAAAAAAAAGTATAAAAAATAAACATAAATGAATAAAAAGAACTACATGTTCATTTATCAGTCTAAGTTTGCTTCAAAAAAAAAAAAATTTATCCATCTAGTTTATCAGATGCAAATCAAAGGTCTCACCTTGTAGATTAGAACCCAAACTCAGCTGGCTGAATTCCTTGTACCAAGTAGCTTTATATACATCAAGGTGATTTCATGTACTGATGGTTGGCTGAAGTGATAGGCTCCAACTTGGAAGATGAATAGTACAACCACATATTTCTGTGGTTTTGGGTTCTGCACCCATGAGATAACATTCCATCAGGATTCAGCTTGTAGTCACCCTGTGGTGAGTTATATTGGTCCAAAAGGAAACTATGTTTTCAGTTTTGATGGATTTGGAGGCTCCAATGGATCAATTCTTGGAACTTGGAAACCTTTCCTTTGTCCTTGCACCCAAACACCCCTATGTTGATAACAAATAGTCAAGGTTCTAGGTTGATGGTGGTGTCGTGGTGGTAGAAGTGCAATATTTTTGTGGTGGCTAGTGAAAATGAAATTAAAGTCTTCATTAAAAAAAGATGAAATTAAAGTCTAAAATTGACTTTTAAGTGTGGAAGACTTAAAAAAGATGCGGAATACAAGGATAAATAATTGTGATACTCAAGAACTGACACAAACCGATTATCCCAGTTTAGGTCCATTATATGTTTAAACAGATCAATAAGTTCCTGATTCTTTTTCTTCCATTTCCAAATCAGATATTCTGACAAAAAGGCGTATGGACAATCCAAGTTAGCGAACATATTACATGCCAGTGAGCTCTCCGTCGTTTGCAGGTAATCAGTTTTGCTTCTTTTTCATGAGTGTCATTTTACCTTGGAAAATTGGATATATTTTGTTTTGGCGATACTGTCCATATAAGTTGTAATGTGGAAGGTTCACCCTTCGACGTTATTCACTTCCATTCCTAATTTGTAACTCATTTGTACAATCTGTGCTTAAAACATATTGAACTGTCATTTGCGAACATCACAGTGAACTCTGTCCACCCGGGGCTGATTATGACGAATCTGTTTGAACACTCAGGCCTTGTGATCAGTGTGTAGTCAGATTGAAGGTATTAACTGTTAAGGCCCATTGGGCGCAACTCTCCTTGAAACCCGGCTTGCAAGGAAAGAGGTGCCCAAGGCTTATACACTTCACAAACTCAGTGCCCTGGCGATGTGGGATTATACTAACATTAACATCTATTCTTTGGTAGAATGTACCACAAGTAAGGTTCTATCAATTGTCTCTGTTATGAAACTTGGCTGCATTTTCAGCTGCTCAGCATTACTATGATACCCAAATATGGCAAACCCAAAATCTGATTTTTAAATTCGAAAACAGTATACCAAACCTGTTTTTGGATAGTACAAATACTGAGAACACAACCAAGATTTTAGGACTGTAATATTGTAAACTAGTTTTGGAGAACTCATTTTCGGATCACAAGCCAAAAGCCTTATGAAAATGCAGTTTTAAACTGCAACTTGGACAGATAGTTCACATCGATTTCATGAAAAACCTTATTCAATACTGAAGATTGCTTGAAGATAGTTATAATGAATGATAAAGGATAATTTTTTTGTAGGGAGCGGCGACGACATGCTATGTTGCACTTCACCCTAATCTGAAATGACTGGCAACTGGCAAGCACTTCCTAGACTGTAATGAGATGAAACCTAGCGCATTTGCTAGAGATGGAATATTGGCATAGAAACTACGGGATTTTAGCAACAAGTTGGTTAGCTAGGTGGAATCCAGTTGAATTACCTTTCTACTACTAAAACTGAGACAAAGATCATCAGTACATAAATGGAAGTTACAAAATATATGTTCTTATATTTCTTATTTGACAATAGAAGTATGGAGATCAATGATGGCATCTGCAAAGTAAATGAATCATAAGATCTTCCTGAACTGCCTCAGGCCTTCAAGCTAATTTCAAATGCATAGCAACTACGGCCTCAAGGATAAGAATCACAAGATAACCATCAAAAAAGATTGCGAAGTGGTTAAGACACTCACCTCACAGTCTTCCTGGTGGCTACTCCATGGGGTTAATTCCTCTGATGATGTACCGTAGTAACCGAAACCTTGGTATAGGGGTGACGCTCCCGCTCCGGAACCTCGCGCTCCCGCTCCGAACTATGCTCCGACGCTCCCGCTCCGAAGGTATTTTAGAACTAAGAACATTTTTTAATCGGCCACTCCGACGCTCTCGCTCCCACTTTCGTTCCCGCTCCGACCCGCGCTCTGGTTACTTAGCCTGGTAGTTGCTAAAAGGAGAAAGGCACAATCCCGAGAACTAGTCAGGGTGCTCTAAGAGGCTTGGATATCTCGGTAAACAAAAAAATCATAAGATATATCGAGCATTGCCTTCTTGAGGAGAAGTGCTAGCGACACGCACTCTAGCCCAGTTGCTAGCGTTTCTCTTAGGCCTGTGTTTGGTTGGTTTCTTTAAACTTTGGAATTCTATTTCAGAAATGCGATTCCTGGGGAGGTGGATTTGTGTGTGTGATCGCCCCTGCCCAATGTTATTCCCCTTCCCAACTATCCAAACATGGCCACGTCTAGCAATAGCACGCCATTAGCGACTGCGGTTAGCAATGGTCACTCGGGAGTCGGGACTCCTTACGAAATGCCGGCAATATCCCCATTCTCGTGTCATTTAGTCATATTCAAGAAAGAACAGCGAACTTCCTAAAACTAAAATGTGCCACTATAAAATGCGATGGGGGTACCAACAGACAACCCAATCAAAAGAAGAAGAAAAAATCAACTGGTAATGTTGTATAGATTATAACTTTTGAGTCGAGGGACACTCATACAAAATGGGCTAAAAAATAATACATAAATAAATAAATAAGATAAGACACTGACTGACGATTTGAAAGAATGTGTGATAAAAGAAAATGAGTCTCGATAGAGTTTGGCGTGGTACTCTGAACCTTAGTAATTGGAATCTTGGTATAAAGGTGAAATCTTAGTACAAGGGTGATACTACTGCTCTAGAACCTCGAGCTCCCGTTTTGAACCACGCTCTCGCTCCGAAAGCATTTTAATTCTATGCTAAGAAGATTCTTTTTAATCGGCCAATCCCACTCAGGTACTTAGCTCAAAACAGAGATCAATTATGGCATCTGCAAGAAAAATGAATGCTTTTCTGAAGGACCTGCCCCAGGCCTTCAAGCGTGCACAGAAACTACGGCCTCTAGGATAATATTTATTGACATCAAATAAGCATATGAAACCAACACTCCGCCCTAGATAAAACACTTCGCGAGTGGAGAATCAGCAAATAGAGAAAAGAGTAAAATTTCCTAGAAAGTAAGTAATCTAGGCAAAACTAACTCACCACAATATTAAGCCTCCGAGGAAGATCCACAACTATGGGTGGTCCCATATTGCAAAAAGAGAAGGATAACTGATTCATCATCCTTTAATATAACTAGGGAATACAGAGGTGAAGAAATCCGATCAGGAAAAGATGGATTCACACTGTAAGATATCTAAGGACATGGAAGATAACATTAAACGATATTATGCAGCAACCGTTCAACTTAGTCCTAAAACTCCCATCCTGACTCTGCAAGCATCATAATAACTTTACAAAGTTCACTAAATATAAGCCAGGACACTTCACAGCTTCAAAATGACCTAAATCAGTACCAGTCCGACGCTTAAAAATGACCTAACCTAAGCAACTCCTAACACTAGAATGTGATGCCATCTGAGAGTATAAACTCTTCTTCTATGGAAAAAGGAAGCATGAATAGAAGGAACAGAATTATTGCTACGCTTCATATGGATTTCTTCAGTTCAATCAAAATATTCATTAGTAGGAACTGAGTTTTATGTGTCTGCAGGTTGCCAAACACACCAAGTTCATATTAAGTTTTACAAGTCCGTTAATAACCCAGTTATTGAGCCATATGTCAATACCAGTCTAAGAACAGAAAAGAAGTAATCCTTTCTAGCCAACTATCACAGCCAAATCAGAACTCTTCATGTAAAAGAAGAGGGAAAACAGCAAGGGCAGTTATCAGTAAAAAGAGAGAGTTATATTAGAAAAACCAATCCAACCATATCAGCAGTCAGAAATTTCTGAAGCCAACTAAAGATAAAAAGGGGATAAACATCCATATTGAAGTTGTAGAAAACAAATTATAGGTACTGTCTACCCCCCACCAAACTGTTACATTTAGCAAGTAGATGAGACTACAAGCCACCCATCACATAAGTTCCACAAATAACAAATCACACAATATACTTGAAATCACTGGTGTCGTTCTAGTAGAAGATGACAAGACTGTGCGGTAAAACTTGAATAACAAGCCAATATCATATCTAGCCAGGTTTACAGTCTCACAAACTATAAACATTTCACTTAGGTAAAGCAGAATGTATGGAGCAAATCTCCAATGCAAGGTTGATATACTCAACTGGCACGGCTTTTAATAACATCAAGACCCATCTCAGTAGGATCAGTCGCTTGCAACTCTACCTGAATACCATCAAGCTCTCTCTTGAATCTGTCCTTGGAGCTTGCATAAATCATCTTGCTTCTCACCCTCGATGTATCAGGAGACCTTCATAGAGGAAAAACATAATATTAACAGCAATGTTTCAGGGCTAGCCAACTAATAACAAAGCAATAATCAAAACATAAAAGAATACCATGCAATGAAGAAAATCCTGCTTTTCTGGCAATTCTCTTCTGTTACAAAGTCAAAATCATAAACAGCGTAACGGCATTCATCAGCAGGAAGGGATGCCGTGAAATCCTCGTAGCTTTCAGCTGGCTCACCAAGCTTCTCCACAATAACCTGCTTTAGCTTCTCCTCAATCTTGAAAACTATGAAGCGGTAAGTCCTCTTAGCCTTCAATTCCAGGAACCTTAACTTGCAATCATCGTGCACAGAAAACCCAGATGCTGCGTTGGCCTATGAATTGGATACAGATTAATAAAGATCACATCTCATGAAATTTAAAAGCATATAAAACGACTTCATAGACATCAAAAATCACCGTGAAAATTCAAGAGTCAATAAATAATTGGAACAAACTTAAAATACATAAAAACAAAACAAAACAAAAAGAAATGGACACCTGAGAAAGGCTAGAGAATGCATGCAACGGCATGCACCATGACCTCTAACAAAGTTATGTTGTTAACAATTTTTTAGCTTCCAGAACCCAGATCCGTGTAAGATAAATTACAAAACTGCAATCCCCGTTGATGGATCAAATATGAAAACCTAAATTAGCCATCCTAGTGAAATCAAAGCTCATACAGAGAATCAACAACCAAAAGCATCACTGATGAAAACGAATTGCAAGTACTAACTATAGAAATTATTCTTGAGAGCAAATCAACACAATCTATGGCTGCTACGAAATGATCTTCACATCCACTTCCCTGACAACGTTTCAATCACTAATATGCATCCAAAATGAAGCTCAATTAATCAAATCCATCAACAAGAAAACAATAGATCAAATCGAGATCCTTCGATCAATCATCAATCAAATGAAATCAGATCTGTGACCTGATCGTAACCAAGATAACTTGTTAATCAACTCTAAACCAATAAAATCTCTCCGATTTCAGAGAAATCAACTCCGATGTCTAAATTGATTGCACATCAATATCCGAAATCAATAAAAACAATTAAAAAAAGTAAAATCGGAAGAGCAGATTACAGAAAAGCAATAAAACGAACATCGAAACCCTAGCCACGAAGAATAAGCAGAATATAAGGGGAATTAGGTTAGAAACTCACCATTTTTTTGCGGGAGACGATCGGAGGAGAGCAATCGAAGGAGATGAGATGAGAAAATCTAGGGCACAAAGAGATAGAGAGAGAGAAAGGGAAAAAGATATAGGAATAGAGAGACCCTCCGATGACAAAGGCACAGGAGGAACAGCAACGAAATGTAGCCTTCCGTATACGGTGGCTCCCTCAAATATCATGATGCATAGTGATGCATGACCACCGCAAAAAGGTACAACCGCCAATGGATGAGTGCCACGTAATCCATGAGCTGGGAAACGGTATGTATGACAGCAGTGAAGGGTTGAGTCGGCTTCGAGTATTTGCTTTCGACTTATGGCTAAAAGTACTTAAATATCTGAAGTTATTTTGCAATTTACTTGAATTGCCATTCAACTTTATAAAAGTTTATTTATGTAATGTATATGTGGTTTACCCTTTCTGGGAAAAAGTATAAAATTATCCTTTATCATTAAAGAGTAGATATGACTTGCAGCTGCACCATCCTTTACCTTCGCGGAGCTTTGTGCGCTTGTTTCTTACGCTGCTTTTATTGCTTATATTAACATTAGATTTTTTTTCTTTTTACATCGGTGGTGTCCAGAATAGCTTGCTTGCTTGCAATTGGGAAGAAGTGGCAGTTTAAGAATCTCTCCAGTGGTTTCGGGGGATTCGAACTAGTGACCTATAAAGAGCAAATTTACGGTCGAACCAGTCGAGCAACTCCTCAAGGTTCATTCGATTTTTTTTAAACAAAAAAAAAAAAAACATGCATTTGATGAAAATTTTGGAAGCACATATATCTGGACATGAGCATGGACACGACATGAATATTGTTTTTTTATATTTTTTAACTAATGTTTTGTTTGGATGAAAAAATTTAAGTGAGATTTATAATATAATTTCTAATTAATTTTTAATCAAATCTCTAGTCCCCACAAAATTCCTACTTAAAATCCTCTATCTAAACAAACCATTAGTTTTACATTAAACTAACTTATGAAACTTACATGGAGATCACTCGTAAAAAAAATCACTCATGAGCCATCTCCACGTGAATCTTACAGGTTGGTGTAAACAAAGTGTAAAATAACATACCTAACTTGCAATATGTAGAGAGCTGAGTAGAAATATCAAATCTCATTTATCTTATATGTCAAAATTATTTTGACAATCATCTGTGATCAGATAAACATTAACGAGTTATAATTTCTCCAGCTCGGGCTTAAAACATTTGTGTGAGTTTGAGGTGAATATCCTTTGACATATTCATGTCCTTTATTTACATGAGGTATACAGGGGAACAATAAATTCAGCTTGAACTTAAAAAAAATATAAAAAAATTAAAACCGGGGTTTGTTAAATCATTTCCCAACATTAACTAAGGTGGAGCCTATAGTCCTATAGAAGTAGACCAGGCAATGGGTTAGAGTTGACCCTGTGCGAGTTGGCGAATTACTGAATCAATATTGGTCAACCGACTCAACCCTAACATTGGCTCGTTTATTAAACCGGTCAGTTTTTCAAACTCTAACTCTGACTTGTTTAACATTTTTCATATAAAGCAAGGAAACCGGTTAGGGTCGACTCTAACCCTAACGAGATTCTTGAATAATGGGTCAAGAATGCTCAACTGTCACACTAACTTATTTAATCAGTAAAAACTAAGAAGAAAAGTGATATTGATCACGCTCTAGTATGGTAAGTGAATATCACCAACACATCTTAACTAGTGCCGTGTAGTCAACACCACCGTGCTTTGACCCGTATAAGACCTCACGGCTAGGATTTTGTTGTGATGCTCACCAACTTGTAAGTGGGCAACACAAAAACCACATAGGGAAACGATTGTTATCGACATTAACGGCTATGATGTAATGTTCTAGAAAGAGGAAACAAATATTATCCATCCATATGAACGACTGAGATTTAATGTTCAAACTACCTTGGTCATAGAACAATCCATCTCCTTACAAATACTTCTACCCTAAGAAAATGTGAATCTCGTGTTGAATGAATCTACTGATTATTGACGTATAATTAAGCAATCTAAATACACGCTAACGTGATTCGGAGTTTTCAACAGTAGAATTCACATATTCATTGTCCATTACAACCTCGACTAGATAAAGTTGTATTTTTTGATTTTTTTAGATCTAGGGTATCCGGGCCTCTTAGAGTGCCGACTAATTCTTAGGATGTGAGCAGACATCTCTATCTACACACAATTTGAATGAAATTTTATTGTGAGAGTGGTCGTTAGGAGGAATTGAACCCTCGCCTCTAAATTCAAAAAAATATTTTTTGATTTTTCAATGTCTTTCAATTGATCACATCTGGCTGGTGTTTCTTTGACAGGATTATGGAGATTTAGAAAGCAAAATAATCACATATTTCTTTACAAAGTTAGAAATTTAATTAAAAAATATAGTAGCTTGCTGAAATAATTGACTTCCGACCAACAAAAAATATAATTGACTTCTTTAAAACTTCTAAGTTCAAATTTTTTTGTGCGCCCAAAGTGAATAGTAGTTGGATGTTCATGGTATTAATCATGAGCAGAGTAAAGTGCGCGAACATCCAACGGCTATTCACTCTCGGCCCTAGAAAACATTTTGTAGGCTGGGCTTGTTAAACCATTCCATTATTGTCATTCTTTTTTCTTTTTTAATCTTTTTTTTATAGAAAAAAAAATGACTTGTTAGTATAGATTGAAGAGAAAGGATATATGACCCCTTCTATATAGCCCAATATTGGCCCCTCAATCTGGACCGTTATTTCTGGGTTAAGTATACGGTGAGATTATTTGCTGACGTGGCAATTAAAGTAGACAAATCTTTAGTCGGCTAAAGCAGGAACTCGGCTTGACTCCCTCGATAATGTCACCCACGTCATATCAGAAGCAGAAATTTCTCTCTCTTCCCTTTCTCTTCTCTTTCTTCTCTCTTTCTTCACTTTTCTCTCGTTCTTCTCCTCTACCCCCACGATCGAGCAGAGAGACGACGAAGAGAGATCTGAAACGGCCCTCCGACGGCTTTTCTGAACCAAAAGAAAAAAGGCATTTCTTCTCCCTTCTCTCCCGTTCACTTTCTTTTTCGATTTTTTTTCTAACCCTAGATCCGTTTTTTTGTTTTGAAATTTTAACCATTTGAGTTCGCCGGAGTTCGCTGGTAAGGTTTTTCTTCTCCCTCTTTCCTTTTCACTTTCTTTTTCCATTTTTTTTTTGCTAACCCTGAATCTTTTTTTTTTTTTTTTTTTTTTCAGTTTTCAACCATCTGAGTTCGCCACATCCAGAATGTTGCGTTGACTACTAACCAGCTAGAGATGTTAATTTCAAGTTGATTTAAATTATCATTTTGTATTGCGAACTTCTAAATTTTTTAGGTGAAACCTGACTTTTGAGTTTTGTTTTGCTATTATCAAACTTATAATTGTTAATTTCCTTGTGATTTTTATCTAGAGTTTGTGGAGAGCCATGATATATAAAGTTCCTTCTTATCACTTGTACCCCGTGATTTAATTTGCATTTCTATACAAAATTGACTAATGGAGGAAATTTAATTAATTTGAGGCCATTGGTGATGGCATCCCGTTTGATGCCTTGGCACGCAGATCCAAATTGCATTCTTTCTCGGATGGTTGGCCGGCGAACTCCGGCGAAATCTGACAACAAAAAAAGGGATCTAGGTTAGAAAAAAAAATTGGAAAAAGAAAGTGAAAGGGAGAGAAGGGAGAAGAAATACCTTTTTTCTTTTGGTTCAGAAAAGTCGTCGGAGGGCCGTCTCAGATCCCTCTTCATTGTCTCTCAGCTCGATCGTGGGGGCGGAGGAGAAGAAAGAGAGGAAAGTGAAGAACCAGAGAAGAGAAAGAGAAGAGAGAGAAGAGAGAAATTTCTGCTTTTGATATGATGTGGGTGACATTATCGAGGGAGCCAAGCCGAGTTCCTGCTTTAGCCGACTAAAGATTTGTCTACTTTAGTTGCTTCGTCAGTGACAAATCTCACGGTACACCTAACCTAGAAATAACGGTCCAGATTGCGGGGCTAATATTGGACCATATAGAAGGGGTCATATATCCTTTCTCTAGATTGAAACAGCAGACATTGACTGGCAGGCCGACATGGACGATAAAATAAAGCAAACTATAAAGTATAAAGGTAGATGTTTGGAAAGTGTTTCTAAAATCTCTTACCAGCCGTGATTTTTTTTTTTTTTTTACGTTTCCTTTGAAATTTAAATCTATTTTACACCAATTCACCAAAAAAAAAAACTTGATTTTTAGGGAAAAAAATCCCAACAGATGAGAAACATAATCCTGATTCGTTTCTTAATTAAGTATTTTATTTTGAGTTGGATGTTCACAGCTTAATATACTATCAAGTTACATGTGAGAGGGGGCACACTTAATTAAGTATTTTATTTCGAGACCTCTTGGTGGCCACCCCAAAGAATTTATTCCTCACTTACCCGGTAGTGTGAGAGGGGGGCACACTTATCCCGGAGACTAGGGGTACTTGAGGATGACCTTACATGTGATAAGCCTAAAGTCCCCTCGTACTCCTCTTCACAATATCAACTGTAAGGTTCAAAATAACGCTACATATAAAAGGATGTGTGAAGAATAGTGCCATGTACAAAAATGAAAGCCTTGCAATAAAGAGAAAAAACTATGATGAGAACCTTTGAAAGAAAACAGATGGTTTTGACTTTTATGAGTGGATTTATTGGAGTGAAAATGGGATTATCGATTGGTAGTTAGAAAGTAGAAATGAAGGGAAAAAAAAAAAGTCTAAAATGCCATTTTTAATATATTTTTTTAAGAGGAAAAAATGCCCACTTGGTCTAAATTTTCAAATTCCAAATTGCATCATTTTTTTTCATCCATGGACTTCCCTGAAAGGTAATTAAACTAAACTAATTAACAATTACCAAAAATTACTGCAAACATCAAATTGAAGTTCTGTTCAGTAATCAACTTGAATTATTATAACCTGTACTTAGAGCAATTTAAATCAATTTTTTGAGTGTCTTCAACAAAATTAAACACAAATAAACCCATCCAAAACCTTCCCATCAAATTAAGATCCATACTCAGAGACCCTTAATTAAAAAGAAATTTCTCTCACTAATCCATATATATATTCGATTATTGTGGATAAAAAGGACAACACGGTTACATATTATTCCCTCTAAACTTAGATAATTTCATAAACCAACCCAAAATTAAAACAGAGAGAACAGAACAGAAGAAGAAGAATAGAAATCTCTCAGTCGACAAGTCCTGCATTATTATCTATCGATTTTTGGTCGACATTTTCTTGAAAGAGTACTTTGGTGGAAGATGCTGAATTAGATGGGGGCGGTAGAGGAACATTGATGATATTATTAACCTGTAATGGTGGTGGTTGCACGGGCTTTGATTCAGAGCTTCTCTTAGTGCCTCCTCCATTATTAATGTCGACCAAAGGAACATCGAAGTCGCTGCTTGTTAGATTCTCAGGAAGTATGAACATACTCTGTGATGCTTTTCTCTGGTGACGACTCGCCTTTTGTCTTTCAGACATCCTTCCTTCCTGCTTCAAACCTAGAGAGAGAGAGAAACAGAGTAGAGAGAGAAAGTAGATAGAGAGAGAGAGATGGGTTGGAGTAGGACTCTGGGGAGAAGCTTGATTATATAGCGAACTATCTCGTGCTGTAAATTAATGAGACGAGAAGGTGCTGAATTTTTTTTCATTAAAGAGTTATTTATGGGAGAATAAAAGTGGATTTGATTTATTGAAAAAGGACGAAAATCTCCTTGAAACACTTCTCAGGTTATGTTTGGTTGTAGGTAAGGGGTGTCAAAGATGTTAGAACTTAGAACCATAAAAATGAGTTGTTGTTGCAATAAATTTTGATATACATAGACCCGAGTTTTTACTTTTTATACGAAGCAAAATGTAAACAAAATGGATAATGCTACTTGTATTTCTCGTTTGATTTTCTGGATGACCAAAATTTGATGTGGCGAGATCTGCTTTCAAAATCTCCCCAAATTTAAAGAACTTTACACAAAGCAGATCTCGCAACATCAGATTTCAATCATTCAGGGAGTCAAGCGGGGAATACACGTAGTATTATCCAAATAAAAATTTCCTTTTAAATAAAAAGTTATAATCAAATTTAATAAAATTCAAATTCACCGTAAATTATGGTGGGTGTTCAAATCTATGATGCCCGCTATGGATCAAGTACATGCGGCAGTTTCTTATTGATTTCTAGGCTTGATCTACCGTAATTAATTACGATCATAAATAGTTGGATTAGGAAGGAAATGTACGTTGCCTTGAGAAGAAGGTACTCTGGTGACAACTCTGGGATTTCTGCTTATAGGGATTCATAAATCCCTAGTATTTTATAAATGCTATATCCAAACAGACCATGTCAGAGTCTGGCTCACAATACTTATGAATTCTGTAATGTCAAAATCTGTGTGTTAGTTAGTATGACCCATTCTTTTACTAAAAGATGATGGTAGACATTGATTTGGTCCCATCAGATATTTATTGACCAGCTTAAGGGTACACTTTCTTTTGTCTATGAAACAAGAGTAGAGATGCATCCAAACCTAACCAAACCTTTTCCTTATCTTTGGTACCAGACGAACACCATTTGAGGCGGTCTTTCTTTGCCTACTAGTTTCAACTTGTACTGCTCATCTTTCTTTTCTTTTTTTTTTTGTTGATAGAAAAGCCAATTATTATAGATTAGCTGATAAACCTTACATAGTTAACATCTTCAGCCAAAAGATTCCTGATGAGATCAGGAGGATGTTCATACAAAGACTTGGAACTTGTACTGCTCATCTGATCAGTGACATATTGTATGAAAAAAATTGTACATACCAAGTGGTCCAAATTCATAATAGAGAGGGCAAATACATAAAATTTATGGAATATGGTTGGACTCAGATCCAGAATCCATTATTCCGATTCCAGACATTTATGCAATCTAGGGCCGGTCCTGAGCATAGACGCTTAAAAGGGTCCCCGAAGTTTTGAGGGGCCATAAATTTTTAAGTTTGATCGAGCTTCTAAAATCCGAGGGCTAGTTCTGATACAAATCCATTTTGGGAATGATGTATATTCGAATCCAAACATACTGTTGCTAAACAAAATTGGAGTTAGGGGTCAGGGGCACTATGGTAATTGTGAGATGCAAGCATGGACTGTTTGGTTAAAATAGGAAAAATAGATGCGGAGCACGCGTGAAGTGTAATATAGAAAAGAGGGGGCGTGGAGATCTAATGATCTATTGGAACGTTAAAAAAAGAGAGGAGGATTTTTAGGGTTATTTATGAGGAGCAGAACGTGCTGCTTGCTGTGGCTTGTGAGTAGAAGGTGGTGGGTTAGGTACACGTTTTTTCCTGGTTCTTTCTACTCTTTTCACTATTATTACCGGTTTTTGCGCTAAATGAAAGTTTTTTATGTTTAATATGGTATCTCAAGTAGTCAAGTGACTTTCTAGGATGGTTACTCTCCACGCGAGCGAGGCTGGTCAAACCATGAACACATGCAACTCAATTAAAAAATTACGATACATAATGGTGTTCCACGGTTCAAATGTTTCCGGTTGTTATATCATTTTTATAACATAATATTTTCTTAGAATCAACGATTATTTTTTTAGGAACATTAATTTGCAGTGCCAACATGGACAATGTAAATCTAAAATTACCTAGTGCATAGTCTTATGATTGTGAAAATTTACATTCCAACATCAACACAAAGCAATTGCAGAGAATAAAAATATGTAAGTGCGTGACGTAAGTACATAAAGTCGACTTAATGTTAGAGCTGCATTATAATGGTAAAGATACCCACGTGTATAATGCATGCATTTTGTGTAACCGATAAATCTAATCCAATGACTTGTCTTTGTTAATAACAAGACCTCTTGCACATATAATGTACTTAACGCATTTTAGCTATTAAATTTTTTACAACAATTAATAATTAAATGTATAATTAGAATTTAAAAAATAAAATAAAATATTTATTAAAAATCTATTTTTCTTATAACAGTAGAAAATATTCAGAAATAAGTTATCCACAAACATTAGTTTTTAAGAAATCTAACATGTTGTAAGTGAAAAACTTCACTTACCTCCACATCTACGTCTTTCATAGTCAAATCCAATGCAAAACCCTTAAAATCACCCTGCAATTCAAAAAAATTGAATCAAGACAACTCAGAATTTTACGACAAAAAAAGTAAAAAAAAATCAACAAAATTTAATTAAAAATAATAAATAAAGATAGATCGATAAGATGAAAAATATAGTTCAATAGAAGTTTTCTAATATTTGAAGTAATAGAAATAGGTTTTCTGCTTTCTAGGGATGGCAAAACTCCCCACGGATTAGGGTCCCCGCGGGGATCCACCCCTAATGGGGCGGGGATGGGGAGAAAATTCCATCCCCGCCCAGGGATGGGGCGGGGACGGTGATCACATTCCCCACCCCGTCCCCGCCCCNTATATGTATGTCAATTATTTTTACATTATTTATTATATTTTATTAATTTTAACCTTTAAAAATATTATTTTAAATATAAATTTTATTAAAATTTTTTGCTAGGGATGTGATTTGAGGTGGAAATGGGGACCCGCAGGGAACCCGACCCCTATAGGGGATTCACAATCCCCGCCCCGCCCCGTCCCGCTCCGAATAGTGATGGGGACGGGGATGGGGGAGGCAAATCCGACTCCGCCCCGCCTCGTTGCCATCCCTACTTCTTTCTCTATATTATTCATCCTTGTTTGATGAATTATATTGAGTTAAGTAGTTTTTGAAACAGATTTGAGAATATCTTTTAGGTTGTAAAAATGTCAGTGGGAACAGTTTTAGAGGAGAATCCCTATTTATGTAGAGAATCACTATCTACGTGCAATACTAATAACTACTTGTAAAATTTGTAACTTCTTTTATTTTAAATTTTTAATTATGCCCTTATTTTTGTATTCTTTAAATTTTCTACTTAATAGAAAAATTTCATATTGAATAGGGATAGAATATGAAAAGTATAATTTGGGGCCTCAATAACTACCTCGCTTCCCTTTAAAGAATAGAATAGATACTCCTTCTTTATTGCTTAGCAAATAAATAAATAAATAAAATCCAAGGACTTGTGATTAGATTTTTACAACATAATTGGGTTGAATCGGCTGCCATTTTTTGAAAATCCAATCGAATTAGTGAGGGTTCATAAAAATAATGAAAGTGATGATTATGTATTGTAAAGATTTATGTGGAGCTCATATTAAGATGATATAAAACCTCATTTGAGCTCAACTTCATACCTTTAATCATCTCAATATGAGCCTACAAGATTTTTGTAAGGACAACGTATGAATAAACTTGTATCAATATCTTAGCTATACACAAACCATACCACTTTTTAGGTTTAACCAACCCTGCCCACAACCGTATATCAAATCAATCAAATCCAAATGGATTACAAAATGGATTGAAATGATAAGCAGCATCTGATAGGTAGTGATGGCAACGGGACGAGGACATGGTCGGTTATGCATCCCCGTCCTTCACATTAGTCGGGGCGGGGATGGTGAATCCCCTATAGGGTCGGTTCCCCTTCGGATCTACATCCTCGCCTCACTTTGCACCTTTAACAAAACTTCTCAAAAGAGAATGACATAAAATAATATTTTTAAATGTTAAAATCAATTAAATACGTTCAAGAATATAAAAATAATTGAATTACATGTATAATTATATTATACAAAATAATTATATATATTCACTAATCCAGTCGGAAACATGGGTAGAAATGTGATTCTCGCCCTTGCCCCATCCCTGTATGGTATGTATTTTTTTTTTCTCCATTCTCATCCTATTAGGGGTTAATCTTTGTAGGGCCCGACCCGTGAGGATTTTTGCCATCCCTACCGATAAGATTGGGTTTTTAAAATCAACCTTTCAAAGTAGTTAGATATTCTAAACTTATCAGAAATAGGAATCAAAATCGAATATTTTATACTTTTTTTTAGATTACACTGTTGCCAAAAAAAAAGAAAAAAGAAAAAGAAGAAGCATACTAGATTAATACCTGATTCGAACCGGAATCAGTTAATGAAGGACAAATTGAAAATCAAATTGGAGAATATCAAATCTTTGAATTTCTGATGAACGGTTGAGATACATTCGCAACACAATGATAACATCAGATAATCCATCACAAATTTTAAAATTTCAAAAGTTTATTCCTCTACCTAGTACGTACGTACCACACCGCGCTACCATGACTCCCATGTACTGACCAACTTACACCCGACGGATTGAACAACCGATGTGCGACACGTCAGCAATGACATGTCTAATAGGATTATCGTACGCCACGTGGTAGTTGTACAGGACAAATCAGCAAATTTGTGGGTCCTACGAAAACATATAAAAGCTGCCCTATCCTCCTGTCTTCTGGTTTCTTCCGTTTCGTCGCGCCTCTTTTATTTCCTTTATTTTTTTATTTTTTTTTCTCTCTCTATTTTTCCTTTTCGCTGCAACCGCAGCCGCGAAGCAAGGCCTGTGATTGGGTTTTGCAGTTCCCGTGTTGTTGCAGAGAAACGAAAACCCTAATCGCTCTCATCATCTCCTCTAGTTTACCCTCTCTTTCTCTGTGTAAGAACGGAACCCTAATTTTCTTTTGCAACTTTTTTAAAACCCTAAGATACAATATTGCGCCCCCAAAGGTTACGATACTTATTGGATTTAGATCTCAGAGTTTTGTAAGGCGAGAAGAGAATTTCGAGTTTCATTCGTTTCGGAGGACATCTTGATTTAATCTTCGAAGGTTTTGATTGATTGGCGTTTCGGGTAAGTTGGATCAGATCTTCTCTCATATTTGCCTCTTCATAGATAGATGTATTCTTTGCTGTCAAAATTTCCTGACGGATGCAAATTTTTTTGTTCCTTATGTTAAACTGTACATTTTCTACCAATTTGGTTGTCGTGGGACGTTGATTTTAGGAGTTTTCTTCCCTTTGTTTATTCAACTGTGCCATAGATTCAGTTAAGATTACAGTTCCTCTTTTCCTTTTTGAATTTGAGGATTTAATGTAATTTGACAAAGAAATTGAGGGGTGTGAAGAGCCTCCCTTCAATTTTTCCTCTTTCAAATTTTAATGATGTTCTTGAATCAAGTAATTTCAGTGGTTCAGTAGTTTTTTGTTTATTTATTTATTTACTTTTTGGTTTTTAATTTTTTTTTTCCTTATTTTTCAGAAAACTCGTGGATGGGTGAAGAACCTGCTTGTTTAACAGTATTGACAGATGGGGACATGGCGGATGTGAATTCTTCCAGAATAGAAGGAAAGCGTTCTCATGAATGTGTTGTTGATTCTACTGAACCGGAGACATTCCCCAACAAGAAGTCAGCAAAAGAAACTTCAAATGACGAATCCAACTCGGAGGTTTTGAATCCGAATATTCCTCTGCAGGAAAATGCTTGCAGTAGTCAAACTGCCTCCAGCCAACTTATCAATGGACTACCGAAACCTGGTTGTGGTGATATTGCATCTACTAGTACAGGGAGTTCAAGTACAGAGAGCACGGATAATGAAGACCTCTCTAGAGATGTGTTCTCCAATTCTCTCACTTCAACGTCTGAAGTAATATTGGAAGCTTCTAAACCTGCCAGTTCCTCTGGTGTTAGAAGAATTATATTCAAGTTTGGCAAGAGAAAGGACCCTGACAATGGTGTATCTATTTCAGCAAGTCAGCCTGTAAGTAATGGGGTTGACAATAGTCTTTCTTACAGCCGTTTTCACGTGGAACCCAGGATGAACACTTCAGAATTGGTTGATTCAAGTGCAGATATGCTTGTGGGTACTTCTGGAACGGCCTTTTATGGGTCTGAATCGACGCTTCTTTGTACCCCTGGCCCTAAGAAGATGGAACTGAAGATGTCGAAGGAGGTTTCTTTGAACAGCTACCCTACTAATGTCAAAAAGTTGTTGTCAACTGGTATTTTTGAGGGAGTACCTGTGAAGTATATGAAAGGAGAGGTAAATCCTGGTTGTTTTATTATGCTTTTCTGTTTATCTTACACTCTCTTGCCCTATCATTGACTTATCATGTTGTTTGCAATGCTTAGCAGAACGAGCTGCTTCGTGGAATTATAAGTGGTTGCGGATATTTGTGTGGTTGTCCGTTTTGTAACTTCTCTAAAGTGAGTTAATCATCTAAGGTAACTAGTGGAATGCTTTTGTACTATTTCTTGTCTTAATGACTAAAAATGTTTTCTTACAGGTACTCAATGCTTATGAATTTGAGCAACATGCTGGTTGCAGAACAAAGCATCCAAACAATTTCATATTTTTGGACAATGGGAAGTCAATCTATAGTATTGTGCAAGAGTTAAGGAATACTCCTCTCGGCTTGTTGGATGAAGTGATTCAAACTGTGGCTGGTTCATCAATCAATGAAGAATCCTACCTTGTTTGGAAAGGTGAGCAATGTATGATGTTTATTAGGTCTTACTCTTTTAAGAAGTTTCCTGTCAGCAGTAGTTTCATGTCTTGAATGAGCTGAAAGTGCTTTTCAACATGACTCTATTTTTGTTGCCACTTATACATCAATCTGGATTATTAGTCTGGTACTCTTGTGTGCCATCTTTTTTTTTGGGATTGGTAACATGATTGAAGGCTCGCAACACCTTGAGCCTGGTGATGGGTCAACAAAAGGACTAGAACCCCTAGGAGAATCTACAGATAAGTGGGCCTTTGACCCAATATTAATTGAGGAAGAGACATCTATGGGATTGGAACCGACAATCTCCCATTGGGAAGCCATTCCTCCAACAATCGAAGCCAGTGGCTGGTGTGCCACTTCTTGGATGGCCAAAATAAAGAGAGAATAGTGATTGGTTATGCCAGACATGCAAAGGCGAAAGAAAAATGCGCAAAAAAGACAAATGCTATTTTTTTTTTAATTCTTTTCCTTTACAGCTTTACTATTGCTATTGACTGACATGATCTTTTCTGTTACAGAGTCATGTCAAACTGCGAATGCTCTACATATTGAACGAAAGAGTGAAAAAGATAAACGATCTCAATCGAAGGTTCTTGAATTTCATCACTCTGTTTTAAGGTGGGGCCATCTTTTTATTATTTGTTACAGATGTTATATATGACGTGAAGTGTACATTTTACTATTTTAGTATTATGAAAACTAAAATATCTGCCGTATTAGTTTCATTTCCCAGTCTTGAATCATAGGACCATAGTGGAGCATGAATTTTCTCAGACTTTATTGTGAAACGCCTCTTTTAGCATTGACCATTCTATACCTCTCCTTTGACTAGGCCCAACAGGCCGTGTATGTCAGCATCTTGCATGATCTCGTGTTTGATGTTCAAGGGTCCACTTTACTAGGAGTAAAATGTTTCTTTTGTTTCCTTTGGTAACACCATTTTAGTTCTAGATAATTGGAAAAAACTCCACGCCCCCTTGGTAAATGGACAGTGAATATACACTTGATAAATACTCTTGTGTACTCCTTACACATAACGGATCTGTTTGTGCTTTGCATTTTGTGGTTGATGATGTGGTGGTCATCATTATCATCATCATCATCGTCGTCATCATCATCATCATATTCGCCTTCCAAAATATCAAATCACAACTGTGTCGGAGAGAGAATTCAGATTTACATTATATGTTGGATTTCAGGTAAAAAAAGTACGTATTTTTGTTAAATAATTGAACCATTTATCTTTTATGTAAAATTAAAAATCATTGATACAACAATAAAAAACCATACACTTAACTTTTGTATTAGAATATTAAACAATTACAACAACAAATCAATTAATAGGTTCATCACATTGTAAAACTCCACAAAATTTTACTAGGATTAATCAATGAAAAATGAAAGCATGCAAATTTTTTGTCAAAACTCAAAACTAGATATTGTTTTGAGTGATTGGAGCATGTTTTAAGCTTCAATCTTTCAAGAATTCATTTTGGTGCTCTAAAGACCGTTAATATATTTGTTCAGGCCAAGTTGCGTGTAAAATCATGGTTTAAATCTTGACCCAAAAGTTTAGATTGTCCAATTCCGTGACAGAGTCTACTTGGACAAGCCAGATAATGAGGGTTTGAATAGTGTTGTGCAGTTGTGGAAAGTCAGACTTTGAGTCGAGCGAGGTAGGTCGATTTTGTATGAGTCAGGTCTGAGGTAAACAAGACAAAACTATGAGTCAAGATCAAGTGTTAGGCTGCGTCAAGTCTATTACTTTGATTTGTCAAGGGCCAAGTCCAAGGTATATGGAGACAAACCCAAAATTGAGTCAAAACCTGATTCAAGGCCCATTTCTTTTTCGTTTTTGGCCCAGACTTGGTGAGTCTTTACAGCATGACATATATGGCGGATCTGAGCTATAGCCATCAATATAGAACATTTAAGACAACATTTATATAGGTCAGAATTGTGTTTTTATCATATATCGATATACTTATGTAAGAACCTGCAGTCTTCAAGTGCCTAGGAATTACAATTTACGACATATTGTTCCAGGGGGTGCGCCTAAGTGGTTGTTTTTATTGAGCATTAATTTTTAAAGCTTGGAGTTGGGTTTATTTTCTGATTACTTATTTGTTTAGGAAATTAGTACTCTACTAGGTTTGCAGATTGGATTTTCGACCAATACTCAATATAATAGCTAATATATTCATACATTGACATTTTCAGCAGTCCTAGTGAGGCCACTGAGTACAGCGTTGAACCTTCTTCAAGCTCCTTGGTGCAGAAATTTCCTGTCCCACAGATTACCTCTGTGATGCAAGAGACATTGAAAGCGCAGAAACGGTTGGAAAATAGTTCTTATCTCTTTGTGTGCGTGTGTGGCTTGTGTATGTCTTTTTTTTCAGTTTTTCTTTTCTCTCCAGTTTTCAATGTTAAATATACGAAGAAATTACTACATTGCCTTTTCAGTGTTCTTCTCTCTCCAGTTTTTAATGTAAAGAACACTAAAAGTTTACTTCTTGTTGCTTTTGAAATTTACCTGGGAAATGGTCAACAGGGCAAGTTGCTAGGTTATGACTTCAATTATCTTTGCATTCATCTCTTTTATCAGCAATAAATGTCTTCATATGTTATTTTAGGTCAAAAATGCCAAGTCAGCTGTGTAGGCCAAACTCTAGTGTCTCAAACTCAGTTCTGCAAAGGAAGAGTACTGATGGCCGGGCTAAGAAAAGGTTTGGTCTTAAATCATGGATTCTTGTTTTCTCTTTTAATATATGCCTCTTGGTTTCTTCTCTTCTAGCTTGCTTGGTGCCTGTTCCTCAACAGCTTGTTTTCCTGACGTTCTTTTGGCAGGGATAATGATTTGCATCGGTTACTTTTCTTGCCAAATGGGCTTCCAGATGGAGCTGAGTTGGCTTATTATTCAAAGGGACAGGTTGTTGGACTGATACATTTTTCCATTGTTGAGTATTGGTTGTGTTGGGTGTCTCTTCTTCATCAACTACCTTTTTGAGATATCCTAACTGGTGTCCATATGTTTACTGCAGATAGTTCTTGAGGGCTATAAGCAAGGAAATGGTATATTATGTAGTTGCTGTAACAGTGAGGTATGATCATTGTCCTGTTGTAGAGCTCATCCAATCTTTATATTACTTATCCAAAAAATAAAAATAAACAAAAAATCCAGTCTTTGTATTCTGCTTTCTGAACTTGTGTGTCCCTTTTGAACAGATTAGTCCCTCACAATTTGAAGCTCATGCTGGATGGGCTACTAGGCGTCAACCGTGAGTGATCTCTTTAGTAGTTTTTACCTGTTATAGACAATAAATGCTACATCTGCAATTAACATTCTGTATTTTTGCAGCTATCGTCACATTTATACCTCTAATGGACTATCACTTCATGATCTATCAATTTCGCTGGCAAATGGTCAAAATCTTGCTACCAGCGATGGTGATGATATGTGTACAGTATGTGGAGATGGAGGGGATTTGGTCCTTTGTGACGGATGTCCTCGGGCTTTTCATACAGGTTCGTATTTGTCTCAAAATTCCGTGCTATGTTTTAATACCGAGTGAATTGATCCTTTTCTCTGATATTGTTCAAAGTTGTGTCTATATATAAATTTTATGTTTTTTTCATATGGAGAATAGAAACCCAATTTTTGGTGTTTTTCTTTTTTCGTCTTTTAACTTACAATTGAATTGGTTGGACTATGTAGGTTAACTCGCTGTTTTGTAGCTTCATATACCTATATACTGTATGATGTCATACTTATAATTTTCTTCTTTTTTCCTTTGACAACTGTCCTTAATTATTTCAGTTAACAGTGATGTTAGGCTTGGGAACTTTCCAATTCACACAATATTTGTTGTTTATTTGATATGCTATTCCTTTCATTGTTTCCTTATCTTGTTTGATCTACTTTGCAGTTTGTTTGGAATTACAGTGCATCCCAGAAGGTGATTGGTTCTGCCCATATTGCAAAGATAAGATAGGGGCAGGTGGAATGGCAGCTTTCACTGAATCCTCCGGTCTTTCAAGACCATTAACAATACGATTGACACGAGTTGTTAGAGCCCCAGCTACTGATATTGGTGGTTGTGTTGTTTGTAGGTATTGTTCAGCAGTTACCTTATCTTATATAATTACACTCCTTATGTTTGCACCATGATTAGCTATATTGGTAGGTACTGCATATATGAAAATTTGGGACATCTATTAACCTATCTGGGTTTGATGGGCCTGACCTTGGAGATCATCACTTTGGTAAAAATCATCCGAACTCTGTACCTCTTGCCTGCTAATTATTTTCTATTATCCCATGTATGTAGCCGTTTTGATTTCACCGAAATGGGTTATTTGAAGAACTTGTTATATCCTGCTCAATCATTTTGTCCAATTTAGGCTTGTGGGTTTCCTATCATGAATTTCTCAAATGCTGGGTTGAGTGGGTTCCAATCCTTTATATTTGATATTTAGTTAGTCGACTGATTTATATTATTAAGCCAATGTTCCAAAATGCAGTTTTATTTTATTTTATTGTTGTTGCTGTTATTATTAAGCCAATGTTCCAAGCCAATGTTCCAAAATGCAGTATTATTAAGCCAATGTTTCAATTTGTTAACATTATGTAAGAATGCAAAAGTACTTTTTAACCTCATTATAAAAAAGAAAGAAATACGTCTTTTCAATTTCAACAAATATACAATCAAAAGGCTTCATCTTCATAAGGATATTTTTGTCAACCGTTCTTTTAAGGATGAGTATTTTTCAATATCCATGTCATTTATCAGTTCCATTACCACTAAATATTTCGAAGTATATATGCTACCATTTGTCTATATTTATTTAAACTGATCTGCTTTTTCTTTTTTGGTTGTCATTTTTTCATTAGGGGCCATGACTTCAGTGTAACGAGATTTAATGAGCGAACGGTTATGCTTTGTGACCAAGTATGCCTTTTATTGTACTTCTATTTTTATTTTATTTTTTATTATTGAGATTATTCCCACTATTACTGGACTCTTACTCTTTTCCTTGTTTAGTGTGAGAAGGAGTACCATGTTGGTTGCTTGAGGGACCGTGGATTGTGTGATTTAAAGGTAAGTTTAAGCTCTGTTCTGCATTGACCAATTACTTCTACTTATGGTACATTTTAACATTTTTCTACATTCTTCTACACAGGAACTACCGAAGGGAAAATGGTTTTGTTGTGAGGACTGCAATAGGATACATGCTGCTTTACAGGACTTAATTTTTTGTGGGCCAAAGGTTATTCCAGCTTCACTATCTAGTACCATAGACAAAAAGCTTATCGAGAAAGGCCTAACTGATGAAGTTGGGGCTGATGTGGAATGGCAACTTTTAAGTGGGAAGTTTGGATCTTCAGACCATCGGCCACTGCTTTCTAAGGCTGCTGCAATCTTTCGAGTAAGTTTTTACAGAATACTAATTATGTTTGCCCATTAGGTTATTCTATCTTATCTTATGTTTTAGCTGTAAGATATGTAAGCAAAGAAATGGAGTTTCCGCCTATTAGGTCATGCTTTTCTGGGCGAAGTCTTCATCTAGCCAAAAATCATTCCTTAAACTCATTTATGTTGTCCTTTAAGTTTGTGTCGTTTGTGTCAATGAATCTCAACCCGACTGTGTATGCTTTTCTAATTTTCTATGTATACATCAATACATGACTTTGTGTGTGTTATATATTAATTATATAAAAATGTATTTTGATGTTTTTCAAATTAATTTTACATGGTTTCATCATGTAGTAGAGCAGGTCTCTGCTTGTGAACATAGCTTCTGCTCAAGTTCTCTGTTTAGGTTGTACACCTTAGTGGATCAACAAAATGGTGAAATTGCTTTTTTTGCCAGTAAGAAAGATTTTGGTGGACTCAATTATGAAGTTGTATATTGTTGAATCTAGTGGACATGCTCTACTCGATGAGAATAAGATCTGGCTGCTCTGCTTGCTTAGCTTTATTCTTTGATTAATTTTAAAATCTTTTTGTTTTTCAGGATTGCTTTGATCCAATAGTTGAAAGATCTGGTCGTGATCTAATTCCTGCTATGGTCTATGGGTAAGTAAGTTATGTTATATTTTTGTTTAGAACTGTTGCTTATGATGAAAAAGTTCTTCTCAAGTTCTGATGTTGCAGTGAGTGCAACTTATTGTGAATAATTTGTAGCAACTATTTCAATATATCTTTAAATAATTTAGTAAACTTTCCATATTATTATCATATCGATAGATTGCAAATTACCTATCCATGTAAGAATGTTTGGGAGTGGATTTTGTATTTTAGCAAGATTAAGACCCAAAGAAATATAATTTAATATTCAGAGAAATTAAAAGCTGTTATGTGAGTGCAGGTGAAACATTTAGCAGTGATATTGCCAGCCACACTTCTAAAACGGGCATGTGCAGTAACTCCTCCCACTGACATTTCTACAGACAAATGCCTGTAAAATAATTTTTTAAAATAAGTGTGAAAACTTGCCCAACCATTTAACTTTCCAAGATCCAAACAATTAGAAGCCTGAAATTTAAAATACGGATTAACTTTTGAGAAAAAATATTAATAGAAATAAATTTTGATAAAGTTAAAAACATTAAAGACATATTCGTACTAGTTATGACTTACGAGAATAAAATTAATAATCTGTAGACCTAAATTTTTTACAGAATGAAGGAAAGGGTAGTTAGCACCTATTATGACAAATTACTTTAGCTGATTTATTTATAGAATTTGTTATAAACATATAGTGAATTTTTGAGAAAAAAACAATCTCTCATTAATTTCCTAGAAAAATACTTACTCGCAAATATCTGAAATATCTTCGAATTCTTGTGTTTTCTTCTGATAAATTTAATAGGAACAGCCTGAAAAATCTTTTTGGCAAAATTTGTGGTATAATTCCTTGTCAGAATTAGATTTGTAATACAAAGAACCATGTAAGTATTCCAATATTTTATCGTCTATTGAAGAAATTTGCTAGTCCTTTGGCATATTGCCATAAATAACTATATAGGTACAATCCCCTTTTCTATTGTCCTGGTTCTTATCATTTGTATTATAAGATACCTCTTTGATGACCAAAATCAGCTTGATCGGGGAGATGTATTACGTCATACTGAGATCTCCCATACTTGTGTGTTGTTTTCATGCAGGCGAAATATAGCTGGACAAGAATTTGGGGGGATGTACTGTGCAGTTTTAAGTGTAAAGTAAGTTGTTTCTTTGAAACATAAATGTTTTTTACTTCATATAAACATGCAGTTCTGTTGCTACTGTGCTTATTAGGCTTCTTTTCTTTTTCTTTTTCCTTTTTAATTCAACCCCCCTAATTTCAACCTATTTCATGAATGCAGTTCGGTGGTTGTGTCAGCTGGAATTCTCAGGATTTTTGGTTCGGGGGTTGCTGAACTTCCTCTAGTGGCCACAACTAAAAAGAGCCAAGGAAAGGTGAGCCTTTCTGTTTATTTAATAACCAAATGTGTAACACATGGTGTTCTCATTTTCCTTTAGATAGCTTAAGTAGTCTTGTTCTCGGAAAACTTTCATGGTTGGTGTCATTTTCTAATGTCAATTATGGGCTTAATTTGATCTTCTAGGCCCAATATTTTGTTTTAATACTAGATTACTGCTGCAGTCTTTTTATTTATCTGTAGAGCCATTAGGCTAAAAGGGGAGTCTTTAGTTCATATCTTCAAGTTCACGATTGTTTTTTCTGAAACATTGAAAAGTTTTGGGCATAAAATAAGAATCTGAAAGCCAAGCTGCTTATGGTATTCTTACTTTTTTGTTGTAATTTCCTCGTTTCTAAATCTAAAAGTTCTTTTGATTTTTTCTAGGGTTATTTCCAAGCATTGTTCTCATGCATTGAAAGGCTTTTGTGCTTCTTGAATGTGGAGAACCTTGTCCTCCCCGCTGCTGAGGAAGCTGAATCAATTTGGACGACTAAATTTGGCTTCAGCAAGATGACCGAGGATCGAGTAAGTGCTTTTTTCTCTGTAGTTTGAACTGTTGCAAATGTGAAATCAAGTATTTCATGTGAGAGCTGTGAGAAATACATTTTGTTTGAAGAAGCCCATGATGAAAAATCTAGCCACTATGATGTTTAGGTCTGCCAAAAGGTAGACCAAAATTCGTGGTTCAGCTTGACACAATTGGTTGCATTTAACTTTCAGTTTGTATTTTAACCATTTGAATATTGTTGTCATGAGCAGTTGATGAAGTATACAAAGGATATCCAGTTGATGTTTTTCCAGAAGACCTCGATGCTAGAGAAGCCAGTGCCAAAGATCAACGAATTATTATAGTGTTAACTTGATCTCTTGCAGAGTGTTAGAAATTGAGTTATTTTAATTCTTTGATCCGTTTAATTTTCGTTCTCTATGCTGCTATTTTGTTCCGCCGGCAGCAAAGTCACTGATCAAGAGCTCTTGATAGAGAGGAAGATTGATTGATTGATTCATTGGTCAATGTACAAGAAATTGGGGTGTTCTTGTTCCCCAACATAAATAGAAGCTTGTATTGTAAATTGTAAACCAAGAGCACATAAGCAAGATGACCTTCGATGCATGCAAACGTTTTATTATGCATGCATTCTTTGCATAAACATATTAGAGCAGTTTCTTCGATTTGTTCCATGTATTATAGATCTTGAAATGAAAGTTTATTTGTTCTTTTCTTTTCGTTCCAGAATTTGTTTTGATACAGACTCAAAGCTGTACCCCCATTATCTCGTTTTCACCCGCCATAGTCTGTGATCTTCCAAACTTGGCGGGACATTGCACCCCTATTTAGAACTCGTCTCCATTGCACGCCCATCATGTGGGACTCCACATGTGATGATCCGAGGGCTGACTGCGAACAAGGATGTTCTTTAACACCATTAGATCAATACAGATATTAGACCATTCTTAAATTTCAAAGTGCGAAGTAACAGAAAAAAAAGCCCTTGATTGAATTGAGGGGTTAGAAGCTTTTTAGTTGGTGGGGAAATTAAAAATCAACCCTTGAATCATCCATCCTTGGGTAGGAGATATGGCGATACCAATGTAGGGCGGAAATATCTGCGCCCGAGTTAAGGTTGAGGGTTTTAGCTTTGAGAAGAAGAAAGAAAACGGGAGCTTCATCCCAAGTTCCCAACTCTATTACCTTTCGGAATCAGGAAAATCCGTTCATTTAATGGCCTTTGCCTCTGGTTTTCGTCGCGTTTTGAGCGGATCTTCGACTACATCGCTTTTGAAATGGCGCTTCACTCCTACCCGTCTGAACTCTACCTTGACAACCTCAAAGCTCTTCATTAGCGGCTCGTTTCTATCCCAAAATCATTATAAAGTCGGTGCATTTTTCTTTTAGTTCTCTTTTTGGTCTCAACTTCATTGAAAGATTCATGGCTTTCTTTGTGCATTAGTTTGATTATTCACAATCTTTATAATATTAGAAAGCTTCAATTCTTTAAACAATTATTCCTAGCAGACTTGCTCTAGTTGAAAATTGTCTTTAAATTATTTTAGAAGAGTTTATAAATTTTATGGGGACTCTGTTAGGGCGTGTAATGTTGATGGTATGGTCCTTATAATGCCCTTACCTGCTGGCTTCTATTCAAGAATTTCGATTACCTTTTGCAGGCTTAACTTTGTCCTTCAATTTTTTTTTGAGAAGATCAGTATCCATTGTATTCTCGATTCTTAGATTGTTTTTTTTAGGTTGGGATTTTGGGGCATCAACTGGAAGCGTTTAATATCATGCAATTATGATGTTCTTATTGTTAATTCCATTAGAGGTCGCTTGAGAAATTTGATTTGCTTTTACAAATTTAGCTGTGCTTCACTTGGCTTTAGGGGGATAAATTTTAAAACGAAAAAAGAGATTATAATAAGAAAATTAATGTGCATCAAGAACTACATCCCAAAAGAAATGCATTTAGCATGATCGGTAAACCGACATGATAAGCTGATGTTAGTATTTCAGTACTATTTCTTTCTGGAAGTTTTCAGTCTTGTGTTGCAAAATTATCAGATTTTAACTTTTACTGATATCACTTGCTTTTAGTTTTGCCGTTTTAGGCTTTGTTAACATCCACTGACGGAAGTAACAATTTATATAACAAGGGTCTGTCTGTGGTCTAATAAGGTGTAGGCACACATCCAACTATAGTCTTCCTCTAAGCTATGCTCGATACTTGAACCCACGACCTCCAGAGTCTCTAGTTCAGGTATCATGTTAACAACCGCTTACCGTAAATGCTTGAACTGTAATTGAGTGGAGCAACAATGTCTATAACAATGGTATGTTAGGTCTAACAAGGACTAGGCCACATAACTAACAACAGAGTTGATAATCAGAATCACAGACTTGATAATCAGAATCACCCCATCACTGTCGCAGTCTTAAATCTTGAAACAACGCATCTGTTTTCTTTTCTAGATCGAGGGACAAATGACAAGGATAGTCCCACATTGTCGTTTGAAGAATTGAAGCAATGGTGAAGCTTGATGCGTCCAATTATCCAACTGCACAAGAAACTCTTTTTCAGTGCCAGCACTTCGCTTAAGGAAGAGCAGAGAAAAGAATAGTTATCCTGGTTTGAGTCATATGATTGGTTTTAGTTTCATCTGCTCCTCTGACATGAAATTGGCTATGTTCTATGTGCAAATACGGATCAGAGAAAATGCTGTATGCAGAACTGAATCCAGTTAGTTTCAGTATTAAAGGATTTAATAACATCACAAATTCGATAAAAGAATCCAGAAGTTATATGATTATCATATACTCAATATTTGCGTCGATTATATACTCATGCAGGCTTAATAGTTCAATCTAACATCTTGCTTGTGCCTGAACCGCTTTCTGATGCCACATAATGCAGGCCTATCAAGGTTAACCACAGATGACAAGCTGAAAGAAGCATTTTCTCCCTTTGGTCAGCTTCTTGAAGGTACCCAAATTTTCCAACTCTGTCTCCCATGGTTCTTTTCTTTCTTCTCCTTGGCTACGTTCATTCAAACGTTTCATTACAATAACTTTGCAGCAAAAGTTGTTACTGATAGAGCCTCAGCGAGGTCGAAGGGGTTTGGTTTTGTTAAATATGCAACTATAGAAGAGGCCGAGAAGGCTCGAGAGGAAATGAATGCGAAATTTTTGGATGGTTGGGTTATTTTCGTTGATCCTGCAAAACCCAGAGAACCAAGACCATCACCTTAGCCAGAACCAGAGCCGTCGGAAACTGGTTTCAGGATAAACAAAACCATTGGATGGTGTGGGTGATTGATTGCATGTGAAGAGTTGATTTGATCCCATTGTGAAAATGATATTTCTGAGGATGCAAAGAATCTGAATACCTATAAAGATTGTTGAGACGAAATAAATTGTGATTCCTTCTCTGGTACAATTTTAACTTGTATTTTCCATTCTTATCGACTAACAAACTGCTTCAAAATTGTTTGTTATTGCATCTACCATGAATGGGAGATTAGGTCCCCGGACTCATACATTACCTCTTAGGCTGTGTTTGATTGCATTTGAATTCCCATGGAAATGGGTTAGTTCGTTTGTTTACATTTATAATTCCACAGAAATGGGGGCCCAATTACTTAAAAGCGTGGCTAATAATTAGTTTTTAATGTAATTCTATGGAATAGGCTTCCTTGGCCCTCCAAGAAATTAATTCCGCAAAAGTGGTGGAAATCCATATTATTGGTTTTTATAAGAGAGAAATTTTTAAGTTATGAATTGATAGGGGTGCGCCAGACCCTTGCAGTAGTGCAAGGCAAGGGCGACGCTTGAGGACCCCAATAGCAAGCTATTGTTGTGGGACCTCCCCCAAATAAAAATTAATTTAATATCATGTGGGCCGATGGCCCACGTATTAGATATTAAACTGATAAGAACAGATACTACACTTGATCTTAGCCAAAAGGCCGAGAAAGGTATGCTTTGTACTATGCATCAAGCTAGCTTTTATAAGCCATCTTCCTCTTACCCAAAGCTTTGAATGACCTATGTGGGACTATAATTCTATTAGCAAGTTAAAATTATCAAACTTTAACTAGTTTATCAACTAAACTAGCGCCCCTTGCGTTTCTAATTCTTTGCCCTACACAAGCAGCTGAGTGCTATTTTGTGCACCCACATTATATAAAGGTGCACATCACTACCATCATCCATCTATTTATTGCTAAGCAGTCAACCTCACTTCAGCTTGGTGGGTAGATGCATAGCTTACTAACTCATACTTGCTTTCTTAGGATTCGATTCACAGATCAATTATTTGGTTATAAGATATAAGCCGTAGTAACTTAATAAAATGCTATACGTCCTATCCTCCGTCTGATTTCAGTGTCACGGCCACATCAAAGAAAAAGTGTGTAAGGAGTATCATAATAACATAATACCGATCACAACATATCAGTGTCGGGAAAGTAGGGGAATATGTCCCGCCCTCCACCACTCCGAAAAAAAAAAAAAAAAATTCTGCAAACAAAACCCTTTCTGCAAACAAAACCCTTCACTCACCTTTTAACTGAACAAAAACCGAGAAACCTAAAACCCCAATCGCACCAGTTGATGATGAATTGATGATGCTATAAGATCTACGTTCGTATTTTCTCTCTCTCTCTCTCTAAATAACATTTCATCTTCCTATTCACCATATTTAAAAGACTCAGTTTTTGAAGCTAATAACAATGGCTTGCTCTCTACATCCTCACATCTCAATCAGAGTTCCAGAACTCAATCTCAGAAAGGTTTTTTTTTTTTTTTTCGTCTCAAGTTGTTTCCTTTAGTTATATTCGAGAATTAGAGATGAATTTCTGTTCGTTTTTCTCACTTTGAAGTTATTATTGATAGATTAAATGATAATGGTTTTGTTAATGATCAATAAATAAGAAAAACGATGATACTTTGTTGGTTGTGCAGCTTAGGAGCTCGAGTGGTACTTCTTCTCGGCCTGTGTTTAGGGTTTTTTCTGTTTCTATGAGTATGACTGAAGCTTCCCAGTACATACCTGCTGCTCCAATTCTTCTCCCAGAAGGTCCATGGAAGGAGGTGATGAACTTTTCTAATGATCACCATTTAGGGTTTTATTTGATTACATGGATGGTATGAATTTCTACATAAGAAACTTTTTCCCAAAAAAAGTAGGTAAACCTCAATCTCAACTCTGAGAAATTAACCCAAAAAAACCCTGGTTATTTGTTTCTGAATTTCACAACTGTTTATAAAGTTATGTCTCTATAGAAATTTTGTTTACTCATTTATTAAACGTATTTGAAAACCTGTTACATTTGATATAGGTCCCAGGGGGAGTTACAGCTGCTAAGGGATTCAAAGCTGCAGGCATGTATGGTGGATTGCGTGCGAAAAGAGAAAAACCTGATCTTGCACTTGTGACCTGTGATGTTGATGCCATTGCTGCAGGTTAAATTTCATTTCCCGAAGTCAATTTGGGTCTGCATATGTTTGATTAGTACCAATTTCGATGACATAGCTCAGGTTTCTCTTTAAGCTATTGTGTTCCACTTGTGTGCTTTGACAAGTTTCCAGCTCTTGGAGTGCAAGGAACTTAATTGGTTAGAGTTTAAAAAAGAAACTTCTAAATGCTCAAACCATTAACCATGTCGTATCAAAATGTTCGCAGGGGTGTTCACTACAAATGTGGTTGCAGCTGCACCGGTGGTATACTGCAGACATGTATTAGACATTTCAAAAACAGTAAGTCAGAGCAACTGTATGCGAGTCTGCTGAGCTTCAATGTTTTCTAAGAATTGTTTAAGCAATGCCAACCTTCCTGGCCGATTTCAGCTATCTAATCAGTAGTTATTGCCTTGTTGGTTCCAAATGTTTCTAGTTGTTATGATGTGTATCTGGAAGATACATCCAACGTAAGTGTCTCACAAGGGAACTCCATACCAGCAGAATTAAGCATCCTTTGTTGTGTTTTTTCCTTTTTCTGAAAACTAACTATCCTCTGGCTGAATTTGATTTATCACTTTCAGTGTTCTTGTTAATAGCAAGTTTACTTCTATGGTTTTATTAAGCTTACACTTCCGCCAAGTATCTTTGTAGAGCTTATGAATTTCAATTTCAGGCACGAGCGGTGTTAATAAATGCTGGTCAAGCCAATGCAGCAACAGTAAGCACGCTTCTTCATTGCTATACTTTATTTTCTATGAACTATTGCCAATAACGGAACACTCTAGTACCTACATTAATGGTTCTTTAATTTGCTGTATTTCTGTATGAATAACAAACTTTTTAACCTGAAATGGGGAATCCTAACTTATTCATCAAAAGGAATATATATATATATATATATTTTTTTAAATTTTAATCATTAGTAGACCTAATGCTTTATGTTCAGCGGTCAGCTTAAAAATAGTTCTATATCGGCTTGTGGACTCTATAGAGAGGGCCTTATGTGGCTAAGGAGATTTTCCAACTTCTTTCAGGGCGATGCAGGTTACCAAGATGTTATAGAATGTGCAGCTGCTGTTGCTAAGGTACTTGACCCCTATGTTGGTATCCTGCTTTACTATTTGTGATTATATGGGCTGGATATGTTTGTATCTGCTATCCTTAGTTTCTTCCTTTTGTAGCTTCTCCAACTGAGGCCAGAAGAGGTGTTGATCGAATCAACTGGTGTAATTGGGCAAAGAATAAAGAAGGTGAATGTGGAAACATGCGTATACAATTATTTCTTTTGTTTTTTGTTTTTTTTTTTTTCTTTCTCCCACTTGATCCCACTCAATAACTTGACTTCCAATCTGTTTGACCATGAATCAATTTTGGATCTGTTTGTGTAACCACTTTCTTTCAAATAAACATTATTGATATTTGTGGTAATATTATTTGATGCAGGATGCTCTTCTAAATTCACTCCCCAGGCTGGTTGGTTTGTTGTCACCCACTATTGAGGGGTATGCTCATTTAACTCTAGGTTTCTCAAGCTTTGTACTTTCTTTTAATGAGGACACCTGTTTTTCAACCCAAGGTTTATGGTGATACTTAATTCTTGTTTTTTCTTTTCTACTTGTTGCCTGGAGATCAGATAGGCTTGAATATTCTAAATGCTTCAATAAGATCTTGAATTGTGTGCATAGGGCTGATGCAGCAGCTGTAGCCATTACAACAACTGACCTCGTATGCAAGAGTGTGGCCATTGAATCCGAGGTGTGCTGCAACCAGTTGTGTATTTTAATTTTATGAAGGGAAAACCAAAGGGATAAAATGCTTCAGGGATGGAATTTTCTATGTTTAATCTTTTCAGTTTGCCCTTTGTAGGCTGGAAAAGGTGATACTTTGCACCCTATGGTTATGGATAAGCCTTCCTTCTGAAAAATGATCTGGTCACCAAACCAGAGAAGTGATTGGCTGGGTCAACCTAGCCGATCATGACTTATTAATGCCATAAAGAAATTAAATAAAATGGGTTGCTTTGAAGAAAATTTGTTTAAAATATAATTGAAGTAGAGAAATAATGAAATTCAGAGTCAATGCCCTGAAAAAAGCATGAGAAATAAATTTGTCATCTTTGTAAAAGAGCTCGTCTTTATTCTTGTTAGGTTCTTTCTTTTTCTTCTTCACCTTCAAGTTGTCACTTGGGTCGTTTTCTAAAGTGAACCATTGACATAGTTGAATTAGCTCTATCTATTTTCTACTCTACTATTATGGAATTGAACCTTGCATCATTCCTAACTAAGATTATCAAGCCAAGTTCACAGGCATGAAGGAGAAACTCAAATTTGTCAACAGTTCACATGCTTTTTGAATATATGCATGGACATTTCAACTGATGACTCAGAGTTCTGTAAAATTAGATTTATACTATGATGAAGTAGTATTTCATATAAATTTCTGTTGAGATTTACCATGATGAAGTAGTCTCCTTTTCTTTTTTTCTTTTTTTGTTGCATGTTATAAGCTTCCACCCATGTACACTCCTCGTCTTGTGTCGCTGAAATGAGGCGTTGGCAGGTTGGAGGCACGAAAATAAGAGTTGGAGGGATGGCCAAAGGTTCTGGAATGATCCACCCAAATATGGCAACCCTACTTGGTGTACGTATTTTCGAATGATCATCTCTCTCAGGATTTTAAAGATATGCATACTCATGACTAGTTTCTCGTAATAATCCCTGTTCTAGGTGGTAACAACTGATGCACTAGTTGCAAGTGATGTTTGGAGAAGAATGGTGCAGACTGCTGTAAACCGGAGTTTCAACCAAATCACGGTTAGTAAAAAAAATATACGACTTTTACATCAGTTATCTGCTTCCAAAACTTATGGATTTTAGAAATGGTGAATAGAGTGACTAGGGTGACTTCAAAATTGATGCTGGCACTGTATACTAGAAAGCACGACTATGAGATGTATCAGACTAACTAGCATGGCTTGCAAAACTGGAGGTACTAAATTTGTATAATTAATTTACCTGAATAATATTGTAGCCTTATAGGAACATCATAACTTACCCACTTATTTTAGGTTACCCTAGCTTGACTGTAGTTTCGTCTGATCTGGGATGTGAACTGGCACATAAAACAAATTCTGAGCTGTTGCCTTTTTTGTGGTAATTTTGTCAACCAGTTATTCTGATCTCTCATAACCATCCCATTGTCATTAGGCCTACCATATGATTCTTGGGATTATTGACTAGAACTTTTTGATAGGTTCTGAATAATTCTTTATTTTGGGTACCATATTCTTAATTTAACTTTACCGCCGGAACCTTTATTTGGACTGATTTAATAAAGCAGTCATTCTGATTGCTTTTATAGTTGAAATGTTCAAACTAGACGCCTCAAGACTATATGTGTCAAGGGTTATCTAGAAAATAGCCCAAAAAGGCATGTTTAACATATATGTATTTGTTGGGTTTTTTTAGTTAGTTTATTTAAATACGTACATAGCATGTTGAGCAGCTGTTGACTCACATGTCACTATTAATATCCAAGTGCTTGCACTCTTTTTTGCGTTTAATGAGGTGTAGCTTGTATGCAGGTAGATGGAGATACTAGTACCAATGATACTGTTGTTGCATTGGCTAGTGGAATGTCTGGGTCAACTGCAATAACTTCTATGGATAGCCATGAAGCAACACAACTGCAAGCATGCCTTGATGCAGTATGTTCTGTCCTTTCAACTTTTTCCTCAATCTTCTTTGATTGAAACGTGTCTTCCTTGCCAACTAACATATATGGTAAATATTGCATCTCCAACAACTGAGGTGGCTGGTTTAGGTAATTGGAAGTTTGGTTAGGTATATGGGCTGAACATGAGTTGTTGGATACATATGAGAATAGCACTTAACTATTTGGTTAGGGTGCATGAAGAAAAAGCTCATGATATAAAAGTAGGCAAGACAGAGGAAGGAGAATATAAAGAAATGTCATCTCACCACTTCAAAGGAACGCCTGGTTTCGTGTTAAACAAGAAAAAAGAAAAAGAAAAGAAGATAAAGCTCATTGAAAACAGAATCTTCAAAAAGTTGTATAGTAGGTAACCATAATACACTTATATTGGATAACTCGAGACTAGGTTACACTTCCAAATGCAAGAGTGGAAGTATTCATCCTTGGTATATTTTTATACGTTTTCACTCCCTCAACTAGAATAGAGCTTCTATTGTTGTATTGAAGGATGGCCAGTCACTTATTTCAGTCTGTGTTTTCTTTTGCCAGGTGATGCAGGGTCTTGCAAAATCAATCGCATGGGATGGAGAAGGAGCCACATGCTTGATTGAGGTTAATAATAAACAGTACTAACCAAACAATGTATTGTGTTTGATTATTGAACTCATTGATCAAAACTGATTTTAATTGTGATCATTGTGATCATACATAGAGAAGAATCAGTGAACTTGTTTATTGGAGGTCTGCACACATTAGCATCCTTCATACTCATTGATGAAGTTCTTTGAAATCGTTGTCTTTGCTTCTTGCTGGATATTGTTTGTCTGCATTAATGTTGAAGGTCCGTCACCAATGAATCTTAACTCGCTAAACTGTACATGTATCCTATGAACTCATTGATCCGGATTTTTCGATCAGTTCACCACCTTTGTCCCAACTGCTAATGTTATTACTTATTTCTGCAATGGTCCAAATGTTAAGTGGCCCTTCAATTAACAGTGGCTATATGAGTTGGTGGGTGTCATGTCATGCATGAGATTAGGTCCATATATACTTTCATGAGAATATATATTGTCTAATTAAATCTAAATATGTGGATGTTGACCTCTCTCGTTGTTTGTATATTCTTCTTTTGTAACCTTCTTTCTTTTCAATATATTATTTCTCATCTTCAAAAAAAAATTAAATCTAAATATGTGTAGGTCTCAGTAACTGGGGGCACCAATGAGGCCGAGGCAGCAAAGGTTGCACGCTCAGTGGCATCTTCTTCACTTGCCAAGGTGTGAAATCTTTTTCCTCCTTACTCAACTGCAATTTATATGTTGTTTCAATTAAACTAACTTCCTTTCTATGCTTGAATGTTCTCTTCAGGCTGCAGTATTTGGCAGAGATCCAAATTGGGGACGCATTGCTTGTGCTGCTGGATATGCGGGTATTCCATTCCATCCAAATGAGCTTCGAATATCACTTGGAGATATTCTGCTCATGGATGGTGGGCAACCACTTCCATTTGATCGGTGAGAACAACAGCAAGATTCCTACTAAAAAACTGTGGAAATAACTATTTACATAATTGTTACAAGCTTACAGCTTTCTCATCTGTTAAGCTTTTTCCTTGTAGTCATGAAAGACTTGTTAAAAAATATCCTCCATGTATTCTATTCTTTAATTTTTATAGTATTATAAGCATAAGGACATTAGATCTTATATTTCTTCCTTGTCATCTTTATCATATTCATACTTTATGTTTCTATTTGGAAAACCATTCCCAGGGCTGCAGCCAGTGCTTATCTCAAGAAGGCAGGAGAGACCCATGGTACTGTCGAGATACACATATGTATTGGTAAGCCTCTTAAACATTTTCAGAATATCCGCATACCATTAGTTTATGACAAATGGGAAAAGAAAAAAAACGTCCTATGCATTTCAAAATGGTGGGAGCGTGATGCCTACCTGAATCAGTTTTTCTTTTCTTTTTTCATTTTGAAAAATACGTTGACGATGTGCAATTTGACGATCTTTGCACAGTATGTCCAAGTGCAGCAGCATTCAGTTATGAACAAATGCTGCTGCATGACTGAATAATAACCATCTGCTCCTCTCGTGCACTGTTGGGATGTGCTTCTTTGTATACAAGAGGGTAGAGCTAAGTTACCTGTTAATAATTTCGCATGCTTAAGGAACAGGTTTCTGCAATTTACATTTTCTATATCCTGTCTATAGGTTATACATCTATGGAATTTTAACGATCCACAATCTTTTATCTTTTGACTGTTTAAAAAATTTGTAGTAAATCATTACAAGAGTGTAATTTAGGATTACAGCAAACATGCCTAATGGTTTTGTATTTGTTTCTTCTCAACAGGAAAAGGGCAAGGAAGAGGGCAGGCATGGGGATGTGACCTAAGCTATGATTATGTTAAAATAAATGCCGAATACACCACGTAGGAAGATTGAAAATTATGTAATTTCTTCATCTCACTAGTCCTTCTCAAAATCTAGTTCTCCTGATGTTTCAGTTCTTCACTTCGCTTTGTCATTAACTTAATTTTCATAAAATGAATGGACAACAGCAGAGTAGTAGCGGAATCTCATATTTTTGCAAAATTTCCCTTTAATCGTTAGCAAGTAATAGTAGAATGATGGCAACTCTCTTACGGCAGCAGATCCGAGAAATAGTTTCTATCTATTTGCAGCTGAAAATCACGAGCCGTCGATTATTAGAAGGATCTTAGTAACCAGAATCATGGGGGTGATGCTCTTGCTCCGAATGGCGCTCTAACACTCCTGCTCGAGGGCATTTTTTAGCGCTCCACACTGGCTACTTAGAGAAGGAAGAATTTTCACTAAAAATATGCCAAACGGAAAAAAACGAAAAAATACAAATGGAGTGGCGTGCTGCCTGCACCAGAGCAGAGCAAAAAAAGGGCACTCCGTTGTTTTAAGTAGTTTGATCATCACATTACAATATAACACTGCAAGGACACCATAAAATCTCCTATGTACAATTACACAACTCAAACATCACACCGCATGACATATTTATGCTTCTGTAACACAATCTCAAGAACTACAATATCACTCACCAAATCATCACCATATGTACAAAACTAGCCACAGAACACAGTAGGAAAATCATGGACGCCAAACAGGTCCCAAAGTTTCTTTATCTACAAAAACAGAACACCAAGAAGATAGTAGTACTAGCAATAGCAGCATCATATAGAGGATGAACATGTCTACGTAGCCTCAGCAACTGAAATGTGCATTTTTGTGAGAGATGTCTTGAGGAAGCTACTCGAACAGTTGGAAGCATCCTGCCCGGTAACACCAAAGTCTTCCACACTAGACTGCTCAAAACCATCCAGGTGTTGTAATCTATCACTGGTAACCTGTGAGATGGAACACAGACTATCTGAGTTGCAAGTATACTTACGGTACTGCTTCTTGTCATTGCTGTTGTTCCCTCGTGAAGATTTTCCCTTGTGCTTGTGCTTGCCGTGCTTCTTGTTGTTGGACCTAGAACTGGATCGCTGCTGCTGGTTGTGGCTCTTCACTGTATGCGAGAGAGATGTAGCAGGTGGATCATACACGTCAGGATCCCACTTCACTGTCAGCTTCTCCAGAGGTGTTATTCCCTCTTTCTGACGGCCTCCTTTCATGGCAGAGACAAGCTTCAATGGAGTCTGTTGGGATGGGGTGGGCATGAAACAAAAATTGGAAAGAAGGAAACAAGATCTTGTCATGATGGTAAAAACCTCAAAATCAGGCTCAGAAGCTCTAGGTCATTACATCAATAAACATTCCCAATAATAAGCTATTGTCTAGGAATTCCTTTTCCTTTGGATGGGTTTGAATTGAAGTCTAAAACACCATAGCTGTCCCCACTAATGGGTCTTCACAATTAAAGACATTTTACTACTACACATTTTGTCAAATGTGTTAGTAAACAAGGAAAAAAAAGTGCAAAGATAGGAAACCTGCACAAGTTTAGAAACTACACCAAGAAAGCAACATAATCTAATTTAATGACACACCAGAGAGTTATCAAGTACATGAAATGCTTTAGGAAGTTTTGTCAACACCAAAAGCCTGCTTTTCGGAAATGAGGTTATTGAAGTTTACAAGTTTTTCCAGGAAAAGGAAGCAATGCTAGGACAAACACACCAAAATACCTGTTTACTAAACTTAGTACCAGAACAACTCTTTTGTCCGCATCTTATGATCTTAATTAACTAATAAAACGAACAAACAAAATATTCAGTAATCTTTAAGTAGAAAGAGCAGTTGATCAATCACTTCGTAACCAATGAGAGCCTCGTACATAATCAAACGGATCATATAAGCAACAAAGATAGTTAGATGAAGTTTCATAAGCCAAGTTATAAACCAGATGATACCAATTATACCAATAAGAACAATAAAAGAATAAAAAAAAAAAAACTTAACAAGCAAAGAAACTATATACCAAATACCCACTATCATCAACATTACTCTTACTATGACTTGAACTTCTACTTTGAATTTTTGGACAACTGCAGCCCAAGATAAAACAAAATAGGAAACTGAGCAATTCATCCTACATATGATAACATCACATACTACAGTTATTCACCTTTGAAATTGCCTCTGATATTAAAGACCCGGTTCAGTAGGAGAACAGCGGAGTCAAGGCAAAAACCTGCATGTTCATTCTTCAATTTGGCCCAACATTATAAAACACAAAAGGCATGTTTTATACCAAACTGCCCATAGCATATCTTCAAACTTTTTGAGTGTCAAACTATACCATCCGTGTCATACCACTACAAGATTCCAGAAGATTTGCATTAGATACCTAAGTGTATAACCAAGGACACCATATTTACTCACCTCCATGGTCTATAAAGTAATTTCCAACAAATTAGTTTCTCTCTAACATTAATTCCAAATTTTTATTGTTCGGCACTGATGGTAATTTCTTAAACCCATATGATGAAAAATGCAACAAAGGCAACAAAGGCAAGAATATCCAAATTAATACTGAAGTGTCTACAAACAATCCAAAAAATATTAAAATGGTGGTGAGAAATTACAACTGATACTCATCAAAATCATTAAGTTTGCAACAGAAACTCCAGAAAAACAAAATGTTTGTCCACCTATTTTAGATGAGAAAAATAACCAGTTCTTATTCATCTCCTTGCATCTTATTTCTTTTCTTTTCTTTTCTTTTTTTTTCTTCTCGAAAAAAATTTCTCAACCAATCCCTTGTCAAAAAAACAGTATAATAAACAAACAAATAAAATTTGTGCAAAACTATATCTCAAATCACTAACATCAAGCAAAGATAACTAATAAAAATAAATGAAACGGTTTATCAACAAAATAATGATAATAAAATAATAATAATAATAATAATAATAAATATGAAACAGAACACAGATGCCCATTTCTGCATGTGGTTCACGAGTGCAAGCATCCTGCTAACAATGGTCTAAATGTTATCATATATGTTACCTTTGGTGGTGGGAATTCAGAGGATTTAAAGCAATATAGTGTATCCATGTAACAGGCACACAACAGATAGAAATATAGCAAGTCAGTAAGCTGTAAATTTTACAGCACATCAAGCAAAACAGCTTAATGACCGGGGTACAGGGAAACTTACAGGCATAGAAAGTGAACGGGAGCAGACTGGATTATGTGAAACGCCATTTGCATGCAATTCTGTACTAGAAATTCCATCTATCCCACCCATAGACACTGGATATGATAGCTGCTTCCTGGAGATCGGAAACGAAACACATTTGTTCAATACTTTCTGAGTTGATTCAGTCGAGAATTTGGCCTCTTGTATTTCAAACTCTTCACACAATTTGCCCATCCCAGGATGGCATATCTCATTCCAATTTGAAGGTTGAATACAGCCAGGTATAGGTAGTTGAACACCTTGAACATTTAAAATCCTACTAAGAGCAGTCCCAAGTTCCATAACCTCACTGTCTTCAATGGTACAGTCGTTACCACAACTACGATTGTGACTAAGATATGATCGCTTCAGGTCATGAGGACTACTTAGATATTCAGAAATTGAATCATGACAAGGACTAGAAGTATCCATTGCTTTTTAGTAGGTCCTACATACATGGAAATACATTTTTTCCCCATCAATACGATCCATAAACCAAAATCATTAGACTTAAAACTATGAACGTCAAGGAAAACAAAAAAAAAAAACATTCAAAGAACCACCGAGTAAAATGGTAGTAAATGAAATCCAACAACCAAACTATAACCATAACCCTGCACAAGTTACTTATCCAAAATATATATATATATACATAAGTTAGGCCATGATACAGAAACGAATAACAAGTGAACTAAATAAAATGCATAAGTTAGGCTACCACTAAATTTAGTTTTATATGAAACATAATTCCATTAGATCAAACTGATGGCTGGTCCTAGCTACCTCAAACAATGAGCAACTTATATGATTGAAACATAAAAGACCCTCAAATATATAGGAAGTTGTCAAAAAACCACTCTCCTTAGATAACATATCGGTATGCAATAATCATTCGAGCAAAATATTTTAAAACGAACTCTAAGCAAAAGAATTTCATAAAACACAAGGCATCCATGAGTAGGTTTACATCTACCAATCTCAGGTACCGAAATTACCATGCAGTCAAAACCACAACATAGAAGAAAAATCATTTTTGCCATTAAGAATTAGGATCATTACCTCTACGATAAGCTATACGCTTTCTCTCTCTAGCTAACAGAAGAATAACCCACCAAATAACTTCAAACAATAACCGGATCCAAGCGAACCTCAAAAGCAACTTTCGATCACAATGGAAAATTATCAGAAAAATACAGGCTGATTAATGGATCTCCGTTTGGCTTTGTAGGAAACGTGGAGAATTAAGAAGAAACCCTAAAAGTAAAGGAATGACATAATTGAATCTACTGTTAACTAAGATTACCACGCCGATTCCATTTTTCAAGCTGTTTGAGACGATGACGACTTGAACCACCATGAAAAGAGTTCGTTGAAGGTATCATCATTGCATGCTTGTTGAGGAACAGAACAAGCACCGAGAGCATGGTCGATGCTCTGTTCTAACCCTAGATGGAAGAATAAAGAACCCTAATAATAAAACTCCTTCAGACACAAATAGTTTTTTTTTACTCAATATAAACCCTAGATTCACAGAAACCTCCTTTATACCTTCCCCAGGTCTGAAAATAGGTTCAGCCTTAAATCAAACCATCAAAGAGTCCAAAACTGCAATTAATGGATCTTTGAAATAAGAATATGTTTGAAAAATCCACGAAGATCCGCAAGTTCTAAGCCTAAAATTTCTCCGATCATCGAATCAGAAGATCAGAGTGATGAAGTGTATTTGCGAGTGAAACGGGGGTTTATCCTTTGTTTCTTTATTTAGGAAAAGTGGGTAGTTCAGATGAGAAAAGTCAGAAGATTGCATTTTTGTAGACCTATTTTACAAGTGGGTGTTAAACACCCACAGTCATCTAGCCGTTGAATGCTAAAAGGTTAGCGAGGTTGACCGTGTAAGACCTACGGTGGATGGTGGGTGGGTGTACAAAATAACAATCAAAACTAAAAGGTAGGTTTACGTGGAAGACCTAATCCAAGGAGGACATCTGTCGGTTTTATATTGATTTGAAGGAATTTTGATCCACAATTCCAATTATTTTTCATTACTTGAATTTTTTATTTTTTAAATAGAAGGGCCTATTATCCAAATTGCAATATTAAGACAAATAGCATAAAGACACCCTCAATATCATACAAAAGAAGTTACCACCACATACGAATAAAACTATTATAGCGTGTTTGGATTGCAGGAATGGAATCACATTCCTGGGAATGTGATTCCAAGCTTGTGTTTGGTTCGCGGAATCAGGTTGGAATCACATTCTCGGGAATGTGAGATTCCCCCATTTAGGAGGAATAACAATCCCGTCCGGGGAGGTGGGATTGCCATTCCCATTCCCCCGGAATCAACTATGATATTTTTTGAAGACAATCTTACCCTTACATATTTTCACTATTTATAAATACAATCCCAAACTATATTTAGACACTTCAACCTCTTTTTTTTTATCTTTTTTTTAATCGTGACTTCTTTCTAGATGAGAGAAAAATAAATAAAAGAAGAGAAGAAGAAGATAATAAGATCGATAGATTTCCATTTGAGACATTCAACGAGTATGAGTTTCAATCTAACACCATGATTAAAATGGTAAATAAACCAATATATATGAGTTATGAAAAAAATGAATTGATTTTTATTTTTTGATAAAGAATTAATTTTTTGTTTCAATGCTTGTATGAAAAATATGAATTAATTTTTTGTTTCCATGCTTGTTTTTAATAATAAATATTTGGACGGGGGTATAAAGGGAAAATTAGCTTTTTTCGGATTCCTATTCCTGCATGAACCAAACACTGGAATAGGAATGTGGCAAGAATCATATTCATATTCCTTGTTGAACCAAACATAAAATAAGAGAATGTCATTCCCAGGAATAGCATTCCAGGAATGTGATTCCCAGGAATGTGATTCTATTCCTGCGATCCAAACATGGCATTAATATTCACAAGCATACGAGATCGCCACCATGAACCAATAGGGGGATCCAACATATTACCTAGGTCAAATTTAATGGCAAATCACAATAAGAAAATTTGAACCGGTGATGTTACGTTTACCGAAAAGTCTACAAAATTTTCTACCGATGGTACAATCTACGATGGATGAATATACTTTGGGATAGATTTAAATCACGAGGATATGTCCACCGTTGGATTAGCTTTCGATAGGAAATTATGTAGAATTTTGCTGTAAGTTTAGCATTATCCAATTTGAACCCAAGATTTTCCGAAGTCATGGGAGGGGTGGACAACTGCCACTAACCCAGAGGCCCATGTGCAATCTAGCACCTAGTTTACACTAGCTAATGTTTCACGTGAATATAGCCCAAGGGTTGAATTTTTGTGGGCATGATTACCAAATCATGTAAATCATCTCACAACAAGCTTCTAGTGTATTAAGAGTTGGTTGAAATTTTAACAACATTATATTTTTGAGTGTTGTTATTGACACTTAAGTTTTTTATAGGTTGTGGCCTAAATTTGTTTAATTTTAATCAATTTAATATAAAAAAAATTTTATTGGAGGTGGCTTTTTTAAATTTTTAACTATTTTTTAACCTATTAATAATTAAAAAATAATTTATTAGGACTTAAAAGATTAGGTTAAAGAGGAAAAGTGGAAAAATCGACTTCACCTTCAACGGATTTATTCGCTCTATCATCAACGAATTTTTCGTTGTTGATTCAGCCTCAAGCATCCGAGCATTAAATCTCTTATGCAGTAGGATTTATTTTACACAGATTTTCATAGATGATAATACTAGTAAAACTCCACTAATAGTGAGATCTGTAAAATAAAAAACTCAATTGATGAGACGGTTGGTTCCTGAAATTTTGTAAATAATTCTCAATCACATCATTCGAAGGTATTATCACAATCTTTTTCAATTTTTTATTGTTATTTTGTCAAAAAAAAACGAGATCGAAATTTAGGGCTCACGAACTGGACTCGGCCACGTAAGGACGAGTCCTAGTCCTAAGACTCACCCACCCGAGGCCGAGTCCCACACCTTGGACTCCCTCATCCACGGGCGAGCCTTAGCGTCGAGTCTCATCCTCCCAAGGCTGAGACCTCCCATCAAGACTCCCTCATCCACGGGCGAGCGTTAACGTAGAGTCTCCTTTCGCCCGTGGCCGAGGCCTCCCAAAAAAGAGGATTAAAGAAGAAAAACGAGTCATTACCCTTCTTCTTCGCCGGATAGTGGTGGAGGGGGTGGATTGAGTCACATCGACCTAACCATCGTCGTTCTCCTTCATTGAATTCTCTCAAAAGCAAAAAAAAAAATGATTGATTTCTTCAGTTTAGGAGATTGGCCTTAAGGGATCGTGGGTTCTGCTCTAGGATTTTAGAGAAGAAAAAAAGAAAGAGGGAAAGAGGGGGGAGAAATAATGAAAAAAGGTCGAGTTAATTTTTTTTATTATTAAAAAAAATTAAATGTTTGAAAGTTGGATATTCTCAATCAAAATGTGGGATAAAAGTGATAGATTTATGGATACCCCTAAGGGTAGGTCACAACCTATAAAAAATTTAAGTGTCAATAACAACACTTATATTTTTATTTTATTTTTTATTGATGACGGTGATACAAGATGAGGATATTATCTCGATATTTTAAAAAATAATTATAGAATATCCCTTAGGTTGTATCCCTACGCTAGTGTAAACAAGTGAAAGAACTCGTTAAAAAAAACGTGAAGTAAGCGACATGGAGCAGTTTCAAAATTACCCTAACTTACACGAGTAGTCAATTGGGACTTCTGTGGACATTGATAGACATTTGAAGAACATGGACTTCGAAGAATTCTAATAGAGTCCATAAATATCTATAGACTTATATTGATAAAGTCTATGGATATATGCGGACACTTGTGACCTTGTAAAAGTAATAAAGTAATAAAGTAATCAATTTTACATCAAACAAAAAGATATATTAAAACAACCATGCTATTAGTGTTACTAATATTTTCATAAAAATTTTAATTATGAATTATGGATTATTAACTATAATTAATAATAATAGTAATAATATTATTTTTATTATTTTTAAAATTTTATAGTAAACATAACTTACTATTGTTGTGGTGATTGATAAATTTTAACCAGAATTAATTAGTAATGGTGGCAGAGAGATAAATTATTTATGAAAAATTACTCTTTATTAATGACAATTAATTATTGGTAATGATGGAGGGATAAATTATTTATGACTATTTGTAATTTTAATTGTGATATTCATTATTTGTTACTATAAATTATTAATAAGTATTATTATTATTACTATTAAAGTATAAAAATTATAATTATTATGTTAGTTAATACATTTTAATCCGTGGTGGTGGTGGAGGGAGAGGGATTATTTATGATTATTATAATTTAATTATGATAATTTATTATTTATTACTATAATTATTAATAAAATATTATAATTATTAAAGTATATATTATTATTATAATAATTAATAATTTTTAATTATAATTAATTTGTGGTGGTGGTGGAGAGAGAGAGAGGAGATAGAATGTCCCTACAAATCCCATGTACATGGGATGGACATTATAAGACAACTATTCTTCTTTAAAACTCACAAAATATCCACCAATGACAGTGAATTTCAATGTATAGCATTTTGATGTCTACAGCCACACACATGGGACTTCCATGAACATTTCTAATATCCACAACAACACGCCCCTGAATTTTATATGTCCATGAATGTCCACCATCCCAATTAATTATCCCTTTAATATGTTAAATGCATGAAACCTTAATTTGAATCGGTTAACTCAAAATTAGGCCAAGACTGATTCATAAATCCACTATCAATAAATGGGTCTGATTCACAGTTGAATCAATACTCATTCTAAAGTCACATTAACCCAACAACTTTGACCAAGTCAACTAAAAATAAAGATAATGGGATTTTGAATATCTGAAAATCTGATCGCATAAAAAGCCAACTCAACCTCTTTATGAATCTTCTATAAAGTGGTCTGATGAGGTATGGGGTCCAAGGAAAATGCTACAAGCACCTTAGATTTGCACCGTTGCTAATACCTTTGATTATTTTATTCAAATTAGACCAAAATTAGACTCGTGTTAGACCAAATTAGACTCTAGGTATGATTTTGTGTGCAAATCCAGAGTGCCTGTATCATTACCCGGGTCCAAATCCCACCAAATCTACTATTCCTGTATGGATAGTGTAGAAGGGCCTTTTATCTCTAGCTTCACCCTTAAAGTTGGTTCTAGGTCAAATTTGTATTTTGAATTATATTCGGCACAATCTCTAAGTCAAAATTTGGGTCTTGAATTGATAGTTGACTTTATTTGACTGCATCGACAGTTAGATTCCTCACTTTATAAAAAAACCTAAAAAATTCAATTCCTTAAGTTCTTACATGGGATGAACCAATGGCTGATTTTTTGTGATGATGATAACCTTCCCCTAGAAATCATCCTCACAAAAAATCACATTGATCTACAACTACTAGCCTCGTTATTCTCACAAAAAAATAAGTCATTCGTTCAACCCTATATATATATGGACCCTAAAGAAATGAGATTTTCAGGGTTTTTATTTTTATTTTTAAGCTAGAATTAATCTAATTGATGCCATTGTCAAATGGAGTCAACTATCAATTCGGGACAAAGACTCTGACTCTTATAATTTATGGACTTATATTAGAGACAAAATCAAAATTTTTATTTTCTTTTCGTTTGTTTTTAAATATTTATTGTTGATACAACATAACTATAAATTTCCAAGTGTAGAATTTTGTATAGGTGTTGTACAAAAATTTGTATGATGTTTGTTACAATGATTTTCAAAATACACGTGCTAAATGTACACGTTGCGCATGGGTAATTCATGAAACCATCTTAAAGCAACTCTAGGGAGAAGATGTGACTACTTGATTAAGCAATTTTTGGCCTCTAGTGGAACCTCTTAATCCTTTAACAATAGTTTTTTTCCACTAGAATAGGGATCTTTAAAGGAGAGGAGACTCTCATCCATTTAGTGGCCCGTCAACCAATAAGCATGGCCCTCAATGAATGAGTAGTAATTTTTTTTTTAATTCTTATTCATTTAGAAATCTTTCTCTCTCATTTTTTTCTATTTTATCTCCTTAAAAAAAGTTAACTTTTTTATCTTTCTCTCTCAAATAGTGTTATTTCCTCTCTTTTTTCTCTATTATTTTCAATCATTTTTAAGAAATTATCTACCTTTAATCCCTTCCCTAACGGTTTAAGGGTTCCACTTTGCCATATTCCACTAGACTTGTTTTTAAAGGGTTTTCGAAAATCATACTTGAAACACGTATACTTATGAGAAGTCAGAAATTAATTTGGTAAAGTACTAACTTAGAAGTTAATAATTTAAAAGAAAGTTAATATGCGCAACATGATTAAAAGTCAATACAAAAAAAAATTGACGGTGGTACCGTGACCGTGGTAGTAGTGGTGAGGTGGAGGTGGTGGTTAAGATGCAAATAGAGTAGTGGGAACTGTGAAGTAGTAGTGAGATGACAATGGTGGTAGTGGCAAAATGACGATGGTGGAGATGAGGGGGCGACAATGAAGTAGTGAGGTGATGGCGATGGAAATGATAAAATAAATGAGAAAATTAATGCGTGAGTGGGAGAAAAGAGACTTTTTTAGAAGTCTACAACAATAATTTTTTTCTTCAAATAGAGTAATAACTTTTTAACTTTTAGAAGTTATTAGACGCATCCCTTCATTGTTTGTTTGGAAGGGGATTCCAAGGCAAGGATTCAGTGGGGACCAAGGATTCATGTTTTCCTGGTCTGTTTGGCTACCAAGAATCCTAGGGAAACATGTTTTCCAGCAAATCCTTGTTTTGGAGTCCCACCTCCCACCTTAGAATTTGCTGGAATTTTAAACTAAGGATTCACTATGTATTCACCCAACTCAATGCATATTAAAACAACAAAATAGATATTTTCCTTGTATTTTAAATGGCAGCCAAACAAACTAAATGATTCAAGCTTCCAATGATTCATGAATCCATGGATTTTTTTTATGGTTGCCAAACAAACCAAATGATTCATGTTTCTAGGGATTCATGTTTCTAAGGACTCATGTTTCAACATGAATTCTACATCCAAACACACTATCAAGCTTTTCTACCTAATGTGTTGCCAAACGCTTTCTTAACATATTCCTTTTTGAACATCACATGATGAGCACGTGAGCATCCTTAACTGGGTCCCACTTAGCACTTATCCAAAAAGACCCTCACCTTCGTAAGCATTTGGCATGTTTTAATGAGCCAATCTCGCATCCTATTGGTCCATTATCGACGACACAGATTCCATAAACAAAATACCCAAAACCGTCGATTAAAATTTAAATCCAACGGTAAATTCACCTCGATCCGAACCTGAGTACCCCATGAAGAAACTAATATAAATATGTCCACAGCCCACAACCTCTTCCGAAACACTTGTCCACTGCAAAATTTCTTCATTATCTCTCATCTCAGGTGTTTTGAAGTAGAATTTTCCGGCGAAGAAAAAGTAATCAGAAATGGACGCAACCGGAAAAGTGAAGAAAGGATTCGCAGGAAGGAAAGGTGGCGGTCCGAAGAAGAAGCCAGTCTCTCGATCCGTCAAAGCCGGTTTACAATTTCCGGTCGGAAGAATCGGGAGGTACTTGAAGAAGGGAAGATATTCTCAGCGTGTTGGAACTGGTGCTCCTGTTTACATGGCTGCTGTGCTTGAATATCTTGCCGCGGAGGTAATCTTTCTCTCTCTCTCTCTCTCTCTCTCTCTCTCTCTCTCTCAATTTCAGACCGTTTCATTAAGATTTCTGTTTGCGAAATTTTAGGGTTGTTTTTGGGACAAATTGTGGTTTTCTTTAATTGTCAGATTTAGTCGGGTTGAAGAGTAGATTTTGTTTTCTTAAATTTTCCGATCTACTAAAAGAAAACCCTAGTTTTGATTTTCTGTAATTTAATCAATTTCTCAAAAGGGTTTAATTTTTGAAGTGTAAAGCTACATTTGATAATTTCATTGGAGAGTTTCATTTCATCTATAAGATGAAGTAGATCTGATTTTTTGATAGTTTTTGTTTGGTTATTTTAGGTTTTGGAGTTGGCTGGAAATGCAGCAAGAGACAACAAGAAGAACAGAATTATACCAAGGCATGTTCTTTTGGCTGTAAGAAACGATGAGGAACTTGGAAAGCTTCTATCTGGTGTGACCATTGCTCATGGAGGTGTTCTTCCAAACATTAACCCAGTTCTGTTGCCCAAGAAGACCGCTGAGAAAGCTGCTGGTAAAGAAGCCAAGTCTCCATCTAGGGCTACAAAATCTCCTAAAAAGGCTTGATTGTTCAAGCTTAGAAACCCCTTTATCTCTTCTCTCCTTGTATGTAATTTTGGGTTTCTCTTTCTCTTTTTGGTGTTGCTTAGGAAGGACACATTACAAAATTGTAGTCTTTTAATCTTCTTGTGAAGACATCTTCCTTCTCTCCTCAGATTAATCAATGAATTTGCTTGTTTCTATATATGCTTTGTTGTTCATTTCGCTTGGGTAGGATCTGCTGTACAAAATTACAGAACAGAAAAAAAATGAAAAGAAAAAAAGAAGTTTGGCACATGGTGACAGATGATCATCGAGGGTTATAAAATGTGTGAATTGTTACATAATGAAGTAACCCTTGATTCTCAAAGTTTAAAATGATGACTTTGAGTTGATTTCTTCAAATTCATTTAACCTGTGCATGTGTTAAAATTGTATCTGAAAGAGAGGTAATATGGTGTCGAATATGAAAATGAAGTGCCAAGCTTTTGTTGTTCTGTTTAAAGAGTACTCCTTGAAGCTGCCTCGAGGGATTGAGCATTTGCTTGTTCTGAGAAGTATTTTATGTACCCTACTATCTTTGTTTGATAATAATGTTCATCTACTTGATATGCATGTTGGTTAAAGATTTTCGGTTTGGTTTGGTGATGGTTTCACTGTTCATGACACGAGCAAGATCTTTAAGATGTCAAAATCTGGTGTCCCTGTAGTAATGCCCTATATACTCAAACTTGAGTTTTGCTGTATATCACTTCAAAATTTTGACTTTACCAAGAGGTAATGGTAGTACTCAAAGTCTCAAACAAGTCAGATTCAAAAAAGGTTCAAACAAATTAGATTCATACGCCTACAATAAAAAACAAACACCACCTTGCCACATACATTGTCAAGTTTGTGAGGCTGGCCTCTCCTCTATCACAGTATCACTAAATCTTTTTATAGGAAAATGAAAACCAAACTAAGCGTTGAATTTAAAAGAGAAACAAACGTTCTAAAGAATGAAAAATGTTCTCAGAGTTTCCCTATTTTTATAGATAAAAAAAGATATCTGAAATTTTTAGATTGCAGATCTGAAGTCCGTAAAAAAACTAAAAAGTATGAAGACAAACCAGCTTTGAGTGATTGTCAATGCCTATCAGTGAAAAAACTCTTGATATAAAGATAGATTTTGTAAGCTCAGTCAAAATTTGTCGTTTTAAATTTTAGCTATTACGCCTGAGTAACTGATGTGTTTTGAACTATAATGCTTGCTTCAAATCTATTATATATTTACATTTTTGATGTTTCGCTTTTTGATTGCAGGATTCAATACACATAATAAGGGATGGGTGAAGTTTTTTTTTTTTTTTTTCGCCATCTTGAACAGTCAAATTTTTCGATGTGGTTTCCTTAATTGTCATGATGATAGGCTATTAGGCAGGCAGTAGGGTTTTTTAGGCTTTGATTTTGTCCCCTGTCATATATTTGCTACGATATACATGCATAATTAAAACTAATATGTAAAAGTAATGTTCATGATTATAGATGGTAAATTATCTTATATTGTATCATAAAATAGGAGTTAAACATTGAGAATAGGAGGGGTAGAGAGTTGGAGTAGTTAGTTTTTATTATGCAAGAAATCATGAAGTCTTGGTAAAGATCTTTAAGAGGACAATTTTAAAAGACTGTTTCTTCCTTCACATAGTAACGGTGGATTTACGTTGAAGTAGTTAATAAAACTCCTTTTGAGGCCGTTGTTAACCTTTCGTGTATTAACTGCGTGAAACACTTTACATCTTTCCTTGCTAATATTAACCTTCTGATTTGGTAATGTTTTCATTGAAGAAGCCATCATCATGAATCTCATGACGAAGAAAAGGTTCAATTGGAGGCTAACACTTTGTCATTAGGCTAATTTCTATGCGAATTCCACATTGCTTATAAGCTTCTTTTTTGTTTGTTTGTTTGATTATAAGCAGTTTTGTGCTATTTGGATGCTAGCTTCAGTATGAATAAAACTTGTTTAGTTTGGGAAATTTTAAAAGCACACCCTGTCCCCTAAACTTTGATGGCAGGCATGAATTAGTATGACTTAGCCTATAAATCTAGAGCTTGTTACCAAAGTTTTTGGTGCCTGCCAATACAACTTTCCTAATGAAGTTTGACAAAGTGCCTGTATGCTAGCCAACCAAAAGATTTGAATGGTTGCACAATGCACTTCAGTGTAGGTTTACAGAACCCAACCTTTCATATGTCCGAGCTTGGCATATAAGCAACCCAACGTTGGCATATTGGCATGAACAAGTCCAGCCTGATTACACAACCCAACCTTTGATATGTGCGAGCTTGGCATATCTTTTCGATGCCAATTTGGTTCAAGGTAAAGTAAGTGTTGGAATCAAACCTAGAACCAAGTCCCGACCCAATTGCCTAAACGATTTAAGTTTAATCAAAGCGCAAACATGAAAACAGAGGGGGCAGAATTGAAACAACAAGCACTCATTGAATCTTCTTAAAAATTTACAGTTCCGATTAGATCTAAACAAGAACCACTAAAAGCAACATTGCAAGTAACTAATTCAGAGTAAACCCTAACTTTCATAGAAACTACATGTAGTTTTGTTGTTGTTGTTGTTGTGATGGTCACTTGTGAAAACCCTAAACAGCCAAGACTTGGATTGATCAATCAATCAATCGATCGATTCAAGAACTAGTGAACTTAGTAACAGCTTTGGTGCCTTCAGAAACAGCGTGCTTAGCCAATTCACCAGGAAGAACAAGTCGAACAGATGTCTGGATCTCGCGAGAGGTGATGGTAGGTTTCTTGTTGTATCTGGCGAGCTTTGAAGATTCTTGAGCAAGCTTCTCGAAGATGTCGTTGATGAAGCTGTTCATGATTCCCATGGCCTTGCTGGAGATACCGATGTCAGGGTGAACCTGCTTCAACACCTTGAAGATGTAGATCTTGTAAGTCTCTATTCCCTTCTTGACTCTCTTCTTCTTCTTACCGTCTCCTCCTCCGGCCTCCTTCGGGAGCTTCTTCTCCGCCTTTGGTTTTTTCTCAGCTGCCGGCGGAGCTTTCTCTGCTACGGTAGATTTCTTCTCCTCAGCTGCTGGTTTCTTCTCGGCCGGCTTCTTCTCTGCTCTGGGCGCCATTGGAGAGAACTAAAAGGGTGGGAAGGAAAGAAAGAAAGAAAGAAAGAAAGAATTTGAGATTTTGGGCGGGAAAGTAATGAAGGAGCTGGGTTTGGTTTTACTTTTGGTGAGGAAGAAAATAAGATTGGGAGAGTTTATATAGGGAGAGGTCACGAGCGTTTATTGGCTGATGGGGTTTCACGCGGATTGCTGACATGGCGATTCTGATTGTCATAACGGTCTGGGCTTGGACTCTATTCGCGTATTTTGTTTGTTAGGATTCAAAATTTTCATGATTTAGGCGGGGCTTGGGCCTGTTACAACTTACAATGGTTTCTGTCAATGTATTTGGGTATGGTCGCATGGGCTCAGACCTGGTTCAAGTTTTAATGAAAATTGAAAGAAAGAAAGAGCATAAGAGTTATATTTCCTAGAAGCTAGGAAGTATGGACGTGATACAAATGTTATTTTCTTAATTTTTTAATTAAAAATATTACTAGACATGGAGATACAACACTTACACTTTTCTTTTAGAGAAGTATCCTTGCTTCTAAGCGTGGAAGACAAAAGAGACTCTCTCTCTTTGAGAGTAAGTAGTATATATAGAAGAGATCATGAGTTCAGGTCCACAGACTAGCACGTGGGATCAAGAAAACCCGTTGCATCTGAGATTTTTGTAGTCTTATTTGGTCATTAAGATGGCTAAAATATGACATTTCAATCTCGGTGGTGGGTTCTTGTTGACCTACGTTAAATGTGGGTCAGCAAAATCACTGACAACGAGTTAGAAGCGTCACTGTAAAATAATAAAATAGTAGGGGACGGGAGGAAGGCTACGAGGCGTTGCGTCAAAAATGGCTGTTAATGAAGGGGTTGAAGTTGAACACAAGAAAGAAAGAAACTAAGAATGAGATCGAGTTCACTAGCTAATAATCTCAAGTGCTGAATTTATTGCACCAAAATATTTTTTATTTTTGATTTTTGGATAAAATAAAGCAAGATCGAGCGTCACGCTGTACGTACGTTGCGTATTACAACATTTTCTTTCTCTCTCTCTCTATATATTAGCTCTCTAGGTTATATAGTCCTCTTATATAACCATTCGCTTGTGGGACTTACATGAAATGTATTTAGGAGTTGATTTTTTGAGAAAATGATTTACACGGTGAGGAGAACATTGTTACCTGAAATCAGCCTGATCTAAAACTTGTAACTTCAAATCTACCCGCTTTAAATCAACGATCAAAATAAAAGTTTAAAACTTGCAATTTTTTTAAGGATTGTTTTGAAGGGGTTAGAGGTTTTAGAACGAACTGATTTCATGGGTTTTAAAACCCACATTTAATGCATCCGGGGCTATATAACCTGACTCTTTCATTTATTACGTATTACAATATTTTTTATTTTTTATTTTTGGGATATTTTATTTTTTTTATTTTGAAATCAATATTAATTTAAACTCACTAGAAGAAATGAGAAAACTAACAAATATTTGTTATAGATAAAGGCTTGTTTTGTTGTTGTTTGGGTAGGAAGGGATAAATGCCGAAGTTACATGCATCACGACGTAGAAACACCATAAATAACATTTAAGAGAAGCGTAGAGAAATCGCCAATAATGTCTCTAATAAACGCAGCAAAGATCGCCACAACAAATGTAGAGATTTATTTAGTACCTACATATACATACCACATATATTACATGGGTCAAATTTAACAATAAATCCATAGTCGATAAAATTTAAACCAAAGATCTCCCAACTCATAGAAAAAATGCAAATCAACCGGGCAATATGTGCTTTGCTGCTTACAAAGAAGAGTACTGGCACCTACCATACCTTGATTAATCAAACCAAATTACATGCAAATATTTTAACGGTAGTGGCCAATGGTAACACATTATAAAATATAAACTAAAGAGAATGGATCGGTTTACATCCTTATATGTACAAGCTTATGTAGGGCCCACATGAAGTTAATCTAATGGTTGAGTTTTGGTGAGATGTTCTCCTCACCATGTAGATCATATTTACCAAAATCAGTCAATTCTAAAAAAATTTAGCCACACCAAAAGTACGTTGATCGGAAATTGATTAAAATTTAATGGTGAAAAATGAACGATAAAAAAAAGAGTTAATTTTTTATTGGGTTAAAAGTTTTGGAATGAACGAATTTTTGGTGAAGATGATTTACATGATGAAGAAAATATTTTTACCAAACATCAACCCTTTAGATCAACTTCATATGGCCCCGTAACCACAAGAACTTGTACACGTAACCTATAGTCCGATCCGGACTTAAACTAAATCAGTTCATCTACTCTGTTTCTATTCTTTATATAATTAGAGTATTAATTAGACTTATTGGTTGACTTTATTTCCATGATGTCGACCTTTCCCGACGGTGTAAAATTAATTCTAAAAAGAAAGAAATAAATAAAGAATGTGAGAACAAAGTGAGTTCTAAATTTCTGGTTGGTTTTGTTCTACCATCCTGTACTCTTAACATTGACATTCAAAAAAAGAAAAAAAGAAAAAAAATTATATAGCGACACTTTTGCAACATGTTTTAAACTCATGTGAGATTATTCTCAACAAGGTTCGTCACGTGTGAGGTTTTTTTGAACCTGCCAAGACATAGTATTCTTTTGGATTACATGTAGCACGTGTGGTCGTTAGGCCTATAACGTGTAGACCTGTTCTGATACTATATTAAGTTTGTAGGAATCTTACTCAAAAACAATTGATAACGAATGGAGTGACCCATGATCATTATATGTTGGATTTGTTAGACTCTCTTATATCCCAAATGAGATTATTTTCAACATAGTTTATTATAGCTAATAGGTGCATTTTTCGTCGATCATCTCAGCCCCCAATTTTCTATTATATATAATTTTCTCTCTCAATTTCTCCAATCAAATCTTTCCCTATCAATGCATCAATTGTACGGAATTTCCTGGCAAAACAAAGGTTGGAGAGCAAAAATAAATTAAAATAAAGAGAAAACTCTGTGACATATATATGACGAAGTGATGATGCAGAAAAATACTGGCACCTACTCTAGTTTGATCGATTGATTATTATTATTTTATTTTTTAATTTAGCTAGATTATCTGTATCATTAAATCTTTCGAGCAAAAGACGATAGCGGCCAATTAACAACACCAAAACTCGCGGTTAGACTCACTGGCTGACTTTGATTTGTTCTCCAATTAATTCACAGCAATAATATTAATTATTTTATCATCAAAAAAAAATATTAATTATTCAATAATATTTAACAAAACTAATTAACAAAAATAATAAATGAAAAACTAAAACTGAAAATGAAGTCCAACAGAGAGAGACGCCACTGGATGGTCTGTGATTTTTCATTTAAAATTGTACGATACCAAACCAATTACCACTTAGACATCACAATTCTTTAACCTACTCTAGTCCAATTCTGGACCAGAAAACTCTTATTTGGTAAAGAATTCTTATAAAGATTAAAAATTTATAATAGATTAATTTTTAAATATAATGGTCTATATGATGAAAAAAAACATCATTTTCAAAAAATTAGGGCCCATTTGGTTCACACTTCAAAAACTAATTTATGTGCCTACACTAAACTATATCTTTTATCATATCTAAAATTGTATTTTAACTTTACTATAAAACAACATTTTTTTGTTTTACAAAATCTTACATAATTTTATTATAAATCTAAAAATAATTTTGAATGTAATATAAGATATATATTATTATATATACAAATTAGTTTTTAAAAATAAATTTTTAGATTAGTAACCAAACGAGTCCTTTGGATTATTTTCATATGAATCCTACAAACGTGGAACTTAGATAAGAGTGCAGTAAGGTGGGGTCCAATAAACCCTCTCTGATTTTAATTCTTTTGGTTATTCAATGAAAACTGTACGATTACGTACAATGGACGTTATTAAACGTGTAGTTTAATTACATAATAAAGTCATCGTACACCTGGTGATACTTGAAAGAAGTTTGTAGGATTTCTATTTTTTATTTTTTTTCCTCTTATTGATAAGATACAGTCTAGTTAGGTTACTGGCCGTTTATTTAAAATAAATTATTGGCCAATTGAATGAATGGAGACATGGGACTCAAAAAAGGGTTGAAGAGGTACTTGGACTTGCAGCATTGAAAATAAAAATCTTAAAACCTTATAATATTATTATTATTATTTTTTTTTCTAAAATGACAAAGACGTACACATGTTAAAAACATTTTAGAAACCCTAAGCAGAAGCAACTTGATCTAACTGACCCTTCTAACACCAGAAAAGTCAAAATTTGAAAGAGATTTGTTCCATAAAATACACTAATTTTACTGAGTAAACCGTCTAAAAGTTAATACCGACATTGGTAATTTAACATGGAGGGTACGTACGTGTCATTGATGAACATGATTTTGTACGAGATCAGTAACTCCATGCTGATAAAAATTAAACCTCAATCTAAACTGTTAAAAATTGAAAATTGAATTTTTGAACGATCAATATGAGATAAATTAAATGTCAAACTTATATTAATTTTCAACATGTTTGACTTATTTTTAATTAATAGCAAATATAATTTTTATAAATTAAACAGTGAGGTTAATTGGACCACTCAAGACTTATAGCTAGGCTAGCTAGAGCTAGCGCGTGGACGTCACAAGAAAACTGCATGTTTCATGTTTTCTATTTTTTCTTTTCTTTCATCCCTTTTTTACTCAATCGATCTTACTATCTTTTTACATTATTACAGTACTAAAAATAAAAAAGGTTGTGGGAAGAAAACTCAATACTAGATCGTAAAGTTAAACCCATAATTAGCCCTAATTAATTATTTGTTTTAAAAAAAAGAAAATGTTAGATTTAGTGCATTTTATTATTGCTATTCTTATTATTTAGTTATCCCACCATTGTTATAATATCATACCTCTCATAATTTGCGTCATTTTAAAATTGACACTAATACCATAGCTAGTGTAGCATCAAGGTTTAAAAAAATGGAGTATCTTTGAGACGTGTTAGGGGAAATATCTAAGAATTAGCTCGGGATTGCCACTTGCCAATTCCCATTCACGGCCCATCTTCACTATAATTAATTATGCTTACTTACATATCAATCCACAACTAGTGCACATTACAGTGTTGATAAATGGGACTTGATATTTCCAACTCACATTAAATATGGGCGTTCATGAAGATGATTTTTTATTTTTTTTTAGATAAATAGAGTGCAAGAATAAGTTGATGAAGATGATTTATATGATTGGTAATTGCTATAGATCTTGTAAACCCTATTATCATTGAAATTTTATATACTCTATGATTGTGAAGAATCTACGTGGCATGGTTTTACATAAATAGAGTGTACGAATAAGTTGATCGTGCGGGGTAAATATCCGACCTCAATTAACAATGTAGTTTTTTGGATCGACCCTCTTACAAAATTGATACCAGATGTTTATATGGCAAGGAATGACCTACCATTTTTCCCCTCTTAAAAGTGTTACGAGGGGTTTCTAACTTATGTGACAGTAGAATCCACCGTGTCTCTAACATTTATTTTGTAAGTCTGTTGCTCCAAAAAGCAGCGCTCCCCAACTTAACCAATATAGTAAAGCTATGTATTTAATAAGCTTCTATATATATACGTGAAAATTAAGAAATGAAGATCAGAAATTAGTATCCTATATATATCCTCTCGGGATGAGTTGTTCATATTAAACAAAACTCATACTTCATATATACAGTATAAATGCCGCTTGGGAATAGATAGCAAATCAAAGATTCAATTTTTTTATTGATTGACCTATGCTAAAAGGACACGTGGCTTAAATCTAACTCATCAATGAGTAAAGACCCAAACTCATACTTCCACTAGTCTACAACTTCACAGCGTGCAAGAAACAAACAGCATTTTTTTTTTAAATGCAGACTAACTGGATATATATATATATATATGTATATATATATATATCATCAGCTTAGCTTATATATACGAGTACTTGTCTCCCAAGACTTCCTCCATACTCGATCTGTAGGAGCTTCCTGATAAAGAAAAACGTCTCTCGATCTCTTCTTATTCATAGAACGAAAAAGATGAAGAGCAGCAAAACTGAGGAAGAGTCGACGTCGTTGAAGAGAATGAGAGGCATGGCTAAGTGTTTGATGCTGCTCAAAGCTGCTCATCATGGTGAAGATCTAAAAAAAACTATTACTACTACTACTAATACTGCAGGTACTAATCATGATGATGAGTTGATGATCATGATGAAGGAGGACTCGTTGTCGTCGTCACCACGGAGTAGTCGGATTTTCGAGTGCCAGACTTGTAAGAGGCAGTTCCCATCGTTTCAAGCACTTGGAGGACACAGAGCCAGTCATAAAAAACCAAGATTAATGATAGGAGGAGGAGGAGGAGGAGGAGAAGATTCAAAATTGGATGAAACCCAGATCATGAAGAACTTAGACTTCAGCATGAAGTCATCAATAACACATGAGTGTACAATATGTGGTCAAGAGTTCACAATTGGTCAAGCATTAGGTGGTCATATGAGACGGCATAGAAACGCTAAGAGAGAAGGATTAATATTGCCTGCTGCTATGATTTCTCCAACTTCGTCGACTCATCATCCTCTTCCTCCGCCTCCTCTTATGGATCCAGAAGAAGAAGATCAAGGACCGCCAGTAGTAGTAGTATTGAAAAATAAGAAGAAGCAGTCTGATGATGATGATCATCATCATGAAAATAAACGTTTTTCATGTTGGGACTTAAACTTATCTCCTCCACCTTCGGAAAGTACTATTACTGATGATGATGATGAAGTACAATTTGATGATCATCATCAATTTCATCATAATGATCAGATGATCATGAGTACTCATGAAAGTATGTTTTCCAAGTCCATTCTAGATTCCATGTTAACTAATTTCTTGCCAGATCATCATCAATGATATATATATATATTAAGTTCTTTGGAATTTTGAGTTACAGTTAAGTTTCAAACATTTTTTTTCCTTTAATTCATATAACTTAATTACTAGATTTTTCGCTTTGATTATTACAATTGATTTATTTTGAGTATTGTGAGTACTTGATCATCATCTGCAGCTTTTACATGAATTAATTATGACTAATTGGATCCCAAGCCATCTCCCTTGTTTGTAGTTCAAGTCACTAGCGCCTTAAATATAGGTCGGTGTCAGCTTCGGGTACTAAATAGTCAAGTGAAAAAAACTTATCCATGAATGAGGAGGGCTAGCTATTTTTTTTATTTTTTTTTGGATGGGGAGGGGGGCTAGCTTTTGGACCGTGCCAATACATGTCATCCAAGAGCTGATTTTTTGTAATAATGTTATGATCACCATTACATCCTCTATCCAAAAATTAATCAGATCAGTTCTAAATCTTCTGACCCCTTTTAACATTCATCCCTTAAAAAATTGGCTTAAACGTTTTTACAAGGTTGGAAGTCTTAATTAGAATTTATTGATTTTCTAGTTATGATGATCTGGATAGAGAAGACAACATTTTCCGCAAAATCAACCCATAAATTATTTTGATGTGGAGCTAGCCAAGTGGAATGGAAGTGTTTTAAATGAGAGTGTAATAGCCCTTACTATATTTGCTTATTAAAAATTATAATTAAGTAAATTATAATTTAGGAGGAAAAAGGAAAATTATATAGAGAGATTTCTTTAGGTCATTATATTAATGGTTACTACTAACACTTTCTCCATCATTTAGTAGTGCTTTCTCCCTTAAGTCATTATTTATTTATTTTTTTTAGTATTGATCACTACCCTTTTAATAAAATAGAAAGAAAAAACTATCAAACTAGTAGAATTTAAGAAAACGAAAGAAAGAGAAACAGGGACAAAGTCAAACAAGCTATTTAATTTAATTGAAAAGAAAAGTTTAATACAATGTGATGCGACCGGCGCTATAGCTAGAAAGTGGAAAGTCTTGGTTTGTCATTTTTCCTATAATTGAACTACTCAAAGGTACGTACATTCTGCTTCATATATAGACAGACTGATCTTTACTTTCACACGTGTAGTAAATGGTTGTTAGATCAAGTGCAGGATCATCAGATCACAGTGCTATAAAAAATTATATTTTATGCCCTGCTTGGTACACCGTTAATATTCGTAAATGTGAAAATTCATAGTTCTTGTGGGTGCTAATTAAAATTCTATAAATTACAAAATAAAAATAAAAAAAAATTTGAGATTATTTATTTTGTAAGCTCATTGCAAATCCTACCAAATATTTGTTATTAGATGTCCTCATCAATCATCTACAAACGCATAATAAACTGTGAATTTTTACATTTACGAATATTCACGGTGTACTAAGTAGGGCCTTAGTAACGGTTGTTACATATTGCGGTTTCAATTTTAACTGTCGCCAAAATTAAACAATTATAGATTGTGGCAAAAGTTGATGCTATTTATGCTTTTAGCAACGGTCAAAGCGTTGCCAAATCACTTTTTTTGTTTTTTTGCTAGTGTCAGACTACTAAAGAGTCCTATTCAACTTCAACTTTGGAATTGTTTTTTTAGAAGTCATAGTTAAGGAAGCTGCTAGCGTAACACCAAAAGCAGTGTCGACAATTGAGCTGGCTCTGAGGTGGCGCCTCAAAATATGGGCAGCCTAATTACCACGTCATCACTGTGATTTCAAAATAAAAATTTATTCCAAATTTTTATTTTATTTCCTCTTTTTCCTAGCGCGGAATCCCAAAAACATCACCCATCAATCTAGATCAATTCCAATTGATCCAAGGGTTCTAATCGTTTTTCTTCATCTTCTCAACTCTGTAAGCAGCTTCAGATGAAACCTCAGCAGATTTTGAACTGATTTTATCAAACATAATTCAAAAACAGAGAAGAGATAGCAGTGAAGTTCTAGCTAGTTTAGAGAACTAAAACTGTGATCTAGAGTAAGTTAGATTGGAGGAAAGTTTGAGGTATTGTCTGTTTTTTTATTACAGAAAATCGGTAAGCAGCTGAGATCTACAAGCTCTAATTCGGAGCTGATCGTGAGGTCGACGAAGGGTTGATCGTGAGGTGAAAACCAGATTTAGATACATTCATGTTTGAAACTATTTCCAAGACGAACGATTGAAGGAGCTGATTAAAAATAATAAAATTTGTATTATAAAAACCCGATCTAGATGCCTTCATGTTAAAAATCAAGGGTTGAAGGCGCTAATTGTGAGGTCGACGAAGAGTTGATCGCAAATCAGGTTTTTTTTGGCTCCTTCAACCTTCCTTCTTCAACTAGATCTAGATATAGATTTGAGATTTTGAAAACCAAATCTATTTTTTTCTCTTCTATTTTTGTTTTGCGTTTTTTTATTAGAACTATTGGATCAATTGGAACTGATCTAGATTGATTGGTGGGGTTTTTGGGGTTTTGCGCTAGAAAAAAGGGGAAGAAATTTTTATTTTGAAATTACAATGATGACGTGGTAATTAGGCTGCCCATATTTTGAGGCGCCACCTCAGAGCCAGCTCAATTGTCAACACTGCTTTTGGTGTTACCCTAGCAGCTTCCCATAGTTAATTGTCTCTAGTGACCAAATATTTGATTGATCAAGTACTGAATGGTATTAATATGGGAAGAGCCACTGACACATCCGACTCTTCAGTTCATTTTGAGTCCTTTTTAGTCACATATGACAAAAATAGGCAATTTATAATATACATAGTAACATAGACACTTTTCAAGTCTTTAGTTCATTTTGATACTTTTTACACTGTCATGATAAAAATTGGTGGAGTAAGGGAAAAAAAAAACTCTTTGATTTTCCTTGTCGAGAGGACACTCCATTCGTTTTTTTTTCCCCCTCTTCAATAGATTCTCTTTGATCGCAAAGAAATGTGTTTTATAGGAATTCATTCATTTTTATCAATTCTATGGAAATGTATTTCGAGGTTAAAAAAACTTATTCCATATAATTATATTATGTGAAAATTAAGTGCAATCAAATACAGTCTTATTTTGATCAATAACCACTTGCTCAGGTGGTTAGCATCCCTCCTCATAACTTGGAGGTCTTGGGTTCGAAACTCTTTAGTTGTGGTATTACCATTGCGTAAAGGCCCATGTAATTTCATATGTATATGTAGGTACTTCTAAATAAAGTTGTTGCACCCGTTAGTGGTGCCCTTTCTTGCATCCGTTGGTGGGTGCCCTTTCCTGCACCTGTTGTTGGTGCCCTTTGTTGTGTCTGTCCGTTGATAGAGACCTCTGTCAGAGATGATGTTTAAAGGCAGTTTATGTGCTTCTCACACGCCTCTTGTGGTGTATCTAAGCCTTGTTGTAACTTGAGTATTAGTCCCTCATTAAATAAAAAAAAATACAGTCTTATTTTATTGTAAGCCTTCAATGTTAATTTCTTCAGCAATTAACATGGGCTCATTAATCATACTTGGGTCTATCGACAAATCCAAACTGGCCCAGGTCAGTAGATATAAGTCCAACAACCACCAGTTGAGCTTATATTCAAGGCCCGTTATTTTTTTCTTTTTGCTGCTGGCTACTGCCCAGTATGGGAGATGCCTTGGTTCTTCCTTTCTTTTTTTCCTTTTTCCTTTTTCGTTTTTTTTTTTTTTTTTCTGTCTTTTAAGGGGCCGTTGCTGAAACCCATAAGTTTGAACTTTGAACCTTGAAGACCATGATATATCGGCTGGGCAGGGCTTGACCTAGACTCTGATGGTAGTTTCTTCTTTCCTGACGGGCTGAAATATGCTGGATGGGCCAATTTTACACGTAAAAATGAAACTTCTGGGGTCCAGAACTTCAGATGGTCTAATCTTAGAGACTCCATTGGCCCAACAAAATCCAATGGGGTTAGCCCATCCAGTCATCCGTACGGACTCAGCTCAATTGTGCTTTGATTGAACAAGGCCTTACTTTGGGCCCACTCGTAAAAGTAGTAGGGCGTACTTATACATAGGAAGATGAACTTTAACACTGTCCACAGACTCCTGCAGAGTCCAGAGGATTTAACAAAGTTAAGTTATGGATTTGGGTTTTTTTTTTTTCGTTTTTTTAGAAAACCCCCAATTTTTTTTTTGTGAAATAAACGATTCAAAATCTGTTAAGGGTAGGGTATGGGCAATTACGCAAAGATTGATGATTCAAAATCTTTATGAATTTTCAGCCTTCCCATTTGCCAGTAAATACTCTGTTCTGTTGATTGTCAGAAAAAAAAATCCGGATGTTGTTTTTGTGAGTTTAAATAAGGTAAAAATGTCAACAAATTATTCAATAAAATAATTCAGATTAAGGAAAACAAACATGTTTTATCTAAAAAGTTTAGATTAGTCAGATTTAGATGAGTTAGATTCAAATGAGACAGACTAAGATGAGTCAGATTCAGATGCTTAAAAAAAACAAACAAGACCTCAGAGAGTTGGTGCCTCTTAGGGCTGAATGGCAAAATCGTCTCGAGTTGAGTCACAACTATTTATTTAGAAGCAACAAGCTCGTGCATTGTATACATGTAGTGATGTAGCTGCATTGAATATAACTAATATGGAAGATGAATATATATCATTTTTAGGGTTTGTTATTAAGAACTGGATTTGAACCGTTTAATGTTAGAATTTATGATATAATAAAATATATAATTTTTTTTAGGGTTCGATGAAAATAAAATTTACTGTTTTTTGTTAAAAGGGTTATTTTGAAAGTTATGTAAAAATTAATTGTTGTACCATTTTACAAGTTTTGGCACTACAACAAATTTTTTTTTTTTTTTTGAACAAAGGCGCTACAACAATATCAATGGACATGAACTATTATTGAATTTAGAATACTACTTAGAGCATCTTCAATGCTAATGTGAATGTGGTAAAATAAGACTGCTACAGACGATAAATAGACATTCTCTCTAAAATATATTCTCCAATGTTAATGTGAAGCAAGAATGTGTTGTTGATCTGACGGTAGTTAGAATAGATATTGACATTCATCTTCACAATGTCTTACGATCTACATCAATAATTTTTCTTTCCCTATAAAGTTTTTAGTTATTTTTTAAACAAAATAAGTTGCACCCATTCAAAAATCAAGTGCCACATAAGTTAAAAAATCATCCCAAAACATTAGCATTGGAGATGCATTTTTTCAACAATGTCTATTGTGAAAATTTTGTTGTCACGTAGATTAGACATTGTCTTATAAGATATCTACATCGGAGTTTCTCTTATGTAATACCGATAAAAATACTATTTATATAATTTTTCTATTTTTAATTTTTGACACGATTTTTTTTCAAAGATAACCGAATCTTACGGCTCATGAGGCCATGAGAATTGTGACTTTCCCCCTCCCCTTTTTTTTTTTGATAGGTGACTTGCTGCTATTTATTTATTTGTGCAAGCAAAAGTGCAAATTTCATATTGTAGTGGTTGTTAAGTGATTGTATGTGATCCCTTGTAGGGGGTAAACGAACTTGTTTCTCAATTAATTAGATTTAAAATTTGTTATCCTAAATGCAAATGGATAAGCATGTACCATAAATAAATAATTTTGTAAATTTTTCAAACTAATAACACAATAAAAAATAAGAATCTCTGGTAAGTTTGTTTTGACGAGTTAAGATTTTTGTGAGGTCTATATAATGATGATGGAAGGGTTGTTTTTAACGAGGATAAATATTTATGGACGGCCACCAGATCATCTAATTTTTAAAAAGGTTAAAAGTTATAAAAATAACGTGATTTTTCGTGAAAATGTATGATATACGTGATAAGGAGAACATATTATCTACAATTCAGCTCTTAGAGCATCTCCGCAATGGGGTTCATAGAAAATCGAAGTTGGCCAAATACCCCTCATTTCTAAAAACGACGTAAGCCCCAATTAATTAAGAAAAGAGAAATAATCATGTTTATGGTCAACTAATCAAATTTAATTTGTCAAGGTTTATTTCTCTATCCCATATAGGAAACTTGCAGACGTACTTTTGGTCTTCTAGATGACAGATATTTGATCTCCTTAAAAAGTTTAGTTTAGGAGAAAAGTTGATTAATTGATGAGTTGTACCTCAAAAAAGTACATACCTTTTCATTAAACCTAATTTAATCTGTGCTTTAGTGAATCTTTACAATAAAGATCAAAGCTTACCAATCACCCAACATTAGGATTATTATGACAGCAAATATTTAGATTTGAACCCATCAAAAAACACATTCAAAATTCTACTATTTAATTAAGAAATTGTGGGTTAGGTTAAATTTCTGATTAGATATGATTTCGAAGAATCGCATCCGGCAATCGTCTTAAGCCACGCTATACAATCAGTTCTCAGCATTGGCTCATAAACCCTAAAGTTCATCCAAATTCATTAGTTTAATTAAACAATAAGTGATTAAGGGTCCCAGATTTACTTTATCTAATACACCGGGCGCACATGTCGACCGACGACTATGCTTTAGACTAATCTTTGACTAAACATATCAAATATTAATTAAGATACGTGTTGATAAGGGTGTAATTAATTTGCATAATCTAACCCAATTAACGTGTTAATGTAAGCAAATCCACGCGTTAGAGCACGAAACGAGCACGTGTACTATTACTTGTTTGGTTGCTGATTAATTATAAGGTTAATCAAGAGATTATGTTTTAATAATGGGTGAATATTTTGTTGGATTATGAGTAAGTTTATGATTAGCTCTTGTTGTGAAGATGTTTTTTACACCTGTCCAAAGGTACAAAAGCTAAATCCGCACAGTAAAACGCACCCATTTCTGAACTAAAAGTTTTGCGTTTTTTACACTGTAAATCACCTGTTTTATTCGAATATTAATTAAAATATAAGACTTAGTCTTGAGGTAAGAATATATTCGGAACAAAAATCACATAAAACGTGTTATTGATGTATTCATTGTTTTTTTGCTACGGATACACGTGTTTAAGTGTTTGACATGTATCCAACGATTCAGACGTACATACCAACGTAAGTAAAGTGTCAGTGTTTCTTAGGTCTTACCAAATTTATTTTTCATTTTAATTTATATTTTTAAGTTTTTTCTTTTTTCAGAACATAATAATTTTTCGATCCAAACTCAGTACTGCAGGCGTTTTATATCATTGATGGAGGTTTAGGTCTCCTAATTTTAGCCCTCATGTTCACATAGTATTGATATTGTTTCTCACATAATGATACAATAAAATTAATAATGAAATTAAGAGCATCTCCAATGTTAATATGAATGTGGTAAAATAAGACTGTGATAAAACATTCTTTTTAAAAACCTTCTCTAATGCTAATGTGAAGAAAGTATGTGATGGTGATGTGGCGGTAGTTATTGTAGACACTGTTAAGTAGAATATCTATTTCTGGACATTCATCTACACAATGTCTTACAGTCCACATCAGCAATTTTTTTTTCCTTCAAAATTTTTAGTTACTTTTTACCCACATGGGATATGAGAGCCAATATATAATGATATTGGGTCACACCACTCATAGCCAATTGGTTTTGAGCTGGAAGCCCACAAATTTAATAGACCCATGCAAAAATTAAGTACCACATAAATTAAAAAGTCATCTTAAGACATTTGCATTAGAGATACATTTTTTTCAACAATGTCTATTGTAAAGTTTTTATTACCATGTAGATTAGACATTGTCTTATAAAACATACCACGTAGATAAAACATTGTCTTATAAGACATTTGCATTATCTCTAAGGTCCACTTTCAACTCATGCAAAGAAGTGGTAGAATTTTATTTTCTTTTATTTACCAATCGTAGACCCTTGAGCTGGAAGAGTGAGAACGTGGGACCCACAGCACTTGTTAGGTTGTGATTGTTAAGTGATAACTGCAATATATGCTGTGTGGTCAATGGTCATCGATCGTGGTTTCTAAAGAAACCAATTCAACTCCTTTGGAAGGTGGTCACGTCACCCAACCTTAAATTTTTTTATTTTTTTTTGTTCACTCGTAGTGTAAGAAGTGATAAATTTTTATTTAATGTTAAGTGGAAATGCAAACGTTGAAGAACCCATTTTTGGAGACAAGATGTCGACGTGAAGATCGATCTTCCTGTCTTGCCACTTGTATACACACATCAAAATTCAAATACCATCAAATACAAAAAGAATTAATAAATCATAATAATAATAATTATTATTATAAAAATAAAAATAATAAAAATAAATTTTTTTTTAAACAATAATAATAATAATAGTTATTAATTAATCAAAAACAAATCAATGGACCTTATGTCATCGGATCTTGAACGATCCAGATTGATTCATCTGTGCTCCACGTGGTGAATCTAGGAGAAGCGATTAAGTTTGTTAAAGTGCATCTATAATTATCTGAACCTCAGTGATTAATTAATGAGTTTCTTAATCATTAAAAATGATTAAAGAAAATTCAGATCCTGAATAAAAAAAATTAATTAAAAAAATTCAAATCATATATTCTGAAGAATGGGGGTGGCAAATACTCTTTAATTAGGTTAAGGGGGGAGGGTAATCTTATCCATACAATCTTGGAAGATTAAGACAAATTTTTGTTTTTAAATTCATTAAAAAGATATATATTTTTTTTGATCAATTATTAAAAAGATAATGAAAAGTGATATATGTTAACTAATTTTGCACGGTAATGAAGCGCATGTGTGAAAAAGGTAACACGTACTCTATTTTTTCTCCGTTAATACTACACTTACTATTTGTTGACAATAATCCTACAAGGGATATGAGAGTTTTTTTTTTTGATAGTTTTTAAAACATTACATGAGCTGCCCAAGGGATATGAGAGCTTAACAAACCCAATATATAATGATCTGAGGCCACTTCACTCATTGTCATTCTCATTGCCAATTGATTTTGAGTTGGATGCCTACAAACTATATATGATATCAAAGTAGGCCCAACGGCCACAGGTGCTCCACGTAACTCAATAGAGTTTCACATACACATACACACGTGAGGGGGCGTGCTGAGAATAGTTTCACATAGGATATGAGAACAATGGATCCTATATTCTCTATGTCTTTTTGGTCGATACGTGAGGGGAGCACTGAGAATAGTTCCACATGAGATATGAGAGCAATGGACCCCACATTCTCCATGGTTTCGGTGGACAAAAACCTTAAAATCATGACAACGGCCATGAATATGTATAAAGCGAGTAATATTAGAGCAGTTAAGGGTTGAGACTGGAAATTAGGGGATGCTCTGTCTCAAATGTTTTTTGTTTTTTTTAATCTCTTTAATAAACAGATTAGGCAGACTTTTTTAATTAATTAGGACTTAGGAGGGCGGTAGGTTTTTAGGCGGATAGGAATTTAATTAAGATTACTTGCAAAGACCATTTTTCTTGTTGAAGTAGCTTAGACTAGCTAGCTAGGTGTATTAGTTGATAAATTGGACTTTATTAGCTTAATGTGATGCTTGATTTTGATGTTTAATAACTTCAATAGGGTCACTCATGCCACGTACGTGGAATTATTTTTGTTCAAAGAGCTCTAGCCGAATCTTAAATCAGGTAGGTAGGTAGGTAACATGTTAACTTCAACAATGACAATCGATCTGTTTCTCAATTCCTTATAACTAAACCTTCTTATATTAAAGGTCTTAGTATTCTTATCCTTATTTAAAGAGCTATAGAAAACCCTAGTTTATGAGGTCCCAAACTCTACAACAAACGTACCCATAAATTAGTGATATTGATGGAAGTTTTCAGCTCACCAAATCATCTCAAAGTTCTTTTCCTTTTATATATGTATTTATAATAACCATGCATGGTAGGAGACAAACATCATGAGAAATTGGCCTTTATTTTTTGTAGAGATAATTGGGTTACAAAATTTTTATCTTTCCTCATTGGACTATATTTTTCTCATCGATAATCGGCCCGTTCTAAATTATTTGAGGTCCCAAATTAACCAAACTCTTAGAGGGCGTTTGGCAACCAGAAGCAGAAGTACTTCTGCTTCCAAAAAAAGCAAAAGTACTTTTGAGAAGTAAAAAATAAGGAGAAGTTTGTATGGTAAATTTTTGACTTATAAGTCTAAAAAAATGATGAGTTATTAGTTGTTACACAGTACTCGAGGAGAAGCAACTTCTAAGAAGTAGAAAAGCAAAAAAAAATTGCTCCAAAAAGAAGCAACTTTTTTGCTTCTAGAAGTCACTTTCAAAATATGTTACCATACAAACTTTTTTGCTTTTTAACTTATATAAGTCAAAAAGTAATTTCTTTAGTAGTTGCCAAACGCCCTCTTAACAAACAACGCATTTTTTGGTACAACTATGAGTGGATCAATTGCCGACCAAAAGAAAACAAGAGTGGACTCAATTAAACTGATTATTGCGTACTAAAAATACAACGTGATATTTTTGCCCATTTCTAAATGTACTCAGTACTGATCTCTAAAAATACAATCATCCATCTTAATTACATTTCTGTTTTTGTTATTGACATCGATCATATTACACGTTAAAATCGCATACATCTACCTTGGACAGGACACGTGGCACACATCTAGCTAATGGAGCAACCAATGCATTGAAGATCCAAAGGGGGATCCAACGAGGTTGCTGATATAAATAGCCTCATCAGCGTTTGCACGTTAATCAGGACTCATAGAAGTTAGGTCTTAGGTCGAAGACTCTCAGGTTCCTAGTCAATGATTGAATTGGGTTTGTCCGTCAACGAGTGGGCCCACAATTAGATGGGCCCAAGTAGAATTCGGTGAAACCCTTCGAACTCTTTATGATTGACTTCACCCATCAAAATGGTGCGTGGTGGTCCACATACGTACCGGTCCGTGCATAAAAGTCATCACATTCCGATGATCAATGAACGCTGCAATACGGACCAGACACATTGGGCGATGGATGTTAGGGTCAGTGTGTTTAGACAAGATCTAGGGCTGGTCTCCTCAGTATTTTTTATGATCAATACAGGATCGAAAGATTGAATGGCCTAGATACAACAATTAATTTGTATTTTTTCGATGGAAAGAACACATTATCGCATTAGTCTCCATAGGCCGCACACCGTCGGTTTGGTTGGGTATTTTATCAAACCCATTGTCAAATTATTAATTAATTTACGAGGACCAAAACTATACCAAACCATGATGGTTTTTTTTAGAACCAAAACCACACCATCGATTTTTTGAATTTTTCAATTTTTTCTAAATTTCGAATTTTTTTAAGGGTTTTTAGTTTTTTTAACAGACAAATCATTCAAAACTAAAGTTTAACTAAATTAAAAAAACTAACATATGACATTTATCAATTGATCACTTAAACTTAAACTAAAACATGACATAATTAGAGCACTTGTATTATAAAAAATTAAAGTTCGTTCAGACTTAAAAAATGAAAAACTGATAATAACCAAATAATATTTAAATTTAAAACATAAAAAAATGTCTAAGTGTTCAACCATCTTAAGTAATTATTCATTCTCTCTTTTTTGTGAAAATTATTAAATTTAATATGAGAAGATCATCCTTACTAAAAATTATATCAATCAAAAATAATTATAAGGTAATTTATAGGCCATCTATTTTAATTATTATTTTTAAATTAAATTTTGATAGGGTTAAAAATTTTGGTACGATATGATTAAGGACGAAGTCATAAATTATTTTAAGGAGAAAACCACAAAGCACAACAAATTTCTTTAGTGTGCCTAAAAGCTTGTGGGGTACGTGTTAACAAATGAGTTGGTCAAATTCTAATATTACAAAAAAACTAAGCACAATATACTAAAATCTTCACACTCCCCAACAACGTGCAAGATAGCTCGTCCCCGAATATGATTTATTTATTTTTTTTTTATGAAGATACATGGTGAAGTATGTGAAGAGTTCATCTTCATATTTTAGATATCTCTATATGGATCCCAACATATTTTCCATAGCAACATAGTGGCAATTGTAATCATGGTATGTCCACAATTGAATTTTTCACAATAAAAATGATAATTAAATAAAATAATAAATATATTATAAATAAATTAATAAATATGTTTAAATTTGAGAACACACATCACACATATGTCAATCCTCGTATAGGATACAAATTGACATAGATACATTGACTTATGAAATTGTGATTATATTAAGAGTCAGGCTCATTAATTCATATTTTCATAAGTTAGCATGTATATTTATACATAATAATGTATGTGTATACTATATAGGTATATGTGCGGGTTTTTTTTTATAGTTTTTTTGGTTTGGTCTTTCGGTTTGGTGTTTTTGGTACGGTTTCCGTCTTTTTGGTTTTTTGAAAACATGAAACTAAAATCAGACTATTAATATAGGTTTTTGCGGGTTTTCAGGTTTTCGGGTTTTGGAGTTTTTTGGCTTTACGGTTTGTCGGTATTTTTTAAGTTCGGACCTGATTTTAAAACCGCACCATGTGCAGCCCTAAATTTACAAGATGGAGATCATCTTTACAAAAAAAATAAAAATAAAAAATATTCCTTGGATTATAATCTCAAGTAGGGGTGCAAACTGAGTATAGAAATAGGTTGGGTGTACATATCTAGCCCCTAAATTTTTTCTCTATTTTCAATCGGAAGGACAATTCTAGGTGACCCCACTCCCAGCAAACTAATCCCAGCCTTCGAATGTCAAATGCATCAAAGTAAGTGGAAGCAACTAAGGTGTCGGAGTATCTCTGGACCATCCACTCACTCTAGTATCCATGAAAACACATTGGAAAAATAAAAAATACAATCACTTTTTTTAAGTGAGGAGTGTTCATGTTGTCTTCTTTATATCTATGTCGTGTCCCTATTCCCTATAGGCTAAGTAATTTTAGTTGAAAAATAAAGAAAATAACATTTCTACCCGCATTTCCTAGGTGGCAAATGTCTACTGGTAGAGCAGATCATATTTGTAATTCTGGTAAATAGACAGGGATATTTATGTCTTTTGACAAAAAGTTGTGATTGGACCACCAAATGGCGCTTAGGTGAGCCGAGGCTGGGTACATTTACGGAAATCGAACCGATTTGACTTGTTTGATCTTCTCCAATTGGGGAACCGCAGCACCACCTTTGATGTGAACTTTGGCCACCTGTACTTCCTGGAGTTGGTTAAATCCCACCTTAAGTTCTCTCTTTGATCGCCACGTGTCCGTTCCTAAATACCATCTGTTTCCAGCCGTTGGTTAAAGCATTTTTAGTTAGGATGTTTTATGAATAGTCGATGATTTGATTCTAAATACACGAATATGACGAATACGAATCACTAATATGCTGACACGTGGTTCTAAATAAGACCGATCGTTTATTTCAGCCCAACATCCGGGAGTACACGACATACAGTCGTCGATCTCATAAGCTCATTTTTTGTTTCTTTAAAAAGGACCCGCAATGAAAAGCTATTTAGAAGTTGGAACTTAGAAAGAAAATGAGAAGACTGGACCCGTTTTGCTACTCTGTCACTTATATTAAGAAGGATTAAAGAGCTAGAGAGAGAAACACAAACAACAGCAAAATAGAACAGAGCTCTCTTTCTCTCTCTTCAAGAAGAAGAAGGTCTGCAATTACAGAAAAGGAAACGACGAACAAAAGAGGAAACATCAGAAGCAATTCGTTTTACTTTTTTCAACTGAAAGGCAGAGATTGATCTCTTTTACGAGTTCTCACATCAATCTGTTCTGGTTGTCTTTCTTCGATTCTTGTAAGTTCTGTTTTAATATTTTTTTACCAATTTTAGGGCTTCAATGTAAGCTTTTTGACCGAATTCAATTGGTATTTTGATAACTCCTGAATGATTCGTCTTTTGGATTTTATGTTTCTTTGATTTGTCTTATTCTTCTTCTACTTCTTGATTTCTGTGCTTGATCAAAGCAATGTTGTCGACTACATAGCTGACAAGCTTGATTCTGGTTTTGTTTTTTCATTTTGCGCCATTGTCGTCATCGTTCGCGTTTGAAAAATCTTTGATCTTAATTCTAGTTTTCGTTTCTTCTCGAAAGTTTGGAGCTTTTTGGTGCAATGTCTGTGAAGAAAAATGGGTTTCAGTTGTAGATCATCTCAATTAAGAGAAGCTTATTCTACAATCTCTGTTGAGTCTGTTCTGTTTCTGTTTTCCATCTTTTGAATTAAAATTCAGATCAAACTTCCCTGTCATCGTCTTATTTTCTCTCCTCGGAATCGAAATTTATGCCCACCACGATTTCTCATCCACTTCCAATTTCAGATTTTTGGAAGGCATGTAAGTTTCCTCTAAAATTTCTTTATTTTATTTTACAGTTTCGAACTTTCGGTTCTTTAATTGCCTTTTTAAAGCTTCTTATTATAAAAACAAACTGCCTTTTGTGATTTACTTTGATCAGATTTCATTAATCACAAACTCTTAAAAGCCTTAAAGCTTTTCCTTTTCTTCTTCAACTCTCTCTCTCTCTCTCTCTCTCTCTCTCTTAGAAATATTTATTAAGGAAAAGTACTTTTTGGAGATGCACATTTTTCTTCTGTTTCGAGTTTCCCTGTCTCATATTCTCCTTCAGTTTACGTTATTAAACTTTGAATTAGTTTGATTGATCTCTTAAAAAACAGAGTTTCGTTACAGTTTTTGTTTGAATAGAGCCGAAATAAAAACTCGTTTTTTTTCCATTTATATTTGGACAGTAACGTCCAACAATAATCCGAATTTTTACAGAGATTACCATGAGATACTGTTTGGTTTCTTGTCTTCTACTGAAATCTTTTACTGATCTTCTTCAGTGATTATCCGACGTTGAAGCGATGAGGAAAGAATTCGGTAAAAATCACAGGGTATGTAACATTACCGTTACGTTTCAGTTTTAATTCTTCCTTGGTTTGGATCATATCTGAATTCCACTAAAAAACTTTTTTTTTTTCAGTCTTCATGGCCGAAAACTGTAGTGAGGAAATGGTTGAATATAAAGAGCAGATCGGATGAGTTCAATTCTGATTACACGATAAAAGGTGAATTTTTTTTTTTTTTTTTTCGAATTTCTCTTAATTTTTGTTGTTCTGTTAATTTTTGAGGTTTTGATTTTTATAAAGTTCTTATAGTTTTCGCAAATTTGTAGGGATGGCGGGTATGAATGAGAGAAGGAAGAGCTGCTCAGACGGTGATCAATATGCTATGCTTCCCAGAGACGTCTCAGGTATTTCTATGTGATACTTAATTATGCTAGTTTGATTTGTGGGTTTGTGACGGTTTATTTGCGACGCTTGAGTGAAGATAGTCTGGGGAGTATTAATTCAAAGTTCTAACTGTTCCTTACATAAACCACTGAATTTAGGGTGGTTGATGGAGGCTTCTGAGAGCTTGAAACGGCCAAGATTCGAACCCGAATCGCCAGCTGTAACCGATACTCTAAACCTCAGGTAACTACTACCATGGCAATACAATCATAATGAAAACTTTGTGTGACGATTTGATTATTCTTTAAAATGACGAAATGCCCATCCTACTCCATTTTTTTTTATTTTTTATCAGAGCTATATTTTTAATTCCAAAATTCTTAAAAGACGAAGCTTTTTAGCTGTGTTTGAATGAGGGTGTGTGTTTAATCATTGTATGGATTTTTTTTGTTTGATGGAAAGCAGGACGTTTGTAGGGACTTGGAATGTAGGAGGGAAATCACCCCACGAGGGATTGAATTTAAAGGATTGGCTATGCACAAATGCTCCAGCTGATATTTATGTTCTTGGGTAATTCCTTTAATTATCAACCCAAATCTCTATCCCTATCGCACCTGGTGACAACGAAATTTCAACTGATTACTGTTTTTTTAGATTATTAACCAAAAAAAAAAAAAAAAGATATTTCTGAAAACGGTAGGGGTACTTTTCTTCAGAATTTGTGCTTTTTCACTGCCCAGATAGCCAAGAATTCTTCCTGACTTTGCACAATTTAAACTGAGTAGGACTACTGATGCACAGTGGTTGATGCGGGACGTTAATCGTGTTCCCAGCTCATGTGCAAACTGCTTTTTGAATAGGACTTTGGTCTTCCCCCTTCTCCGTCAATTTTTAAATGACCATTTTGACCCCTTCCTTTTATGCTTTTTGAATAGGACTGGTCACTGGTGGTCCCTCATCGCATGAGAGGCTGTTCTCATTTTTTATTGGGTTATTTCGTAATATCATGTACTCAGTACTGATTCTGTAAATCAGGTTTCAGGAAATTGTCCCATTGAACGCAGGGAATGTATTGGGCGCAGAGGACAACGGACCCGCCGCCAAGTGGCTCTCCCTTATACGCCAAGCCTTGAACTGTACAGGAGAAAAAGACACGGGAATTGGAGAAAATTACACAAATGACACCACCAAACCCCAACTGATTCTGAAACAGTCTTCCCCTGACTTTGACCAGCAACAACCCAACTTGAAACCCAGAATCAGTTTCTCTGATCTGCTGTCCTTGGAGCATGACCTAGAAAATGAAGAATTTGAACCGTATTCAAACTCAACTTCAAGTTCAAATTCAAGTTATGAAGGGTCCCCTAGTCCACCTGATTTGTCAACTAGGTATAGCAGTCCTATGGGTAGTCGTTATTGTTTGGCCGCAAGCAAGCAGATGGTTGGGATCTTCTTATGCGTCTTCGTACGAACCGATCTTAACCGGCACATTAGCAATTTGAAGGTCTCTTGTGTTGGGAGAGGCATCATGGGCTATCTTGGTAATAAGGTTAGACAACAATATATACTACAAAATTGACTTTTAGCCACGGTTCTAATAGCGACCGTTTTCTAGGAATAAAATGCGACAAATTTAGGATTAACTGTCGCTAAAAGTTGATGTCAGGGCAATTGCAAGTTAATTATAACTTTTTGCTCTTCACTCATGTTTGTTTGCTGTCTTATAAACAGGGCTCGATTTCTATCAGTATGACACTGCATCAAACGACGTTTTGCTTTGTGTGCACCCACTTGACGTCTGGAGAAAAGGAAGGTGACGAAGTCCGGAGAAATTTAGATGTCATGGAAATACTAAAGAAGACGAGGTTCCCTCAATCGCGTAGAGAACGTGAGCAGGCAATCTCTCCTGATAACATCTTGGGTCATGAGTAAGTCTTTTATTATCTTAATTCATCACCAATTTGACCTCTTTTAACAAAGTAATTAGTACAGAAGCTACAAAAATCACTCTGAAAATTCCTGACAAATTAATAGGATTTAGATATTTTTGGCTAAAGCAACAGGCTAATTAATCAAGTACTTTCATATTATTTTTTGCAGTAAAATTATTTGGCTTGGGGATCTAAATTACCGCCTGGCATCTTTTTGTGGTGACACCTATGAACTGTTAAAGAAAAACGACTGGCAAGCACTTCTAGAGAAGGATCAGGTGAGAAACCAATCTGTATATATATATATATATATGGATTCCACTAAAACTTTATTTCTATTTTCTATTTATTTATTTATTTTCTTTCTTATAAGTAAGTCCGTTGTGAACTTTGGAATGGCAGCTAAGGATAGAGCAAAGAGCTGGTCGGGTATTTAAAGGATGGGAAGAAGGAAGGATATATTTTGCTCCTACTTACAAATACCTCGACAATTCTGATCATTATGTACTCCAAACCTCCAAATCTAAAGAGAAGCGACGAACTCCTGCTTGGTACGTAAATAAAAACATATATCGATCTCTTCACCTTCCAACTAATTACGGCTATTATATATTCATATATAGATAGATATCTACCAAAAATTAATAGTAAATTAATAAGAACCATGCTAGTGTATTAGGGTTTCATGCATATAACTTGGTCTTGCCCCCAACAATGTCCCATGAAAATTGTACTGCTTCAACTGTTCCAGGGAGGTGGAACTAGACACATAACATGATGAATGCCAATAAATTCATCAAGTATTAATTGACCAGGAATTGTTTAACTAGAATGATTGGTGTGAAGGACCCCACTTTTGAAGACTCTGCGGTAGGTGATACATCGTTGTGATACAATAACAATGTCAACTCCCCTGGAGTTAAATTTGTATATGATTCAAAGAAAGGGAAAAAAAGAAAAAAAAAATCCCATCTAGCTCCATTAGTTTTGCACTTATTTCTAGAAGTCACCAGGTGATCGACGTGGGATGTGTTCTAGTTGTCGTCTGTCTGTAAGACAAGGTATTAGATATATTACTGTTTGTTTATATATATAGTTTTTTAGTGTGCACGCCCACTGCACTTCTGATTGTTGGAGAACTGAATACTGTATAAATTATCCAGCAAGACTATCGATGAGGAAGCATCCCAGGCTAGTTAGTTGAACTATATATATATAAAAGTAGTAGTGTAGTACTAGTAGCTAGTATTAATCTTCAATAACATTAATTACCATTAAAATAACCTATCATGTACTACGTACCTCCAAACTTCTTACTAATTAATTATTGTTGTTCTTTAACTAAATAAGATCTCTCATGGTAGAGAGAGAGAGAGGACAAACAAACAATTGATAAGAGAGAGAGAGAGAGAGAAATAATCAATTCTGCATTCTAGTTGATGAACATGAAACGCACATGCAAAAGACCGACCTTAATTTGCTATGCTAAAACCTACTGCTTTAGGGAGGAGGTTATTAGGTAGGTAAAACCCACGTTCCATCTGCTCACGAATTTCAACAAACCCAGGTTCATTATTGATGAGCCATATTTTACTACTAGTCCTTTTTTTCTTTTTTCTTTTTTTTTTAACGAATTGATTATTGAATTCAGAACATCGTACATGGACAAGAAATTAATATATAAACATATATAATCGACAGAAAAGCAATTAATGAATATGAAGATGATCAGTTTTTTATTTTACTTTATCACTTGGCTACATCATCACACTACGCTATATTTATTGAACTAAATAATTAATTTGGGGTCCGGGTTATTATTAATTGATGAGCAGGTGTGATCGGATACTGTGGAAAGGTGAAGGAGTGGAGCAGTTGTTGTATGTGAGAGGGGAGTCAAAATTCTCAGATCACAGACCCGTTTACTCCCTATTCTCTGTACAAGTTGACCTGGCAAACAGCAACACGACCTGCAGTAGCAGCAGCAGCAAGATCATCAGGAGGTCTCAAATATCCCATCAACAACAGGAGTACCTTCAGCAGCAGCAATATTCCATCTGCAGGAATGGTAGTGATGATGATGGTGTCATCATCATGCGTGGCAAAGTTTCAAGCAGAAGAATTGTTGCTACATGCCAAGTAGCTAATTAACTAATAGTGGACAATATTATATCGCACTAACTTGAACATTCGATCGATCCAGTAGTGGTAAACAGTAATCAACAACAGTAGAAGAGACCAGTTGAGCTGACGTGCCCTCCCTTCCTCGCTGTTCTAACGTTTGGTGGGGACTTGCGACATTATGAGGCGGCCTTTCTTTTTATCATCTTTTTAATTACTTGTTGCAAAAATTAACTAGGCGTGACGGCTAACAGCACTCCTGGTGTAACCACAGGCAGATGTAAATAATATATACTTCGATCAGTTGATAGTCATCAGGTCTGGTGGGGCTACTACTTCCACTGTACAAGTTTAAAAAAAAATAAAAAAGAAGGATTAATTAACCTGGAAAAAGCGGTGGTACTGATGAAGAGGATGATGATGATGATGAGTTAAAGGTAGAGAGGCTAACAGGGTATTGATGAGGAAGGAGTAAAAGGAAAGTAAAGAGCTTGCTAGCCTTCCTTACGTCATGCGTGTATGTTTTTGAGTGTTTCGATCAGCGTGTAATTGAGAAAAGAAAACGATGGATTTTAGAGAGAGTGAATGTGCTTTCTGATGCTTTTTTGCAGAACGGAATATTGTTTTTTTTTTTTTTTTTTAAGAACAAAGATAATTCCAACTGTATTTTATTGGCACCTGTAATTCTGTAAAAACGTAATTTCATTCAATAGAAGAAACAATTTGTAGATCTCCAACACTAATATTATTAATTTTTTTTAGAGATCAGCCAAATACTCTTTTTTTAGAGGTATTACCACAGTACGATCCCAGCTAATTTTCTTCTGTCTAAAATCTTTTTTATTAGTTTTTTATTAACAGTATTAGTCCATTTTTTTAATAAATAATAATGTTTTAATCTTTTTCAGAAAATCATGTGTCTCTTTTGCTTTTTTTAACTTTAAAATGCTATGCCTTTTAAACCATAAATCAAATTTTGATAAAACATATATTTTTGCAAAGTTAAGATCTTTAAAACTAGACTAGTCTAATATTTTTTTTTAAAATTTTATTTCGAAAGGTACGTAAATCTAAATTTGTAATTTTGAATTTTTGCTAGTACTAAACCATCATAAAATTTGTCATATATGACTGATATTGGAGAAGTTGATTTGGATGGGGGGAAGTAATTTTGTTGGGCCTTGAAGCCCAAACCATTTTGGATGAAGGAAAGCTCATTTTATCTCAACCCCACAAAACAAAATACACCCTACTACCACCACCACGCTCGTCCCGAACAATAAAAAACATAGAGAAGAGAGAGAGAGATATCTAAAACTCTATGAAAATAAAAAATTTGGACCACCACCGGTCATAAATTTTTTTAAAAAATTGATCATTGATGGTTGAAATCATGATTCTATATATATATATATATATATTTCTGATTTGAGTTTTTGGCCGGGTTTTTTTTGGCTGTTGGGGACGATGATGGTGGTGGTAGTGGTAGTGGTGGGATAAAGAAAACAGAGGGAGAGAGAGATAGATCGGGGTTTCAAAAATCTCATTTTGAAATAAAAGGAAACATGGAAAACATGGGCCTGGTCGTTCACTCTGTATCAACCCGGCCCATTTCAGTTTCAAAATTGACAAAAATTGTCTAATTTGTGAGCTGGGGCTCCACTATCACGCTTAGTAAAAAACATCTAAATCTTCTGTATTTATATATAATATAGCCATGGTATTAGTTACAAACTTACAATTATAATATGAACCATCAACCATAAGCTTTGTTGCTTTGCATGCTCGCTAAAATATTGCATGAAGGCATGAAAATAGTAACGGTGGTTGCACAAAAGCATGAAAATGGTACCATTTGCAGTTTGCTATCTTTGGTTATGGTTATAACATACCAGAGGTAGAGTTGGGATTAAATTGTCATGGTTAAAATGTAATTGTATTTATGGGTGGATCTATGGTTTGAACTTTAGAGGCTAGTATATAAAAATGTCGAATATAAATATTTTCACCAAACTTTTTACATTTTTTATCCACCCAAATTATTTTTGCGTTTCATTTACAGCTACTTGTGGGTCGTATCTTTTGTAATTTTAAATTTGTTGAAAAATTAACGATAATAGCTATGGTTTAAAAAATTTAAATTTCAATTATTTTTTGATGAGATTAAAAGTTTAGAACATGCAATCTGATTTTTTGTGAAGTATTTAGATCATCTACTTAAGGTTGGCACAAGTAGGGTAAACGGAGAGTAAAATAAGATAAGTAGAAATGGAATATGTAAACTGTTAGATATTTTCAATAAAATTCATTGTTTTTAGGTTATGTTGTTGGAACGGGGGTCGAGGGGGACGTTGGTAACAACCATTGGCAGCCCAACAGTCACGACCAAAAGACACTACTGAAGCTATAAATTCGACCCTCAACCAGTTCCTAAGACATAACAAATTCGTATCTTCTTCATCTCGTTTTAGGCATCATCAGTCTCACTTTTAGAGTTTATTCTTTGGTTTGATCAATTAGTCACACTTTAATTCAAACGACCTCCATTGTATCCTAAGAAAGATTTTCTTTTTCATCCCAGAGTGACATCGCGGTTTCTACTAGAAGGGGAGAAATATCTTTTAAAAGATAGTGTTTATACGTGCCTTGGAGTATTCCAGTTTCCCGGTAATCTTCAACATAAACGTTGGGCGATAATATCCCCTCCCACGGATAAAACACTCTTTAACTTCGGTTCACGACTCATTATAGAAACTTGAAAGGTTTTTCTTGAAGAAGAGCAAAGTATCAAATTCTTCTTTATACAAAACCTTTTTACTAATTCAACCCATAATTAAGTCGGTTACATTACATATACTCTGAAAAACAGAATAGACTTGTAGTAGTCTGCTTGGTTTAAAGAATCGATAAATTATTTTTTGAAATCTGTATTTACCTTTATGGAACCGAAGTAAGATGGGCTGAAATAGGACTTAGGTTAAAAAAAAAAAAAATCGAACCGAACCGAAGCAAACTGAACCAAACCTCACCAACCCAAACCGTGAGACACGCCTAATTACACATGCACACCAGATTTTGCGTAGCAGTTGAGTGGGTGGTCTAGATTGAGGTATAAGGTATTACGTGTACGTTCAAGATAAAGGAACCATAAATTTGTGATGGTACTGGACACCATCACATCTCTATCCTCATAAATTAACCCACCAAAAAAAAAAAAAAAACCAAAATCCAGTTAGCTCCCATCTCCCAGAGAAGACGCACTACAGTCGTTTCTCTTCAACGTTTGGTCCATCAAAAGGTGCGACGCGGCCGGAAACTCCTCCTATCTCCTACCGGAATATCAACCTTCCGATCATATTATCTCTCCTTTTCTCAAAGGTACGATTGAATTTTTTCTAGACTAGGGTTTGGGCATCATTTTTCTTTCTCCGTACTGCTGAGCTTCAAACTATTTTCTTTCATGAGGATGATCTTGTATGAACCTCTGTTGCATTTTGTTGAAGTGAAACTTTACTGAAATATGTATGAATTTGAAGTAATTTTTATTTATTTATTTATGTTATAGGGTTTGATTTCTGCAGGTGGGTTTCAAGTGGTGAAGAAGAAATAAAAAGAGAAACAACTATTTCCTTCAAATTGGTAAGAATTTGAGACTGATCTTGCTGTGAACATGAAGTGATTTTTTATTTTTATTTTTCAATTTGTTTCGTGAATTCTGCTTGAAGTTCTGTAACGGTTCGATTTCTTATGGGTAAGAATTCTCTGGTCAGGAGCACTAGTTGGAAAGCGTAAAAGCTTTGCTGTTTAGACTTCAAGAAACCAAGCAACAGTAACATACAAAGTGTTTTTAAGCTTCTATCGTCCTGGAGCATCGCTTTAGGACGCCAACAGGGAAGCGCAAAGCTCATAAAAGCTTCAACGGTGCTCTAGAAAGTCTGCATTTTGTAGTGAAGGAGTGAAAATGGTATGTTCTTATTGAAGTGAACTCAGTGACATTATTTTGGTGTGACTTGGGGTTTGTTAATACTTATGAGTATTATTTAGTGAGACGAGGCATTGTTGCATTTGGAAAAATTGAGGTTAGAACTGTATTTAAAACGTAGAATGGTTTGTTAATTCATGTAAATCTTGTAGAGTGTCTTGGGGTTTTGAATTGGGTCTGATGGATTGAAGATATGAATTGGATGATATACTATCTACCCATATCCATATACATAGTGACATGGAAAAACCCTAAAGCATCACGCCATTGTCATAAAAGTTCTTCTTGCTTATGGTTTGCTAGCTCAACTGCCAATTTTCTTCTATTTACCTTAATAAATTGCAGTTACCGATAGAGAAATAATAATCTTTCTAGCTTTGGCCAATAAGTCAATAGTGATAATCAAATGCAACAGTTAAAAGTGAAAGACTCCAGCAACCTATTGTAGCCAATTACTCCGCAGACCTTAATTAGTATGTAAGAGCTTCTAATATGAGAACATCATAGTTCAATTTTAAGTTCTTTGATCAGTATACTCGGTTAATGATAAGCGAAGACAAAATGATCAGTATCTCAATAAAGAGGGTAGAAATTCAAGCAATCATTTCCAGTTGTCGTCCTATATTTTAAAGATTTCGCAGAAGAAGTTTTGGGTGCAAATAACGTTCATTGAAGCATTCCAAAAGAGAAGTACAATGAAATCCACCATCATGACATTACTCAAAAGTACCATCATACAATCAATCTCTTTCGGTCATTTCATTTTTGGCTACATAAATTGAAACCAAAACCCTGTCAGATTGATGGCCTTGATACCTGTTATTATATCCATGTTTTTGACATGGTATAACTGCTTTAAGAAAAACAAATCCCTCCTGTGAATCTATTTTTGTAAATCTACATGTTGAAATGTGTTCCACATGTTCCGTAGGTTTCTCTATTTATTTCTTTTTTGTGTTCTGATCTCCTAGAGTGTGCTGTGTCAATCACCACCTTGTGTGTGCCCATGTGCGTATTGCATAGATAAGAATGAAGGAAAGTTACAGCCCTCTTATGCGAAAGAAAGATGACTAGTTCTGTATCAAGATTCCATGTGGATCTACAAAGACTGCATGCAATAGTTTCAAATTTTATTAGTATCATGCTGGTGAAGCATTGCTAATTTTTTAATTTCAGTTTCATGCTATGTAACAAGCACACGGCAAATTTTTCGATTTTGCTTTGTCAATCTTCCACACGTGTTCAACACTTGTGGACACTTCAGTGGGTACTCACACATAAGAATGTTAGATTTTGTGCATATATCTTGTTTGTACTTGACTACTTGCACTTAATTGTGTTAGAACATAATATATCATTCTAGGTTAATCTCTTGTGTGTATTAGGTAACAATGTTAGATCTAAAAGTACAATTTACAACTAAAAATAAAGCACATAATAATTGAGACAAGAGTATATGTATATGTACGGTCATGCCTACAATGTACACCGACACGTACCCGTATCATCAGTACATACTTTGGTGCTAACTCAGTCCCCGGAATCTTCTCGGTGCAGCTTCTTTTCCTTCTCCCTCTCTTACTCCACAACCTCACTCCTCCTCTCATTGCCAATATAGTTTAATTGGAACTTGTTTCTAACAGACACTTTCCTGTCCAGGCAATTTAATCCACTCCTGCGGCAAATCCTTCAACAAAGTCCCCTTGTGCATCAGCTCTTTCTTCATGCATCTGAAGTCAGGACTTCATTCTAGGTTTCTTAAGGATATGGTTATCTACCTGATGTTGCACTCAATTAATGGATTGAACTCTATTATGGTGAATTCATCGTTGGTGCCATGATCCTTAATTTGGCTCAATTATTTGGTTAGTTTAATCTGTTCCCAATCCAAATGGAGAAAGGGATGTGTGATGCACATGTTGCGCATTTGTGGAATAGGAGTGGACCCACATGTTCGATACAACCTAGCCAATCCGTGTTTTGCTTAAATGCTATTTCTTTATTTCCTTTCATTTTTATTTCCAGCTAATTAGTAAATAGTTTCCTATTTAGTTAGGTTTCTTAGGCTGTAAGTTTCTGTTTTCCTATAATAAGCCATTAGGTCCATGATGTTTGATCGCGGAGATTGATTGATTTTGTGAACTGAAACTCTTGGTGAGCGTTTTCCCCCTTTGTGGAGATTAAGGTTAGTTTGTTTATCCTTTGATTAACCCCTGTAGATTGCTTCTGCCGTTAAGTAACATTGTAAAGTATAGATGATAATGGTGATGAGTTATCCCTGCATGTCTGGAGACAAGATAACGTTTTAGATTTTTCATTTTTACACTTATTTAAAATAGCCCCTGTTGTAAAATGTGGTGATTTCTGTTACTTCTTCTTGGATAGTTTTTTAATTAATTGTTTTTGGCAGTCTTTCCAGAGCAAGGATTTTTGGATGGCGAAGGGTACAGGGTGTCTAACCGATGGTGAGATGGGCTATGATAACTCCTCGAGAATCGAACCAAAGCGTGCTCATCAATGGTTTCTCGATGCTACAGAACCAGAGCTATTCCCCAACAAGAAGCAAGCTGTCGAAACCTCAAACAGCAGATCACTTTCAGGGGTTCCAAATCCTAATATTTCTCTGTGGGATAATGCTTCCAGTTTTCAGTCTGTGCCAGCTCAATTCACTGATAATAGATTATTTGGATCTGAGCCGGCAAGGAATATCAATTTTGGTGCGAGGAATATTCCATCTATTGGTGGGGGGAATATAAATATGGGAAGAAGGGGTATTGAGGACCAATTTGGAAATGATGCCTCTATTGCTTTATCAATGTCTCATACCATGGAAGATCCTGGGTCATGTCTCAGCTATGGAGGAATTAGAAAAGTAAAAATCAATCAGGTTAAGGACACTGACAATGGCATGTCTCTGCCAATAGGTCATACCTTTAATAAGGGTGAGAGCACTACCATATCTTTTGGTGGGTTTCACGATGAACCTGAGTCAAACCCTTCTGGAGGGCTCATAAGCAGTTATGATCTGTTAATGAGTCAATCATCAGTTCAACAGCCAGAAGTAGTGAAGCAAAAAGAGTTGGTTAATTCGAATATAGATGTCATTTTAAGTGCTACTCAAGTGGTCTCTCCCGTGAATGAAACTCCTAAGAATAAGGAGCAGAAAACAGCTAAGAAGGTACCTCCAAACAACTTCCCTTCAAATGTCAGAAGCTTGCTGTCAACTGGAATGCTCGATGGAGTTCCTGTTAAGTATATTTCGTGGTCACGTGAGGTAAATCTTATTTTCTAAAGTGTTAATCCTTTCAGACTAACTTCTGTTTAGTAACTTTTGTGTGATTATTTCATGTTCATGTCAGAAGGAGCTCCGTGGTATTATAAAAGGTTCTGGGTATTTGTGTAGTTGTCAGTCATGTAATTTCTCTAAGGTTAGTCATTGAAGTTGTAAATTCTTTCAGTGGTCTGCCGTGGATATTCAACTAACGAGTTGATGATTAATCAACAAATGGTCTAGTGCAGGTATTGAATGCATATGAGTTTGAGCGTCACGCTGGTTGCAAAACTAAACACCCAAACAATCATATATTCTTCGAGAATGGAAAGACAATATATGCTATAGTTCAGGAGCTAAGGAGCACATCCCAGAACTTGTTGTTTGAAGCGATTCAGACCGTGACTGGTTCGCCAATCAATCAGAAGGCCTTCAATATTTGGAAAGGTGAATGCAACATCCATTTTAAGTGTAATTGCTGCTGTTGGTTTGAGATACTGGTTGAGATGGTTTGTGTTTTTATTCTCCTCACGAAGACATCCATTTTCTTTTCGATCTTGCAGAATCATTTCAAGCAGCGACCCGTGAACTTCAGCGTATCTATGGAACGGAAGACTTAAGCCAAATATCTCAGGATGAAGATTCTTAATGTGCCTGTTCAAATTGTTAAGGTAGGGTGATCGTTGGTTTCTGCACAGAAGCATACATCTTTGTCGATATAATTATGGAACTGAGAACTGGTATTGTTAGTATATGATGGTTCCTCTTGTTTAATCTCTCAAACTTGAATCCCTTGTAGGTCTTTCAGACTAAAGTATTTTGGTAGGATTAAGAGTAACTTTGCATTACATATAAAGAGAAAAGAGTACCATCCTTTCTCTTCCAGAAGGCATTAGTCATATCTATATGTTGCCTCATATCAGGATTTTGTAGGATAATCAAATGCAAAGTTACAAACCTATTTTCTTCTTTTTTTTTTTGGTTGGGCCCCTGTAAATCCTCCATATTTTGTCAATGGTTATTGTAATTTGGTGAATTATGTTTATAAAATCGAATTCTGATATCTCATATTTAAGGAATTACATTTTGTTTTTCATGTATTTCTTGTGAAAGGGGTATGCCGTAACCTAATTGGTTAGAGGGTGTTCGGCAACCAGAAGTTCAAAGCTAGGAGAAGTTAGTTTGGTAAACAACCAGACCTGTAAGTTAGAAAAAAAAACAGTCAGCATGGCGATGTACATTACGAAAAGTCAATAGAACAATCATAATTGTGAAGTGATGTTGAGGTGGTGGTGATGATGTGGAGATGGCAGCAGTGGTGGTGACGGCAATGATAAGGTGGTGACGATGAGATGGTGGTGGCTGTTGTGAAGGAAAAATAAAATAAAATAAAATAATGCGTAACGTCCAAAATGTCCTAATTAAAAGGGTAAAAATCCTCTGATCCAGGCTCAACGGTAGCTCTCTCCTATACATATTAGGACTACAGCGCCATCTCTGTTTGTGTCTAATTGTCTATTGACTATGCTCTTGATTAACCCTCAGTGGCTGTGCATGAAATATCAATTTGCTTGGACAGTTTCGAACACAAGATTTGAAAAATTGCTCATAACCAGAAATTGGAACCACCAATAATTTTTACACAAGGATTTTTTTATGGGAACGAGCTCCATCTGCCCTCCGACTTGCATGTTGTCCAATGATCTCATCGCATGAAGCCAAGTTCATCGGACGAAATGCATGTGGGAGCGCAGATGGAGACAGTCAATCGAGGATGACCAAAGGTTAGTTAATCCATATGCAAGTCCCTGCTTAAGAAGGGAAGAAATAAGACATAAGGAACCTATTATAAAACTTGGACAGGTTCCGATGTCTGGTTTGGACTTCGGATTCTTCACAAGTAACCTCTACAGCCCACCCCATTCAAAATATGCAAAGTTGAACAGAACCCAAGGAATGGGAACCCTTTTTAGCAGTTACGGTCCTTATGGAAGCTTATATATAAAACAGGTTAGGATCCTAAGTCGCCAGGTTTTGACAAAAGATATGGACCTTTGATTTCAATCATCCAATGGTTTAAAATCTGTTGATAAATAATCCTTACCATGTCCTAATTAGAGGGCCACATCAGCAGACTTTAAACCATCAGATGATTGAAATCAAAAGTAACCTAGTGTCCAAATCCCAACCCTATATAAAAAACAATAGACGAAACTTGAGAATATTCATAACGCCATCAACCATTTCATCCATCCAAGCTACATAAATTCTCAAATAACAAAAGCAACATTCAGAACTCACGCACCATGGCCATGCGCACAGTTAAGGAACAGAGAATAAGCATTCTGCAAGATAGTAGTACAGAGAACCAGACAATATATAATGGCATTGATCTAGTAGGATTTACGATAATAGCCCCAGTCAGACTCTTTACATTCTCATAATCTGATTTATTATCTTTCTTTGGGAAATGGAAACTGTAAAATTTAAAAATGCAATTCAGCTGCACAACTATGTCATCCATATCAAAATTTTCATTTCATGGCTTAAGAAATGGTATAAAGGGATCACTAAAGATGTTATATAAGGAAATGAAAAGGAAAGAAAAAAAGAAAGGGAAGATCTCAGGGGAGCGGACACAAAATAACTTGGTTTTAATTACCTTGCACAAGAGGTGGGGGGATTATAACTGGTGCACCGTAGTGTCACATAATGTTATGATCCCTCAAAGCGCATCATTATTCTCTCATATTGGCTCGCAGTAATATTTGCAGGTTCTCTCAATAAGGATATTTGATTGGCTCTGGCTGTATAGCCTTCTGCACAAGCTCAGTTTGCTCTTTCAAATGAACTTGATAGAAACCGGTGGCAGTGGCAGCAGATGGAGCACGGCCGACGTATTTGATGTCGTCCATAGTTCCTCTGCCCAGAGCCTTCATTGCAGTGCAAAGTCTAGGTGTGATGTAATTGTATGCACCCATGTTCATTGGCTCTTCTTGGCACCACACAATCTCTGCATCTGAAATAACAAACAGAGAATGAAGTATCTATCAGAATTCTTAAACATTCTTTAACCTTATTGCTAACATTTTTTATTTCTTCTCCAGTCTTTTACTTCTATTTCCTTTTTTTTTTCTTTCTAAATCAACATCACAGAGCCACAGATATGAAAGTGCAGATTAAACCTCGTTAACAGCAACAAGAGCAGGTCATAGACTCCTAGGCTCATAGCCAAATTATGTTTACCAGTATAAACCCAGCTCACCATCCCCATTATATAGTACAGCTAGAAGTTGTAACTACACAGTGGATTTAGCAGATAGGCCAAGGTTTGACACCCAATCTACTATACTTCAAGAACTTGGCAAGTCAACTCAAGTTGGTTGAGACAAAACTCAGGTGAAAAATAAAATCAAATAATTTACTGAGGTCTATAAAAGGCAATGCCTTAACTCGTTGAATAACATGTCTTCTACATAACTTATGGAATATCCTTGGACTCCTAGGCACTCGGCAAAAAGAAAGAGTCTGGCATCATTCTATGATATTCTAGAAGGACTCTTCACCAGATATTTTTTCCTGTGAATTTGTAGATATTTTGTTCTTTTTGCTCAAGGTAAGAGAGATACGTACTTGGATATCTCTTCAACTCTCGCTGGATGAGGTCATATGGAAAGGGGAAAAGCTGTTCCACCCGGCAGATTGCAACGTCATTGCCATTAGCTTTCTTCCGCTCTTCATCAATCTCATAATAAATCTGCAAGGCAAAAAAGGTGAATGAAAATTACAAATCTTAAAATAATGATTTTATTATATACCATAAAGGAAAAAAGAAGAGGCAACATAAGGTGCCCATTGTCCTTTATCTACTGTAAAGGATATCTACGCCTGGAGATCCAGTGATTCTCAGTTAGGGTTTCAACATTCTCCTAAGTGAACATTTTGATCAGGTCAAAAATTATCATAAGCATCAATCTATAGGCTTCTTCCTGGTTGTGTAAATGAAGTAGCGGCCAGTTTTTAGTAATCATCCAATAAGACTGATATACACGGCAGAACTTCTTCTTCTTCTTTTTGATTGGTAGAACTCATACATGGAACACACTGAGTAGGAGGTCCAACAAGCCTAGCACACATAGAACCATGCGGTTCAACCTAGATTTCCTTGACTATGCAACAAAACAGATAATTGAAAGTGACAATGAAAATTAAAGTTTACTACCTTTCCGGAGCACAGAACCAGGCGCCTAATACCCTCCTCAAGATCAGAGTGGTCGTTCTGGTCCTTTATGAGGCGCTTGAAACGGGTCCCTTGTTTGTCGAAACCTGGGTGGCCTTGGACATCATCAAACTCGGATAGGTTTGACTTGCAATCTTTGTGACGAAGAAGGTTCTTGGGAGCCATCACAATGAGTGGCTTCCGGAATTCCCTGTGTATCTGGAAAATGAAAGCAGAGACAGTAAGGGGCAGAAGAAATTTATTTAAAATACTGGGACTAAAGCTATTAGAGCAATCACCTGGCGCCGAAGAACATGGAAATAATTAGCAGGTGTTGTGACATTCACAACCTGCCAATTGCACTCCTGGATCTGCTTTCGAAGTGTTGGATCCATCTCCGGTATAACATAGGGATTATCATCACTCATCTGCATTTCCACCAATTTTAAAGCATTTATCAGGTAACACGGGAGAGACTTTAGTAATTTCATCATCATAGACTAGTTGGCTAGATGTAGGATTCATAGAGTGAGAAGAAGAGGCTATAAGAGCCTAAGCATAATCCAAGATGATTCAACAGTGATGGGAGAATATACATATGAAAATCTGAAGAGATCCACTCGGCATACACAAATATAATGTCAGTAAATACCTGAAGGAAACGCTCCAACCGTGCACTTGAATGTTCAGGGCCCTGACCATCATAACCATGAGGTAGGAGCACAACAAGTCCAGTTTGACGCAGCCACTTCGACTCCCCACTGCTCAAAAACTGATCAAATATCACCTGAGCCCCATTTGCAAAATCACCAAACTGGGCTTCCCAGATAACTAGCGAATTTGGGTTTTCCATTGAATAACCCAATTCAAACCCAAGGACACCAAATTCAGAAAGTGAGCTGTAGAAAGAAAGCAACAAATTTCACATGTTAGAACCCAAATGATTCATGAAGGTTCATGCTCATTATGAAAGCTACACAAAATGCAATATTTGGATTCCAACACAGCTTGAAGATGATCAAATTCGTGGGAAGCAGGGCCGACAAAAAAAAAAAAAAAATGCGAAGCAGGGTTTAGATAAATTGAGTGAAGGAACAGGAATCATTCAGCCAACCCAAATAGTTGGGACACTGAACCACAATGATGGAATCAAGGAAATAATAATTCCTCACTTAGTACAAGAGTAGCCTATGCGCAAATTCTCCAAGTTCGGAATAACCTCTATAGAAATTAAATTGCCTAGATGAAGGACTTCACAGCCCAAGCTTGCTTAAACTCAAAACTCGCAGGGAGATCATAGCAAGATACATATATAAATTACATTACTTGTGTCAAAATTAATGTGGTTAATGATAGGTCATAGGTGTATCACTTTACTCCAACATGATGGAAAAGAATGTACAACTAAAGTGAATACAAACAGGTGATGACGGGTAAAAAAGATAACATGCATAGAAGTAATGGAACAGCACCTGTTGCTGACAGTAAACAGCTCCTCGTTTTGGTTCATCACAATGTGGTCCAGAGGGCAGTATTTCTCACCAGTTTGCTGATCATGAACTACCGCATGCCGATGACTAAAGGTACCTCTCTCAACATCCTGACCACTCAACCTCACATGATTACCTTCCACCAACAATGTAGCAAAAGCAAGTGCTTCTCCCACTGCCCAGTCAATGCCCTCCCCTGTTTCAATCATCTGAGCACGCTGCTCAAAGATCTTTTTTACTGCTCTGTGAGGCTTGAAATTCTCTGGAAGGGTCGTGATTGCTTTGCCAACATTCTTCAATATCTCTGGTTTAACCCTGTAACAGAACAGTATAGAATCATTCTAGATGTTAGAGAAAACTATGTATAAGGAGCTGAGCCAAAAAAAAAAAAAAAAAAGAAAGAAAAGAAAAACAAACCCAACGTACCCAGTGTTGCGGACACGTGAAATTTGTTCAGGTGATTTGAATCCAGTCCAATAAGCTGAAAGCCAGTCCCTTCTTTTTGGAACATAATCTTTGCTCTTCATGAACTCTTCATTGAGAATGGCGTTAACTTTGTTCTGTATCCTGTCAATATCTTCCTGTTGAATTTGCCCCAATTCTAGGAGTTTCTTCTGGTAAATCTCAAGAGCTGATGGATGGTTTCGAATGACCTAGAAGTGTTCAGGCCAGGTCAGTAATGAGAGAAACCAATGGTATCTCTTTCTAGACTGCAGAGTCAAAAACTTAGATAATACTTTTTTAAAGCATAGGAATATTAGAATAAGTTCCAAGTGAACACTTACAATGCTAAACTAGACAGGGAGAAAAGAAGAGTTCACCTGATACATTTTAGGCTGTGTAAATGATGGCTCATCAATCTCATTGTGCCCGAATCGACGGTAACAAACTATATCAACCACCACGTCAGAATGGAACGTCTGGCGCCACTCTGCAGCAAGCTCACAAACATGAATAACTGCTTCCAAGTCATCACCGTTAACATGGAAAATAGGAGCATTCAATGCCTTAGCAACATCAGTACAATACTGTGAAGATCTCCCAGCTCTTGGATCAGTTGTGAAGGCCACTTGGTTGTTCACTACAATGTGGATGGTTCCACCAGTTGTGTAGTTAGGAAGGGCACTAAGATGCAGAGTCTCGTAGACCACACCTTGTCCTGCAAAACTTCCATCCCCATGAATCAACACACCCAAATTTTTTGTCCTCTCCACATCATTAGAGTAGAATTGTTTTGCTCGAGTTTTTCCTACCACAACAGGATCAACAGCTTCCAAGTGACTCGGGTTGGCAACCAAAGACAGATGGATTCTCTTCCCACCCCTCGTTGGCCGATCATAAGATGTTCCCAAGTGGTACTTGACGTCGCCAGTTCCTGTGTAAAGCCCTACTTCATCCACAGGCTTTGTACCTCCACTGAATTCACTAAAAATCTGAGCAAGTGGCTTCCGAACAACATTACCTAAAACATTCAATCTCCCTCTATGTGACATCCCAATAACAATGCTCTCAACCCCAAGATATGCCGCCCTGTCAAACATCTCCTTCATACCAGGAATCAGAGTTTCACCACCTTCAAGACCGAACCTTTTAGCAGCAGTCCACTTAGTGGCCAAGAAATTCTCAAACTGTGTACTCCATATAAGTCTATCAAGCATAACCATACGGCGCTGCTGGTTATACTGCCTTGGGGTCGGTGTCTCGATCTTGTCCCTCAACCAATTACACTTTTCACGATCTGCAATATGCATATACTCATATCCAATGCTTCCACAATAAGCCTGCTCTAGCCGAGTCAGTATAGCTCGAAGGGTTTGCACGGGACGATTTTCTGACAGAAATCCAGCCATCCTCCACACACCAATAAAGAATTCCCTATCAAGATCAGCCTCAGTGAAACCATAAAGAGCAGGGTCCAATTCATCAGGAATTTGACGTTCCTCCAGGCCTAAAGGATCCAACTTGGCTTTCATGTGGCCATTAACCTGGTAAGCTCTCACGAGCAACAATAGTCGCATACTTTCTTGTATAGTTTGGCCCGATATTCCAGGGGATGTGGAAGCCTGACCGACAAAATTCCTGAAGAAATTGTCCCATGATTCATCCACACTACTTGGGTCAGTTTCCCATGCTCTTTGGAGCTCCTCTAAGTAGACACTACTTGTGCCATCAAGAAAACTGTCAGTTAACCTCGATAGGGGCACCGGACGAGGAACAGGTGCAGTTGCCGCTTGGGCTTTCGAGTTGAAGACCGTTGAATGAAAACATCGAGTTTGCGACGGGAGCACCCGTGCTTTCGATGCGTAAGATCCTACCTGAGCTAGATTTCTCCTAACAGCTAACTTTGCTACACTAGAAGCAGCTCTAAACCACGCCATCGATATTGATTCTAATTTTCTAATCTTCAAAAGAACTTATTGTCACAGAATACTGCCTCAAACCCTAAACCCTTCCATATATGTCTTTTTTCTCACTGCAACAACTACAGCAATCCAACAAAAATGGAAAAAAAATAACTATATATTGTAATCAATGACTTGCTAGTTGTTATTCATTTCTTTCGCTACTGAAGCTCCATTTCAGTAGAGCCAATAACATCTAACAGAATCAGATTATAATCATTAAGGAAGACAGCTAAAATCATCGATAAAAAAAAAAAAAAAAAAACACATGCAAAAGAATGAAGAGATTTTATATGAAAGCGAAAGAATAGTTTTAAGTTCGCCATTAGAGAAAAGAATCTAACAGAAGAAACAGGAGGAGGTTTATCGAATAGAAATCATACCTGAACGCGTAAGATTTCGAGAAGAAACCCTAATAAAACCACAAAATGGCAGCCAAGAGGCGCTCTCCGGATGGTGTTTTTCGGACAAACTCGTCAGTCGGCGCCACTTTTAATGCCTTTCCTTGGCTTCCCATACCTTCTGGAAAAATTGATTTCCATTTCTTTTCTGACCCTTCCAGAGTCAGTCTTCTCGTATGGGCCTATTCTGGTTGGTACTCCTACGCCCAGGCCCAATAGTCAAGGCGAAGAATACTTGCAAGTACCACATCGGAACCCTAGGCACAACTGCACTGAGTTGAACATGAGACCTCCTATCTAGTGATCAAATGTGTAGATGATTAAAAAAAACTCTATATTCATCCATTTTGCTTAGCAAAAAAAAGAAAAGAAACAACTCTTGTGATAAAAAGCCTCGAAAGGGCATTTTGAGTAGAGCAGTAAGAAAAAAGACAATTTTATCCTTAATATTTTTGCATGTACCAATTAGTTCGGTTCATATTTTCTATTATTATTGACAGCTTAAACCTAAGTTCTATTATTGTTAGTATCGAACTACTGATCTCGTAAAAATATACTCACTTTTATTAAAAAAAAGAAACTCAATTTAAAGCAATGGGGGTGTAATTTATAAATGGCTCATTTTCGGATGGTGGCATGATATATAGCATACAAGACTAATTATTCCTCATTTTAGAGTGTTTTGTGGGGTATAAATGTTTGTTTTCTAAATATTTTGATTGTTGTATCATGTATGTTGTAAGTGTTATTTATCAAATGGGCTAAAATCTCTGATAAGACCCAAAACTAGGTGGGACTGAATGATGATGGTACATTAAGGCCCAGTCACACTTTTACAATTATTACGTAATTCGTTAGGTCATACAATAGTTTTAGTGAGACAGTTCTGACATCTGAGATGGGGGGATTTTACTTTTTTTCTATATTTTTCAATGAAGGATTAAATAGTTTGTTAGACATTAAGGTCTTCAAAAGGAACAGCATTCAAACATCAAACCACACCAAGATCCTAATTCTAATATTTGTGGGTCATGGTGATGGTCGCGACTGTTCAAGGCAGGAGAACTCTAATAACAAATTCAAATCGAGATTGTTTATTTTCCAAGCATCTTATAAATATAACGAAAATATTAAATTAAAATCGACAAAATTTATAAATTTAACAAAATTATTATTTTACCGAAGTTCTACTTTATAGTGAATGCATGGTTGATATTAAGGAGGACTCATTGGTCCAATGATTCGAAGGAGGTTGTTTGGAGTAAGTGGGATTTTATCAATGTTCTTGCCTACTGGTACCTCGGGACACTTGCCTATTGTTGTAGACTCATAGTTTCAGAATCCAGGATTCTACCCTGTTTCACCAACCAGGTCTTGCAAGTCTGATTAGAAAAATTGTAGTACCTATTCATTGTAAAAGCTGAACAAGAAGGCTTTGAGAGAAGACCTATAGTGCACTAGTCTGTCTTTGACTCACAATAACATGGAGAAAACCGACTAAACCTGTGTGGAGTTGAATCAATAACCTCCACACAACGGGAAGATGGACACACATCCAACATTCCCCTCAACGCTAGCTCTGATATTAAACTCACAACCTCCAGAAGATTTATAGCTCTGATATCATATAAACAACCACTTACTCCAGAAGATGTGAACTGTTAGACACAGCCATTACAATACAACAAAGATCTATGGCTCTAATAAAGAATAGATTCCCACACAACTACAACAACAGTACCCTCATTTCTTGCCAAGACAATGTTGAAGCTCACTCAACACCTAGAGTCAGTGCACACGCACGTGCGGAGCTGACTCTTCCTTGCTATATGCCTATGTGGTGTTCAAAATTACAAAAACACCCCCATTGGTACGGGCAGCTAGCGACTGTCTAGCATTTCTCACTTCAGAAACATCGGTAAATCAGCGATTCTACACCTCAACCAAAGATGCAGTACACAAGAAATGGAAAACACCACACCCAAAGAGAGCTCCCGTATGAACTGCAACTGCATTAGTTACATGCACACATTGCTGAAAAGCCTGCAATGGTATTCCATGAATATGGGTTTTTAACACATGAAACAGTTTTACTTTCTTTGATGAGGAAAAATAGTAGTGTTCCTACACCATGTGTGAACTCTGAAGAACAGGGCAGAAAGCATCCAAAGAAGTTCCACTGGAGATAAGTGAAGCTGCTTCTATTTTATCTTTCTACATCAAACAGAGAAACAACGTTACAGTTTAACAATCCCAAGACCCAAAAAACAAAAGGAAAGAGTCTCTCAATTAATAAATTCCTCATTACTACTCACAATAAAACAAAATTAAAGAGTTGTAAAGAATGATAAAGATGAAGATACAAGCGTATCTTCATCAAATCAATGTTTTTTCAAACAGTGTCACCACCTCCATGACCCCACCACGCCTTCTCTCTCTTGAATCTCTTAGGAACCACAGCAAGCCGATTTCGGAGGGGCTTGACTGGTCCCAGCTGCCTCGTCTGGCTTGCTAATCTTGATCGTTTGTGGCTGCAACAGTTCAATCAAAATAAGGAATCCTCAAGACTAGATAACAGAAAAACAAAGAACGAACCAAAATAAAGTAATCCAGTGTGAGAAATGAACGTTGAGGATCAAAACAGATCATTTTCAGCTATCAACATGATCAGTGAGGACAGTGCCTCAACACGAATCCTTGGTGGGCCCACCCCCTTCTTGTTTGTAGTCCTTTTTTAATCTTTTAGTATATTCTTTACTCAGATATTAAGAAAGCCAATCCTTGGTGGGGTTTGGAATCTTTTTCTATTTCCAATAGTGAAAAGACAAGAACAAATAATAGAACTAGTTTTGAGAAAAAAAGGACAACTCGTACTTCAGTCCTGGTGTCCGTTTCTGCAAGTCTTTGCTTTATATCAGTTGCTATTGAAAAGAAAACTTGCTCCACGTTTAAGTTCGTCTTTGCACTCTGTGGTAAACAATATCCTTCAGTATATAAAGTGTAAGAACTCTAAAAGCAATTTGCATCAGAGCGATCTCAACTTACAGTCTCAAAGAACTTGATACCGTACTCATCAGCAAGTGCTTGTCCCTTGGCGGTAGGCACAGCCTAGAAAAAGAGATTTTCGTGTGAGGGAAAAGAAAGAGTAATCCAATTTCCAAACAAGGAAAAGAGAGAGTAGCAATTTAGTGCATAAAGATTAGAGCAACATGGTCACCAGTCCGACCTCCAAGTGGTGTTGCACTTTTTCCACCATTTCATAGAACCAAAGGAATCCAAACAGCAGCCTTATGGATGTAACCAAAAAATAGCTAATGCATGGAAGCAAAAAGATATAATTCCAAGGAGCTGAGAATTACAGCAGAACCTTACTCTTTTGCTTTCATCCATGTCGGCCTTGTTGCCAACAAGTATCTTGTTGACATTGTCAGAGGCATGTTGTTCAATGTTCCGGATCCAGTTCCTGATGTCTGTGAATTTGATATTATTCAATTTAATGAGAAATGTGAATTTAGAAAAATGAAGAAAATATATAATACATACACCAAGAAAAGGATTAAGCTCCACAACCCCACCCCACCCCACCAAAGGCAGATCCTCCATCCACCTCTGTGGATCTAGTGCTCTCTTGATCTAAAGTATTATTGGAAAACAAAAACTGTTTGAGAAGCACAAGAATCCAAACAGTACAGATCAGACAAGGAATGGGTGATTCATCGCCAGGTATGTGGAGCTTAATAATCATATAACTTCTCAAAGATAGACTTAGCTATGTGCAATTCAGCTAAAGGTTAAAGGAGAGGTGAAGCACGTACTGTTGAAAGATGATTCATCTGTAACATCATACACCAGCAAAATACCCATGGCTCCACGGTAGTAAGCTGCAAAAGAGAAATAACTAATTAAACTTCTAAACCATGTACGAATAATAAAGGTCTGCACCCTGGAATACAATGAAAATTATAATTAAGAGCTATAACTATGACAATGAGATGATAGTAGAAACTGACCCAGCTTGTGTTTGGAGTAGCAACTAGAGGCTAGGATGGAAATCGCATAAGAAATTTACTAGGCCAAATACAGACCCGATCAAATGATCTAAACATCAGATTTGTACACTTTTCCCTACAGCATTTTCTTTTTCTTCTTTTACTAATTCACATTCCAAAAGATTGTAGGATTGTCAAATTAGGATGATATGAGGCCTAAAAGCTTCCAAGAGTCAGATAAATGGTGGATCCTGGCGTGTCTCACCCTTCAAGTATTGGTCATGCAGGCACAGGCAGGGAGGACAGCTTCTACGGTTCTAAGACCCCATTCCGTAACTCAACTATTACATACAAGTGCAGAAAGTGAGCACCAGACATATACCTGTTGTAATTGTTCGGAACCGCTCCTGGCCAGCTGTATCCCAGATTTGTAGCTTGATCCGCTTGCCATCAAGCTCAATGGTTCTTATTTTAAAATCAATACTGTCGAAGAAGAGATGATCATATGAGATCAAATACAATTTCTAAGGAAATAAAATATTTAGAGATGGACTACAATGTCAACATTAGAGAGCACAGACCCGATGGTAGTAATAAAACTGGTGGTGAATGATCCATCAGAAAAACGTAAAAGAAGGCAACTCTTACCCACACCTGCAAAATACGTCAGTATAAAATAAGGGATAAATCAACTATAAAATAGGAAAAAAGAAACAGAAAAAGGATTCAAATCCTAACTGAAAATAGTAAGACATGACCAATCGATAGGTGAAAAAATGAAGCAAGAAAAATTCATTAAAAGAGCATGGAAAAGCAAAATGATGCCGAGTTAGATCAGAAATTCTCCTGTACCACTAGATAACAAGAAGTTAGGAAATGGAATGACCTTAGATGAACAAGGACAATTTTGAACCAAGAGAAGTACGCAATAAAAGACAGAATCATGATTTGCTAATTATTTAGATCCATTTGGAGAGTCAGTGACCTAGTGTGAATGTAAAATATGGTGAAAGTAAGCATAACAAGAGCAATTACCAAAAAGTAAATAATGCTTGATAGAATTTACGGAAAAAATAAAAGAGAGAAACACAATACAATGTAATTACTAAGGACTTAAGTGAAGTAGCCTTGATGTGTTAGTGACACCAATTGATAAGATCCTTGACCAGCACTCCTCAAAAGACCGGCTTATCAAGGAGCAGAAGATCTAATTACTTGACCTAGGCACATAACATCCACCACACTTCTGAGCCGACATACATGGCGCTGGCAGGGCTAGTCAAAGCAGCCCAACTGGGGTTTCATAGCCCTTTCGTTGGTCAATCCCCCTATAAGAGGGCCTATTTGGGTTCCATACTCCTCGTGGACCAAACCCCTCTCACAAGAAAGGGCTCCATTCGGAGCTTTTGTTAATTCCCCCTAGAAGCTCACATGGATATTCGAACTCATGAATGTGGTACCCGCTCTAGTACCAAATGATAAGTACCTTGACCAATAGTCCTCGAAAGACCAGCCTGTCAAGGAGCAGAAGATCTAATTACTTAACCTAGGATCATAACACCAATGGGCATTAGCAAGTGCCTAACTGCCAACTTAAACTGATGATGACACAACAAGAGACATCTTCCTCTCTTGATGCAAAAGACAATACTGCACTTGACAGTCACATAAACCAAAACACCTCCGTGATAAGCCATACTAAAACATGATAAATCAAATCTTTTTCAAAGAACACCCAATTATCGTCCAACAAACATGATATAAATCACTGATCTATAAGTAAAGAACATAAGAGGATTACTGAAACCTGCGCTGCATTGAAAATTAACTGACTTCCCAACCAATCCGTAAAAGCCAATGGTCGTCCAAATGCATGTCACAAAACCTAATCTAAATCTATGTTTTGGAAGAAGAAGAAAAAATGCATGTTCTACATCCATCCATCATATCATATAAGAAAATTAACAGCCTCCTAAACCAATCCACAATCTTTAAAAGCCATATGTAGCTTCCTCCAAGAACACAAACGAAATCAAACAAATTTGAAATTTTCATCAGCTCGCCCGATCAACAGTAAATACTAAATACGCTAACTAAATGAAAAACAATGATATAACAGTAACCGGCTTGTCACCATCAATAACAGATAAAATTAAAATTCCAAATCTGGAAGCACGATCAATAACAAAAAATAAAAAATGAAGAAAAACACCAAGTGAAGACGAATCAGAGAGAAAGCACGGATGAACGTGAGAAATGCAAAACTTGAATCTCTTACCGCTGTCGCCGATCAGGAGAAGCTTTATTAGGTAATCGTAATCGGCTCGAGACCTAGCAGGTGGAGCGGCCATGGAAGAATAGAAGAAAAAAGAAAAAAAAAACCTCCAACAGATTCAATTCTGCAAAAGAACAACAAATGGGAAAAAAATCAGAATTTCAAAAAAGTGGAACAAATAGAGCGCAAATGAAGGCGAAAGAAAAACAAAATACCAGGAGGGAGAAAGAGAAAGAGTTAGAGAGAGAAAGAGGATTGTGATACCTTTGATCGGAAGCGCACGCTAGTAAGTCGTCGTCGGCAACGCGGGAGATATACGACCTCTTCAAATCTCCCTCCTCTCTCTGTTTCTCCCTCACAGACACGTACTTCCCTTGTCTCGGAAAGAGATTTTTTGGCTTTCGCAAAATTTTAGGTGAGAACATTTGTTCCAATAATGGACTGCCATCTGTTAATAGAATGATGGTCCCACATTTCACTTGTCTATTGTGGACAGGTGTCGGTTTATTATTGGATTTTATCAAAAACTTTTCTGTTTTTCGTTGTACAGAAAATAAAATAGGTTGCGTGACGTGGATGCAGATCTGTAGAGTTACAACTGTCGAAGAACAAATACCTCCACAAGCAATCGGAGTCATCATTCTCTCAGTGATGCTTTGTGTACTTTTCAGGTGGCAAACATTGCCTGAAATCTTCACCGTTCAAATTTTCTTACACGTGTGTGCCCGAGATTGAATTTGACTTCACACGTTGGTCGGCACATCTAAGGGCTAATTTTAAACTTTTTTTTTAGGTTAACTTTTGATTGGATTAAGAGTACTGGAATATAATAGATTGATTTCCTCGTTAAAATCAACCCTAAATGCAGTTTATTACCAAAGGATGTAGCTGCTTTCACGCTTCATTTTAATACGGTATTTAACAATCACTTAAGAAGTTATGTTTTTACTTAAATAAATCAAAAAGTAAAAAAATTTATATGGTAACATTTTTTTAAGGGGACTATTGCTCAGATTACATTATGTCGCAGATATAAGCAGTGGGCGTGTGAGAAGTGCAGAGAAACTGCTAAGAATATTGTCACCAAACGAAGAAAAATCGCCAATAATAGCGTACCTATATTTATTATCAGATTACATGGGATAAATTTAACAGCAATACCACGCCCGATAAGTTTTGATTCCAATACCTCCTACTACTAAAGATTTTATGAGAGGAATGCACAACCATTGAGCTAGATGCCCATATACGCTGTATGGCAACATTTTTTCAAATTGATTTTTTAAAAGCAAAAAAGGCATAAATTTAACTTTTGCTTGCCAAACGCCATTTTAGCCCTTATATACTGTGTAAATTAAGGCATCGATGAGGAACAAGCAAACACCGTTCCAATTCTTAAAAAAAAATTATATTATTTATTTTCTTCATAATAGCCAACTATAATAGTTTGTTTGGGTGGAGGAATTTATATAGGAATTTTGTGGGGATTTAACTAGTTTTCTAACAAATCCTTGTCCCCACAAAATCTCCACATAAAATTCTCCATCTAAACATACTATTATGTGAATTGCATGTGGTAGACATGCAACAATTTTAGAGTGTATAGTCAATTATGTTAAAACTTATTAGTATTCCATAAAAAAATTGATTGAATTTGAAAATCTAACCGTCAAATAGAAATCTTAAATTTATCAATTTTTAAGTTAGGGCCGATTTGAAAGAATTAAAAATTAAAAATATATTAATTTTTTAAAAGAATGAACTACGAAAATATTATCACAAAAAATCAATCTTTAAATTATCGTCTTTCATTTAATGCGATCATATAATTTGATTGGATATTCTTACTTATTTTTCCATTATTTTACCTATTACTCAACAACAAATCTATAAACTTTATGTCAAATTAAGATGGGCCTCCATACGGACATGGAGACAAATGTTACAACAAAGAATCAAAACCGTGCATAAGTTTAATTTTACTTATCATGTCATGAAGGAAAAATGCCCACAAATATATATAGTGATCCAAAAATTAAAGGGTCATACCATTATGTACCCACATGTCATATTTGGACTCTACGTTGGAAACAACTTCATTAAAAAATTGTTCATCCAAAAGGTACAATTTAAGAAATCATAACTGTCGACATTACGTCTCAACAACTTCCAATCTAATGGTTCCAAATTCACATCAAACTTTGATCCAACAATAAAAGTAACATAGTTTTTATAGGACGTGAATCATGGAATCTTAACTCTAAAGTCCACCATGGGGTTACTTAGAAGACTGGTGGTAGTAGTGGTAGCTTTTCTTGATCTGATGGGGAGAAAGAGTTAACTGTCATCGACTGGTAGCTTGAACAAGTCAAAAAGAGAAGAGAGAGAGTCTTCAATTAATTTGAACCGACCACTTTACAAAAATGGTGCCCGATATTTATGTGGTAGGGTGGGTCTCACTGTCATGTAGGTTGAAATTTTTTTTAAAACATTTCTAAAGGGAAAAAGTGGTGGATCCCACCATGCCACATAAACGTCTGACATTAATTTTATAAAATGATCGGTTCAAAAAATATTATTGTCAGTTAATAGTAGTGGAGCCACACAGCTGGGCGCAAACGGTTCCCCTTGAAAAAGATATGCAGCGGAAAATATATAGCAGGAATTGATCCCTTTATTATACCCGGAATAATTCCTTCAGTTCGGAGAATAAAGGAGGTCGACATTACAAGCGATTAAGGTGGAGTCGCTTCCACGCCACCTCTTTTTAACTAGTCACCGACGACCATTCATGGGGATCGAGTCACTGCTACGTACGCGCACATCTGATTGGTGCCCTAGCTGTCTATGTATTGTTGATAATACGTCGTAGTAATAGTGGATGATTAACAAGTCAAGGAACCACAATTAATACAAATTATACATACATAAATGTCACATTAGAGACTACTGACCAGGTCCCCACTCTACAGTCTACAGCGGTGTTTGATTAGAACGCTAGCTCTTACCGCATTCCAGCCGGTTGTTTGTTTGCAACGCGCTTGACAAGGACCTTATTAACGCGTACGTGCTGGAATTAGCCACAAATTAGGGTTGGATCGTTGACCAGATTATGGAGATTTGGGTTGCATATCTTTCTTTTTCTTTTTTTAAGCAGCGTATAATTTTTTCTTCTGCATGCACGAACGGATTAGATACTTATCTTCTTTGGTAAATGATTCTTTTAAGAGATAAGTCTTTTTTTCATGAAACTAGTATCTTGGTGCTAATGAAAATTGAATTTTGATGAGTTGTTCAACAATACTAGCTGGGCTAGTTGGTACATGTAAATATCTAACACTAATATGCCATTACCACAACAGATCAGTGCTACTGACCATGGTTTTTTACAATTTTATATATACAATATTTTTGTATGACCCACGGAGATGATATAGGGGATGCAAAGAAGATTTACGTTCACAATTTAGATTATCCTAACAAAAAATTACCATATTATATATATAAAATCAGCCACTAGTATAATCTACCTGATGAGCAGTAAATTATTGTTATTAAAAATCAGCTATTCGATTATCTTCATATCGGCCATGCAAAACTTATAACAAAGACTAATGTACACGGCTCTAATTCATATTTCTTACTCGAAAAATTGCACTTGATTCTAAAATATTATAGATATTTTTGGTTACATATTGAATAAAGATATTAAGTATCTAATGATTTGAACACTTACCAAATCACATAAAAAAAAGACTATCACAAATGTTTATTTTATGTATTATTTATTTTAAATACACTAACATCCTCCACATGGACGAAAACCAATTTTTTGGCACTTTGTCATAGCCGGTAATGCCGTTCAACCTAAGGTTGGAATGCTATTTTTTCAACTCACTTTAGTTGTGGGTGGACATTACGATCCATCATCCAATGGTGCTTTACAGTTAAAGGAATAAAGGAATGAGAGGTTCATTTCATGTATATTCAGTAAAGCTATATATCTATACCAAAAAAAACACCCAAAATTCCTATCGAATTTTAGATCGGTCGTGGATGTATGAATTGTTGGGATCCTTGTGAATCCTAACTTTTAAATCTTATTATACATCTACCTTTGATTTTCAATTTTGTAGGAATTTCAAGTTAAATTTTTTTTTTTGCCAATAATGTAAAGCAAGTCTCAATCAACATAGTTAGTAAAATTTGTTATTATCGGTAACATAAAATTAGATTCAAATTTTGCGTACGTCGAATAAATTAAAAAATATTGAAGGACATGCGTAATCTAAGAACGTACGAGTATATTATATTATCGATGGTTGATGGTTGATCTGGTAGTACTAACTAGCTGGTGATTTCTCTCTTCTTCTTTTTTTAGCTCATTAAAAGAGAGCTTTATCCACACGATAGTATGACCCTACTTGGTATGCAGGAAAAATTCACATCTGTAGTTATTCCCGATCAAATTGATAAGTCAGCTGTTTGGTATGGTATTCCTCTGCTAGTTAGGATACCTATTTGTCTATGCAAACTACCACTATTACAACTGTAGTAATTTAATTTCTGTAAAATTTTTCTGAATACCAAGCATGGCCGATATTTGCGTTATTAGTATTTGTAATTGGGTAGACCCATTGTAAAAAAATAAAAATAATGTCACTATCATCCATACCTTATGACCACTGGATGATAAACGTAATGTCCACCTACTTGTAAAGCTAGTAAACAAAATGACCTTTGGTAGGGTGGGACCAACATTACCTTTTAGAATATCCTCTTATAAAATCAGGTGGGCCCATCCACAACTACTGGGAGATGGAGTCACAGTAATAACGTTCCATTGTTTGTTCGCATTTTTTAAAATTTTTTTTGTTATAGGGAGTTGCAGTGTGAGTCGTGAGAGGAGGCTGTCAGCGTAGTATCGCGCGTAGCGCGTGGGACTAGAAAGACGTAACAAATAAGTCGCATTGTTCGAGCCACGACCACGAGACCTGATCAACTCAACCCCCAAACCCAAACGACCGTTAGGAACTCCGTCTTCGTCCATGTGGGACTCGCTTCAGTCTTAAGCTTCCAATTAAATATTGCCACGTATCATAAACGCTGAGCTGGAATCACGTTATATTCGGTTTCGGATTCTATACGAATTCTCCCTCCTCATCACCATTTCTCTCAGTAACGTACGAAAGTGCCTTTAAACGGCAGACAGAAGAGTGAGCAAGGAAGGAAAGCGGGAATTCTCACAGCTCAACTTTCTCTACTTATGTGCGTTTTCTAGGGTTTCTTTCCACACTATTTTCGTTTCATTTCTTTTTTCCGTTCTTCCTCGATCTGCAAAATCGAGATTTCAAATTTGTTTCCGGAGCTTGTGTTGAAAACACTGTGACTCTCTCAGTTCCATTTGGACTTTCGATTTTCCGAGGTGAGTTTCTGATTCAGTTATTCTGTAGCATTTTTTCTGCTGTTCTAGCTTTATATTTTGAGCTGCTATCTGTAACGTTTGATGCTGATTCGGTTTGAGAGCTTCTGAATCTGTTTGAGATTTGATGTTTTTCTTCACGGATCTGGTTCTTTGATCCTCTGTTAATGATGCAGATGTGTGATCCTATGAACTGCGAGTTCTTTGACTGGATTTGTTAAATCCATTTCATTCTGTATGGAGTTCATTGTTGAAGCTCTCAAGACCCTGTTTCTGGCGCTTTTTTTTTTGTGATTTATTTATTTATTTTTTTTCCTTTTGCGAATTTTGTTTATGAAAATTAGCTTGGATTCATCGTTTTGTTTTGGTAGATCTACGTTTATTTCAAATAATGTTAGGTTGTTAATATAGTTTCATTTGAAGCTATACAGTAGTCTGATTGAAATGTAGAAGTTAAGTCGTACCTCCATCAGAGGGGTACTCTATTTAAAAAGCTTTAGATCTTGCAGGGAGCAACATTAGAATGAGATTTAACAAACTCCTCTTACGTTCTGCGTAGAGATTTCAGTGCCTTTAGCTCAGTTGCTCTTTTCTTCAAAGATGTGATTCTGTGCAGTTTATGCTTGTCTAGTTATTTTTCTAGTTGAGTTTACTTCGATCTTCTTGACTATCTTGATACTAAGAGATTCACGATTCTTAAAGAGATTTCCATGTTCTTTATCAAATACAAAGGGCTCAAGAACTGTGTGGTAATTCTGTTTTCATTTTGAATGATGAACATCTTGTGCTAGAGCAGCATCTTTAGATGCAATGAGCGGCGCTTCCACACGAGATTTCTGACTAGCTCTTTGACAAATCTTCCAATCAATCTAAAAAAAACAATCATTCGTCTTTTTGTTCTGTTTTAAATAATTATCCTTATTAAATACCACACTATCAGCAATCAGTTAAGGAAAAAAGAAAAAGAAAAATACCACATTATCAGCATTAGTTCTCTGCTTGAGAGATTCAATGGAACCACCTGCTTAGGGATCTTATTAGTATGATCCGTGAGCTGTTGTACTATGTATCGTTTGCTTCTTTGTAGTGCATGAGAATGATATTGTAAAGGTGGTGGGCTGATTATTGTACATGCTTATAATTTTTATCAAATGGAAAGGACGCAAGAAATTTTGTTGTAATTCTCGTTTCTTTTTGAATGATGAACATCTTGTGCTAGAGCAGCATCTTTAGATGTAATGAGCAGCACTTCCACATGAGATTTCTGACTTGTTATTTGCCAAATCTTTCGACCAAACCGTTTCAAAAAATCTTTCGACCAATTGAAAAAAAGATTAAAATTTATCTTTTCTTTTTGTTCTGTTTTAAATAATTATCTTTGTCAAATCCTACATTATCAATCTTGATCCTCTTTGTAAAGCTTGAGAGATTCAATGAACCACCTGCTTAAGGATCTTATTAGTATGATCATGAGCCATCATGTATCGTTTACTTCTTTGAAATACATGACGATAAATAAAACTATGACTGGAATATTACAATAGTTTTTAATTCTTGGTTGGAAAATATAGGGAGCTTTGTACGGATAGTTTTAAACCTTTAATCTGATGGTTCTTTATCTCCCAGATTCATTTTTGAGTCTTTGAACAACATACTCTTTAAGCAGGTCTCATTTTATGTTTTCGCACTTACGTTGATAAACTAGCTGAAAAGCTAATCGCCCTAAAATGCATTGTTATATTTTATGACAAGCTGGAGAAAGATATGGAAAACTTTTCAAATACAACTCTTTTTGTATCTATTTTCAGCTAGGAGCAATGACTCCACCTATTGAAACTCCAAACAAAGCTACCAACTCTCGTCAATTTTCACATGCACCTCTTAATGAAAGAATACTTTCATCCATGTCCCGGAGGGCAGTTGCGGCACATCCTTGGCATGATCTTGAGATAGGTATGTCAATTTAATTAAATACTCTACCATGTCCTGATTTTCTTTTGGACTTAATTCTTATTGTAGAAAAGCAAAAAGGAATATTATAAGTCTTTCTATTGGCAAAGCTTTTAAGCCTAAGGGTTTTCTTTCTCTTTGACGATTTAATTCCACTAAATCTTATTAATTTCTAAATTTTGATGCAGGACCTGAAGCTCCGATTGTTTTCAATTGTGTAAGAATACTAACCTATATTCAATAGTTTCAATACGATAATTTTGTACAGAATAATGAGATTTGGTTAGCATAAACAATTTCTGTTCCTAAAGTATATGGTTGGAAAAAAAAGAAGCAAAAGGAAGCAAAAGATATGAATTTCTGAGACATAGATATGTTCTTAGAATGTCATATCGGCAGAAGATGTGACTCATTAGATGAGCTTCTATGAAATTTGTCAATGCTATAATTCAGTTCTTCAGATGATTTTAAGCATCATATGATATACAACATTCATCTGAATGTTCATGGTAAAACTGATCAGACAATTTTTGCCTGGAAAAGGCTCCAAAATGGGGTCCTATCAATATTGGGATTTCTTCCCCTTGTATGATTTTGATGTTTATGACATTGGGATTCTATGAATGGTGCTCTTTCGTGGAACATTTTATCGTGGGAAGGAATTGGAAATTTTCTGTAAAATGTGGCTTATCTAAGATGAAAAACTCACCTGGCCAAGATAGGTTTCATGAAAATTATTGTTAATTCCTGTAGGTGGTGGAGATAGGAAAAGGGAGTAAGGTGAAATATGAGCTGGACAAAAAAACTGGATTGATCAAGGTAATCAAGAAGCCTCTGCTTACCCATATTACCCCAAGTTCTCACTTTTCTCAAACAGGATGTTACTTATTACTTGGAGTTTCCATGCAGGTTGACCGTGTATTGTACTCCTCAGTTGTGTACCCCCACAACTATGGCTTTATCCCCCGTACTCTTTGTGAGGATAATGACCCCATGGATGTCTTGGTTCTCATGCAGGTATTTGCATTTTAAAGGTCATAGTGTTACTTGTATTATGTGCAGCTTAGATACAAAAATGCATGTAAAATAAACATATTGGATACAAGTAGTAATGAGGAAGGAATTGGCTTTTAAAGTATGTACCCGAGTCTAATTTCTTGGAAGTTGGAAATATCTTGGATAGTGGGCACCCAACACTCTGTACATGTGATCTACCAACCATTTGTGGAATCTCTTGGATCGGCCACTGCCCAAAGATTGTTCTCAAAGTAAAATTTAACCATCCAAACAATTGGTCGTATAGCCTTGTGTTGGAGGTTGAGGTCAACAGAGCTGTTTCTCGAGGTGACAGATCACCAATCTGGTGATACATTTTTCCATTATCTAGTCTAATGGGACCCTTTTTCTATTACTTTTCATCGCTTTCAGCTTCTAAGGTTTATTTAGGAATTGGAACTTGCCTTACTAATACTGTATGGTCTTGGAAACACTTACAGGAACCAGTTCTTCCAGGATGTTTTCTTCGGGCTAAAGCCATTGGTCTCATGCCTATGATTGATCAGGTAATATTTTCCCACATACTTGAATGTTCTGTTGGCCTATGAGGAAAATCTTAATGTATTAAGTTTTGAATTCTGATACAGGGAGAGAAAGATGACAAAATAATTGCTGTGTGTGCGGATGATCCTGAATACCGACACTACACCGATATCAACGAGCTCCCACCTCATCGCTTGCAAGAGATTCGACGCTTTTTTGAAGATTGTATCCTTTTCCTGTTAATGATATATAGTTACATGCAAACCATGCAGGACAAATTTGTTCTTTCTATGATCTTACAGTGAACTAAGCACCTTACTCTATGTGAACCAAATGTAATTAAATGCCTGTTTTTTCTCTTAACAAAATGGAAATCAGACAAGAAAAATGAGAACAAGGAAGTTGCGGTGAATGACTTTCTACCATCCTCTGCTGCCTATGAAGCTATCCAACACTCGATGTAAGGCCTCTTCTCTATATTCCTATAGCCTAGTTTTGTTTCTTCATGGATAGGCTTCATATAAAACACACTGGAGGAAAATAAAATGGTTTCAAGGGGATGAACTTCCCATATGCTTATGCATTATTATCGAATCAGACACCCTTAGAGTCAATTTCCCTGAAGATCTGATCTCAATCAATCTGGTCAGAGGGAGTCCAATTAAGTTCTCATAATTTTACTATCCAGTGGAAATTGGTGATCTTTGGGCATGAGAATAATAATTTGTTGGGAGAAATGACCTTTTTATGAAATCTAGGCATGCGAAATTTGTAGAATTTAGATATGCCCTGATTTTTTAAGTGATCTAGCTTAGCGTTGTTGTGACGGCAGTTTCATTTACTTATGTGATTTCTTTGTTTTTGTGAAGGAACCTCTACGCCTCATATATCGTCGAGAACTTGAGGAGATAGGTTGGTTCGACTTTGCCAAGGGGGGCGACTGATCTCAGTATAATTTTTTTTTTCCGCATGTTAGTGTCATCTACTACTACATGTGCATATATTACATTTTCATGATGCATGTATTTGTAAAATGCTTATGTCATACTTATGCGCTTTACATAAAATAGACATCAGAAAAAAGAAGAAGAGAGAAATCAGGCTTACTGCTTGTGGGAGGTGTAATACTATATGGCCTTGCCCTTTTGTTCTCATTCATATATAATACAAGTATTACTTCTGCTATACAAAATGTGATCACTTGTTGAGTTCTGCAGATTAGGTTGTTGCCATAAGTAGTATTGAAATGAGAATCAGTATTTCCCTTCTTTTCTTTTTTTTCCTTCTTTCTCCTCTCATTGAAGAGAAAAAATAAAATAAAAAACGCCTTTAACAATCAAATTTGTATTGAGACTGTAATCCTTTAGATTTGCATACTTCATCTTAATAAAATCTTATTTCCAAAAAATAAAAGCTAATTTGGTTATTCTGCTTGGAATTTGTTTCATCTTCTGGTAGCAACCCAGATGGAATTTGTTTCATCTTCAGGACCATTTGCCACCATCAATCATACCACCCAGTCTTTATGCCGCCTTTGAATGGTACATACTACATGGCCATAAAATACGGTGATTAGAGTCATTAGACATGTCCTATTTTGTTCACCCTCTTGTACCCCAAAATTAAAACCGCGGGGATTAAATGATGGATAATTTGGTTCATCCAATGCTTCAAAATTAAAAAATTTACAAATTTCATTCTTAAAAATTAACTTTTTCTAAAATATTAAGGATAAAAGAGTTCTTTTATTTCGCTCTCCTTTTTACAGGGGTTTTAGTAACATTTCACTTAACACCTACATTTCCACGTTTTATTCTTTCATAAAAAAATAAACTCCATAAATTGGAATAAATCTGATCAATATAAAGTTTTCAAACTACACAAATTTTTATCGAGTTATTCGTTGGTTACTTGAAATGGTCTGTACAAAATTCATAAATTAATATCTTTTTTGTATAAAATCGATAAACCACTTTGTAATTATGTATTATTGGCTCTAGCCCCTCTACATAACTTACAAATTATTTTATATTATTGGCTGCATAGAACCGACAATACAAAATTTAATCCGTATGAATTTAACAAAAATTGGTTGGAAATATCAATGCCCGTCTAAAATCATGCCACCACTATTGTCACCTTATAAAATGAAGGCAGCCAAAAAAAATTTAGTAGCAAATTGGAAGCCTTTGTCTCTATTATCAGAGCCAGGTTTCGATCCTGGGACCTGTGGGTTATGGGCCCACCACGCTTCCGCTGCGCCACTCTGATTAGATAATTCGGTTCCAGTCTTTTAAATTAAACACTTCTAAATCCCAAGGCGAGTTCAGCATAACGCAGTAACAGTAACTTCTAGTATAAAGAATCGCAGATACCATGCTCCTCCAACTAACGTGCGCTCAACTGCTCCTCGCATACGGGAATCCGCATCTATCCAGACGTGCGGGACCAAAGATACAAGGAGGAAAGCTCAAAACAAAAATAAGTTTTGTACGCTGACTTAGCAAAAACAAGTTTCGTCGAGCACGAGTAAACTGAAATGGTAACGTGGTTGAGAACTTAGGAGTTGAATCCATCCATGATTTGAATTCAAAACCCTCATAAACCTTACAACTAGGGGTGTCAACAGGACAGTTCCGGATCGAAACCTAAAGGTTTCAAATCCAGTCCCGTTAATATGAAGTGGTTCCGGATCCTACCGGTTCCAGTTTCGGAACCTCAATTGGTGGTTCTGGATCTGGTACCGCAAGGATCCGCAGGTACCTGATACCCATTTTTAAAAAAAAAATTTCACATAAAAACTATTTGTATTTTGTATTTTTCGTATTATATTCAATTATAAATTTTATTTTATTGTAAAATTTGCTGTATAATAGTAAATTAAACTATAAAATTATAAAATTTATACGGAATTGGGTACCCGTTGGGTGGATCTGAAATTAAACGGATCTAAAACGGGTAGATCCGAAATTAATCGGATCCACAAAATAAAGTCTCAGAACGTTCAGTTACCGGTTCAATTCTGGGGTATTTTAGTACCCATTCACACCCCTACTTACAACTAATAATTAATGATTGCCCAGTGTTACCGACAAAAAAAAAATATAACATCTAAATTCCAAACACAAGAAAACTAGTAAAGTTCTAGCACGTTCTTAACAAGTCATTTCATTTTCTTAACAAAAGGTGGAATCTTCGAAGAACATTGCACCCAACCCACAAATTATATAATAAAATTATTTGTGGGAGTCCAACATAATTATTTTATTAATTTTTTTTCCATACTTGCTGCTCAAGCAAAGAAGACATCTTTTTTGTTTTTTGTCTTTTTTTTCCACACTTGCTCCTCAAGCAAATGAAGTCGACTATAAAGACCAACATTTGAACTATAAATAGAGAGGCCTTTGAAAGATGGGAAGGAGAAATTAATTTAGAACTGGATGGTTTGAGTGAGTTTTGTTGAGGTAGAAAGGAGCAAGTACTATTGAGTAATGCCCCAGTCTCAATTCAGGTTAGATTGTAAATTAATCACTGTTTTAACCAGATTATATAGCTATTTACTTATTAATCCATATTTATGGACGTGCTTAATTAATTATTACTAAAGTATTAATAATTTCCTGCTATAAAGGAGAGGACGATGACGATAATTTCATGGTTCGCTCGTCGTGCGTATTGGAATCTTTTCCATGCCGATAATACCTTAATGTTCCGAGTCCTCGATTCGTCTCTTTTTTTTTCTTTTTCTTTTTTCTTTTTTTTTTTTGTGAGTAGTGAAGATAAAACATTTATATGTGATAAATCCATATAATTTTTACTAAATCAACACTCTATTATATAAACTCAATAAGTCATTTTGTGATTATATTGTCATTTACGTAATCGACAAATCAATTTGAATTGTCGATTGCATAGAACCATTGAAATTGTGTTAATTTAGTAAAAAATTATGCATAAATATTGGTGACCTTTAAATAATTTCATCCGTTAAGTGTTATGAATTTTTACACATCATGCTTTAAGTATTAATTATGCATATAAGGAACCATGTGTTCCACATATAGCATCCTCGCTGACTAATCTGACTCATCCAAAAAACAAATCAACTTTTTCATGATTGGGCCAAATATAGTGATATATCTACTAAAGCTACATTGATTATACTCTCCTATAAAATATATATATATATATAGATTATGCTCGCAAAAATTCACATCTTCGTAAAACTTTGAACCCTAAAAAAGATGATTGAAAATTTTATAGAACGATGTGATTTTAGTATGGATGATCTACGTGACAAAAAGACCAACTTCACAAATATAAACTTTTCAGCCCTTGATCATCTCCAACTCCAAGCAGTCCACCAACTTCACAAATATAAACTATTGAACCCATGATCATCTCCAACTCCAAAATATCCCAAAGACATTTGTAAGCAAAGTGTAAGAAAAAAATTAGTTTCACGTAAAATAACGTGAGAGGTGCCTTGGATATACAAGTTAAGACAACTCTAGTGGGATATACAAATCCATTGCTCCATAGATTGTGTGAACTCGACATTCCATTTTAAAAAACGGATCGTTAGTGGAGACGTGAACAAATGAGCGGCCCTTCTCATCTCATAAGTGGGAGAGAATTGAATGAACCGCTCAAGGATGAGCGTTAGATTATTTTTTATTTTTTTATTCTTAAAAAAATGGTGTAACTATTCTCTCTATTCCTAAAAATGCAACTAAAACTACTCTCTTTGAGTTTCTCTCATTCTCTTTTCTCTTTCTTTCTCTATTTTTAAATCCGACCGGAGAACTATTTTTCACATATCCTTATAATTCACGTCCATCCTAAAATGATATACATGCATCGACTTGTATCATCAGCAGGAAATATGCCTAGCACCACCCTTTCCTTATAATCCGTAAATTTGAAGATTGTTCCGATCAGTAATTATAGGGTGAGACAATGTCCAATTGGTAATTCCCCTCACCCTCAGTTTAAGCCCCAGTTCGAGGCTTTGAGTCATTTTGGTTCGAACTAGGATAGGTGGCAAGAGAAATTCAATACATGGGTAAGAATTCTAGTGATCACTCTCTGGAATCAATGAATTGTACCTGGATCACAAACAAAATACTCTGTAATTGGATCACGAACAAAATTCTCTTTCCTTTTCTACTAATTCATAGGAATCTTGATCAGTCTCTTCTCTTGAGACAAAATTAGACAGAGAGAGAGAGAGAGAGAGAGAGAGAGAGAGAGAGAGAGATTAACAACGACGCAACAGTGCCTAAGAACAGAACAGTGTCTGCGTGAAGGTAAAGGCCTAGTGCCGTGAAAGCAAAGCGCTCGCTTGGTTCCTGTAGCTGTTACTAGTGTACAAGCAGAGAAACAGTGCCTAAGAACGGAACAGTGTCTACACGAAGGTTAAGGCCTAGTGCCATAAAAGCAAAGCCCTAGCTTGGTTCCTGTAGCTGTTAGCCTGCTACTCATGTACAAGCAGAGTACGTAGATCAGCGATGGGAAGAAGAGGAGACGAGTAAGGGTGCCTTCTGATTACTGGAAGAGACAGGTGATGACCAGAAGACCAAATCAAAGAGATTTGATGTTTGCCAACTCTATGATGAGAGCAACAACATAGTTATAAAAAAAATAAAAATAATTGAATCATGCACACTGTTATTTCGTTATATTTCTGAATAATTAGATTTAAAAGATCCAGATAAGCTGAAATTCATCCTATATCATGAACAGGCACAAACCAAAGCTCTAAGATTTGAACCATTCCAATGTTTGTAAAAGGGTTCATGTAACAGTTGACCTGAAAATCACAGTTCAAATATGAAGGGATTTAATTTGTTAGCTTTTCAAACTCTTGGAAGGAAATTTGGGTGAGAAAACACTTTCAGCAGGTGGTCGTTACATGGTAAATTGAGGTTCAAGCAAAAGGACTGTCAATATGGAGAGCCCTACCAATAAGCAACCAAAAGAGAGATCAATGCTTTCAAGCAACAACAAAAACAAATTGCATTAGTTTGATATTTTTGCATCAGAGAAATGGATATATTAAAGATTCTTGAAAAAGATTGTGTTTCTATTACTTCACGGCAATTCAAATGGTCACAATGGTGCTAAATTTAGAAAAACTGATATTCACCTTAAAAAATGGAAGCAAACAATCACCATTCATACTCATGGCGAAATAGCAACCCTCACCAAGGTGAATGCAGTGCATTAGTACAAAGTATAAATTCCAAAGTAAACTACGAAAAACACTCAACAATAACCAGCAAATTCCAAATCCATCCTCAAGAAGAACTCCAGCTAGTAAAAGAAACCTAACACCTTACCACCAACATTCTTCCTCCTAGCCTCTTCATGATCCATGATGCCCGCGGATGTCGTCAGCACAATATACCCGAACTGCATGTTTTCAAACCCTTCGTCAGAAAAGAATCATATATATTACTCAAAAAAGGGATACTTCACAACTTTGGATTAGACCATATATTAAACCGATCAACAGGAGGGAGAGTGAATCACCAAATGGGTTGGATGTCTTTTTTTTTTTAACCATATAAGCATAAAACAATATGAACAATGAAATATGCCACAAAAACAGCATCGGGTAAGGAAAAAATCTACAGATTGAATGATTATTATTATTATTATCCTATAAAGTGTGACATCTCACTGGCAGGAGTTATAAAAACTGTAGGCTCATATATCCAGTGCATGATTAACTAGCCACATTAATTTTCATTGCTTACAATATCTCTGCTACTGAAATGATTTAAAAGGAAGAGGAAAATAGAGGGCCACACATACCTGTCTTGAGGGAAGTAACCTAGCAGTCCAGGGCTCAATCTCCTTGACTCCAACATCAAAACGAGGACTAATAACCCCGCACTTGTTAAGTCTGCCATTTAGCTCCACAACGATTTTGCCAGACCTATGATCGTCAACATATTCAAACTCCCCAATATAACCTGTAGACAAACCAAATAGTTAATAAACCAAACATATAAAGGAGGCAAAGAGAAAGGGACCAACTGAAAGGAAGAAGTGTTTTTGAAAGAGTATAAACCATGCTTCTGCATGACGATGAGGAACTTGATGATCACTTTCGAGGAAGGCCTGATCATGACCTGTCTCTTCCCCCGCTTCTCCGCATTATACATGCTTTTAAGAGCATCATTTAAGACACTGACTCTAACCATCCTTGCTAAAGCTGGCACCACCAAACAGAAGAAAAAAAAGTTAATAATCTAAAGCCTAACCCATTTTTTTTAAAAAAAGATGTATGAACTGAGATCCAAAAACCTCCAACTGGATGCAGTCGAAGGTATAGTTCATTGCAGAGAACATCAAATGACTGGGTTTAACAAAGAAAAACAAGCAAGAAAAAAAAATTTGTCCAAAATTCAAGAAAGATCATGCATCACATCACATCATCACACACTGTTCACACGTGTAACTACTACCAATAAGTTAGCTCTAAAGCATCAAATTAAACCACCAAAATTACTTGAATGGGATAAAATACTGATGTAGGAAGATTTCTATGAATCATAAGTTAGCAAACAGCATAAACCCAAGTTTGAATCATGACCATTCCACTTCACATGTAAACTTTGGTGCTTGGACTTCATACTACCAATCTGCCGGTTCAGCTTGAGGCTGCTTACTAATCAGCTAAAACTTTTGACAAATACTTTTAGGACCAGGAAAAAAAAAGTTGGCCATTAATCATATTCTGAAAACATATGGAGAGATAAATTGAACAACATACTCTAATAATATCAATTTGTGAGAGTCATTTGTGGCGTAAGAACTACTTGCATTTAACTAAAAATAAACCCCACATATGTAATATTTTAAAACACCAGTTAAATACTTTAAAGTTCATAGATATATCCTAAGTTTCTTCAAATCGTGAATATTACAAGATCTGGTTCATTATTCTAAATATGGGACAGTTTAGGACCTTAGGTCCTTAGGATCATCAAGGGGCACTAAACTTAGGGCTACTACTTACAAAACAAACTAAACAACAAATACCATGTGAGATGTTGAGATCAAACATAAAACTTGATAGACTAGAAAGGTAAAATAAGGAGAGAAAAAAAAATGAAAGGAAGATTATGAAAGAAAAGAAAAAAAAAAAAAAAAAAAAAAACATAGATTTAAATCAATTTAACCAGATCATGTTAGGAGCTATCAGAGAAAACCCTAATCGTAAAAATAGCTCAGTTAAATTTGGTATTCAGGGAGTTGAGAGAGAGCACGAACCTGGAAGAAGATGTAGCCTTCTTCGACTGTGAAGAGTTGGAGAGCAGAAAAAACTAGGGTTTTGGCCTCGGAGGGGTTGAAGAGTTGAACCATCAGCCCTACTTATTTTGACGGGGCCGATGTAATTACAAATTTACCCTTACGTTTCATGGCACGTGCGTTTCACAGTGACCCAACTTAATTCGATTTGGTGGAAGTTGGCTTGGGCTTATTACCTATCAGTTTTGGTTGGGCTTGAATTGAGCATTAATAGGCCTGCATTTGCAAATATTCCAGATAGGAGTGTCAATAGGCACCCGTTGACCCGATAACCGAACCGGAATCGATTTCTGTCCCACATTTTTAAGAACATCTAAGAACAAGAATCGGAACTATTAGGAATCCGAACCGTTAGTAATATAATGGGTTCGGTTATCGTTGCTTTGATATGTGTTGAGAATTAGATTACCGAATCGATAAGAACCGAAACAGACTCACTTATATTAGTTTTTCTATTGATTTTCAATTATTAGTAACATTTTATGCATACAAAATTAGATATTAGAAAATAGGAACCGGGTAATCCGATAACCAACTAGCTAGTACTGGAACCGTTTATTCTTGTTATACTTCAAACTATTTGATTAGTTTTGTTAGAGGGAGGTTATTACACCCCCTCTTAGAACGCCCCCACATGTGGGGTCTACATACGATGCATTTAGGGGCTAATTTTTTTAGACGATGTTCTCCTCACTACTTATATCATCGTATTAAAAAATTAGCTCGTTCTAAAACTTCTAACCCCCTCAAATTAGTCCTTAAAAATTGGTCACTATTTGACCCCTCAAATAGTTACTAAATAGTTATCAATTTTCAAAGGATTATTTGAGGGGGTTAGAAGTTTTATAACGAATTGATTTTTAAATGTGATGATATACATAGTGAAGAGAACATCCTCTAAAAAATTAAGTCCTTGGATGCATCGTGTGTGGACCCCACAGGTGGGGGCGTTATAAGGGAGGTGTTCTATGAGGGGGTGCAATAACCTCCCTCTTTTTTGTTATACTTCAAACTATTTGAAAATAATAAATAACGAGAGCCGAAATAATAGGTTCCGATTTCGAGTAGTTCAATAACGGAACCAGAACCAACCGTAGACGCACCTAATTCTCTACAAGAAACGCTAGCACAGGTACATCAATTTATAGTAACTCGTATGAGAGTAATGTAAAATAGTGGAGGTGCAAGTACTTCTAAGCACCATTGTCGTCGCAGCTACCGCCAACAGTATTTCCATCATTACCACCAACATCACTGGTAACATCACATCCACCATTGTGGTGGTATGCTAAATACGTGGTAGATGGTAAAAATTTCTTAATCGTTATCTAAATATAAATTTAATCATCAATGATCAATGCTATTTTTAAGCAATCCCTCGATTTTTTTTATTATTATTAATTTTTTTTCTTTTAGTTATAGTGAAGCCGCATAGACTTGGCAACTAGATAAGATTAGGGTCGACCTTAGGTAGGTTGACGTGTCAATATTGTTAAACCCTAACTAGTTTATGAGACGAGACGATCATTTTTCTAAACCTTAATCATAACTAGTTTGATTTTTTCTCTTATATAAAATCAAGAAAACAATTCAGTATCCACGACAACCCTAGCATTGTTGACATGTTGTTGTTCATAAAATGTTAAATCTTAACCTTGACTCGTTCAGACAAGTCAAGTTAGGGTAGGTTTGAAAGCGAGTCAAGGTTAGGATCAACCCCCACAAGTCGAGGTCAGGTTTTAGTCTAGAAGTGTACTCTCAAATCCCACCCTATTTGCAATCTTTTTTCTAAAACAACATCCATTTTCAAGCTAACTATCAAATCTAACCCACGTTAAGGCAATGTTTGAATGACCAAAGGAGGTGAATCATAAACCTACCTCCATTTTAAATTTACTATTCCTTCTTATTAGTTCAAAATTAATTCGTATCGTCAAGTTTTTTTTTTTATTAGAACTCATGTTACAACACAACTAAGAGTCTTCTATAAATAACGAGCGCTCTGAGATGTCACTAATTACATTTAGAGAGAATAAAAAGTACATTCAATTCACATTATCTCTCCAAATTTAATTGGTGACACATTCACATGTAATTTTAATGGATAAAATTTAGGAGTATAGATTTATTTTTTATTTTTTATATATATATAAAAAAAAGTAGTACGTAGTTGCATGAACACATTTGGGCTTAAGGCCCAATTTTTTGAGTACCCCTCATATGTTTTGGGAGCCCTTTTAAAAGCACCCACCATCAATCTTGAATATTGAGTTATAAAGTGCTTGAAATTATCGAGGGAACATAACAGATTTCAGTCCAAATAAAACTAGTGAGACTAGAACACCATAATCAACATGATCTTGGAGGTTATTTTCAAGAAGCCGGTGAGAGAACTATGAGGAAACCCAACCTATAATGCGGTTTGAAGACGATTGATAATCCATAAGGTAAAGCAAACCACATTGCCATGGGAAAAAGGGCATTTAATAGTTTCATTAGCATCGTCAGTTCGTCACACAAAGAATGTTTTAATTGACTGCAAATATGTCCATGTTTACAGGGAGCTTTCTCTATTAATCTTCGTTTCTGTAGAAGGTTTTCTTGAAGAATAGTTCAATAAGGGTTTTGTGGAGGAATTGCAGATAGGACAACTTTGTAACGTTGTGGTATTTGATTTGATTCATCTCTCTCTCTCTCTCTCTCTCTCTCTCTGTGCTAAGGTTTTCTTGAAGGAAAATTTTAGGGTTTCATGTTTAGATTTCTATCTCTAAATCGTTCTTGATTTAAAATATCATCCGTAGTTTTTTCTTTTTTTGTTTATAATTCTGGGTTTTTTTGATCTTCTGTGCAGGACACTTATCTGTGGGGGAGTTGCAGATAGGACAACTTGGTGACGATGGGGTATTCGATTTGAACCAAAACAATTTTTTGATTTTGTTCATGGTTATTATGTTATTCTGGTTTCTTATTTTAGTTTTGAATGAATGGGAAAATAGAAAGGTATGCGGTTTGGGTGTGAATAAGGTGGTTGATCTTGTTTTTATCGAGTTTGCTATTTTTGTTATAGGATTTCAAAATTGTTGCCCTAATTATATTATCTAGTTCGGCTGTAACACTGGTTTTGTTGCAGGCCATAGCATTCTCTGTGAATTTTATTTGATTTATTTTTGTTAAAGTTCTATGTGAATTTTCTACTGGCTCTTAGATTGTGGAAAAAATGGGGTTTTCAGGAAAAAAAATAGTAATGGGGTCTCTGTGCATATCATCTTTTCTGATGAGAGATAGAATTCAATGGAGGTTCCTTCATAAAATTTATTGTTGTTTCTGCACTTTTTATTAGTTGTTCAAAATTATCTTTCTCTACATGGTTCACAAAAAAAAAAAAAAATGGAAGAAGCCCCTGAATCTCTTTTCTGTTTTCCGTTCTTTTTTTTTGATTGGAATGTACATTGCTTTTTTAATTTCATGAATCTTGAAACTGGGAATGATGATATTGAGTTTTGTGATATGGTACCTAATCTTGAAACTGGGAATGATGTACATTGCTTTTTTAATTTCATGAATCTTGAAACATTATCGGACATAGGTGAGAGTGGATTTGTTGGATCTGTCTTGCAGACTTGTTACCTAAGTAGTCTCTCTATAATTTTTTATGCTTATCATTCATTTAGAATTTTCTTCTTGGGGGTAGAAGGCAACTGAGGTGGTGGACCTTTTGTGAACCTTACATTTATTTCCTGATATAAATTGATGGATTAATTGTGCCATTATTACAGTGATGCCATACTTGTTTATTAGTTTTACTGCCCTCCCTGATTGTATCTTCTTCTTTCTTTTTCATAAGGGAACATGTCAACACAGATGTTGGAGAGTCCCTTGAGATCACAAGAGAAAGAGAAGAGAATGGTACCTTTGATTTACCCGATTGCTTGAATGTGAACTACTATGATTCTGATGGTGGTGATGATGATTATTACGATGGATATTTTGAAGAAAGTGATGATTATGTTGTTGATGAATTTGATGATGATGATGATGATGATGAGGATGATGATGGTGATGGTGATGATGATGATGATGATGATGATGATGATGATGATGATGATGATGATGATGATGATGATGATGATGATGATGATGGGAGTAGCAGCGGGGAACTGGGCAATGGAGGAGAAGCAGATCTTTCGAAATGTGCAACAACTGAGCAAGCAGATTTCTGTTCAAAGGAAAGAAAAAACATTGAGCAAGAAGATCTTCCATGTGCAAACCCTCAGCAAGCAGTAATTGGGGATAGAAGGTAACTGAGCTCGTGGACTTTTTGTGAACCTACGTATACTAATTTTGTTCCATGTTTTGTATTTCGTTTCTCTACGTACACACTAATTTTGTTGCTTTGACGTTGCAGTACTAGTATCCAGTCAGAGCAGCTCCTGTGTGAAGATATGAACAAAATAGAAATTACGAAAAAGGAGGTCTGACTTTGCAGTGTTTTTCTTTACTTTTTTTATTTTTTTATTTTGTGATTTTCTTTTTTCTTTTTGTTTTTCTCTTCTAAGTAGATTTAGGTTGCTTATCCCTTCTATTTTTCCTTCTTAACAAAGAAGGAGGAACTCATGGAGGAAGTGCTTTCCTCTTTGCTTGGAACGAAGGACTATGAGGAGGTTTATAAGGTAGATCAATCATATCTTCTTCTTTCTTTTTCCCTTTTGCTTTAACTTATAAATAGCATTGATTAGCCCATTTCAATACCCATGAATTTCATGTTTTTAATTGATCCTATCATTAAGGGTATTTTTCTTATATATATGTTGATGTATATATTTGACTAGCTTTATATTTTTATTAGTTGTGGGTTTTGGGGGAGATGAACCTTGCAGCCAAACATAAAAGGAGAAGTGATTTATATACTAACTAGGTTTTAACCTAGTAACCCACATATTAATTAAGTGAGTGTTAACCTAGTTCCAAGTAGATTACGCTAATCTTGTAAACAAACTAGGATTCTTAATATTTAGGAGTTATAATAGGTCAGAGTTTTAATAACTTAGGACTTTTTTTTTTGTGGCTTAAGTCTAATCCTAAACCCTTTTAGAAACCCACGAGTATAGCAGGGGTAGTTTAATGAAATAGAAAGGGAAATTATGTGAGAGAGAAACATGTGTAAGGTATGGAGAGAAGAATAGAAGGCTTCGATTTTGAGTAGCGTAGGAGTTAGGGTTTTGACTCCATTCCAAGAGAGAAAAAGGAGGAGGAGAAGAGAGAAGGAATTAAGGAAGAATACGACAGCCATCATAGGATTTCTTGTTATGGGATTCATCGTAGTACAGTTAGGTTTATACCCTTTTGATCTTTGTTGCACTTCGTAATCTCTTGGTATTCACGTTGAAATTGAATTAGGGAAGAACTGATCTAGTATTGGGCGATCAGACTAGGTCCTTTTCTTATTATGTTTTTTGTTCTCAAAGGCGGTCGCCCCGGGGACAACCTAGATTCTGTTTATGATGATTTTGAACAGACTTTAATGGGCTTAAATTACTTAGGTTGATTTCTTAATCCCGATTTTCCCTTGCTTGAATAAATGTCGGGGCTGATTTGATCTCTAGGTCTAATCCAGGGGTTATTGAAGTGTTCAGCTCTGGTTAGCTTGGTTGTGTCAGATTTTAGTAGAGATTTCTTTAAGAACTTATTGTAGTAATAATTGATTGTATAGTAATATGCGGATCCTGACCCTATAATGTAATATTAACATAGTATATATTTTACCATATTGAGCTCAATATAGTAATAAAATTGATATTTGAATTTTCAATATGTTTTACCATATTGTTACTGTAACATTGATAATAGTATTATGTCGCACCATATTATGTATTGCGAAGAGGCCCTAATGTCTTACCATATTCTTACTCCTCTACTTTAGTATTTGACCATATCGTGCAACTTCAACAGGGTGAATTTTGGGGGCGACTTGAAGAGGCGCTACAGAGGGCTAATAAGGATCAGCTGGATAAGCTGCAGAGAGCTTCTTGGAATATTAACCTTGGACTGTGCATCTGGACTAGGCCCCGTAAGGGATTCTATCGGGTGGATACAGATGGTTCTGTCAACGGCGTATTTAGAAAAAAAGATGGCTATTATAAGGACAAAAAAGGAGGATATGGAGCTATTATACGTGATAATAGTTCTATGCCAATTGCTGCTGTTGCTGGGGTTTCTAAACCAGTTTCGTTGCTTTATCACCAGTTGGAGGGAGTGAAGAGAGGTTTAGAACTTGCCATAAACAATGAATGCCGTAAAGTTAGATTGTGTACCAATCAAGCATTTATTGTGAAATTTATACAAAAGCAGTATGAGCCGTCCGATGAAGATCGTGAGAGTGTGGAGCCTATCCGTGACGCAATTCGAAAGTTGATTCCTAAGTTCGAAGTTTTTTATATGGAAGACGTTGAAAAAGAAGCCAATAGAGCAGCAGATTATCTTTCAAAGCTTTTTATTAAAGAGAGAGTGATGAAACCTCATGAATTTGATGAGGAATTGAATCGCATTATTGCTGAAGATACTAACTGTAAAATGGTGTTTGAAAATTAGGTATGAAGGAAGGAGATTGTTTTGCTAATGGATGGCCAGGATGGGGGCAAGCAGTTAACAAGAGAAATGCATAGAAAAAGTCTCACGGCAGTTTTCAGTATCTACAAGACGCCACTTTTGGTGTTTTTATCCTTCCATGACTTTATATTTTTGATGACTTGTTTTTTCACTGAATTTAGTGTGGAGAGAAGATATAATAAATAAATGGGTTTTGGGTTTATTTTTTTTCTTAATTTTTTTGAAGTTATTTGTTTATTTATTTTTTTTAATTCTTCATGTTATCTGTATAATTTTTTATTTATTTATTTTAAACTTGCATAATTTGTGTAGAATCTGCCGCTATGCGTTCCCTTTTTCTTTCTTGCTATATTTTATTAATACAAATTATGTCCTTAATTTTATGGGTATTTTGAACTTGCCCCCACTCTTCATTGAGAAATGCACTTAGCCCCCGACCGGGGGTAAGTTCAAAATACCCTAGTTTTTTTTTTTTAAATCCTGATCTAACATCAATCTTAAACCATACATCGGGAATATGAGGTGGGCCCATATCAGAGTTTATACGTGGCATAATATTGAAGGTAGTGTCAGCAACATCAATGGCGCACCGCAATGCCATCAATCTGAAACCATTCATTTGGAATACTTCGGTGGGCCCATATCAGAGTTTATACGTGGCATAATCTTCAAGGTTGTGGCAGCAACATCGATGGCGCAGCGGAACGCCAAAAACAATCTTTCTTCCCTCCCAAAATGTTATAAAGTTGAGAATGGAAAAAAAAAAAAAAAAATCCTTCTCTCCAACCAAACCGCCTCTGCAAGTCTGCATAGTATACAAACTCATCATCATCTCTTTCAAACCTCCAGAAATCCAAAACCAGAAACCAGAGATGTCCAAAAACAGCATCAACAACAACGAAAACAACTTCGAGAATTTCCAACCTGAAAATGAGATGGCCAGATTACATCTCAACCCACCTTACCTCAATACCAATTCCCACCTCTCTCAAAATTTACAAGACTTCCTTCATGTCACAAACCCTAATAAAAAACCAGTTATCGACGATCGACGAACCTTACTAGCAAAAGAAGAACTGAAGCTCGAGAGGGAGATCATTCGTATAATTCAAACAGGAAAATCCGAAACATTACAACCCAATTCTCGACAATCAGTCGTCATCAACGAACATCACATCTGTGTTTCATGTCATGATGATACGGATCCGGATTATCGTGTTTGGGAATGGCATGGGCATATAATGTTTTACGATCCTGAAGATGGGTTTTCTCCGGAGTACGTGTACGGGAATTACTTCGAGAAGACGTTACTGAAGGAATTAGCTGATGAAGTTTATGAAGAGGAAAATGCGGAAGAAGGATTGAGTTTAGGGATTCGTGATTTGATCAATGGAGGAAGTTCGTTCGGTGGTCGGATCCTTCGTCGTGACAATTTGAATATGGGTTTTGGTTCTTTGAGGTAAATGGATTTTGTCGTAGTTTTCATATTCAATTGAATATACTGTTGGGTTTTGTGGTTCAGATGCTGTTAATGGGATTATGGTTAGGGTTTTGGGCTTAGTCTTGATCTTGATTATTGAAGAGGCATTGGTTAATGGGGTTAGGGTTCGGGTTGTGAGAATTGTGTTTTAGTTGTGGAAGTTTATCAAACTTAAAGAGGCTGTTGTTATAACTTATAAGGTTTTACATGGAAAGAACATACTATAGAATAATTTAGGTTTGTTTTTTGATAAATGTTATGGGATGATCATTCACTTTCAATTGCTTATCTTCAATTCTTCGTATTTTTTTTCTACAATTATATACGTATGAGTTGCTTTAACTTGAAATCTTAGTATTTTACGTTTGATGCAACTGTGATATAGGCTAGTTTGCTTTAAATGAGTTAAAAGGAAGTTTCAGTGTTTTTTATGTTATTTGCACAGCTGGTTTTGGGTTTGAACATCATAGTACGTGCTATTGTTTTGCGTCTGATAAGTGATAATGTGATTCCAATCAAATTTAGTATGTTGGATTTCCACTTGTTTTTTCATGAAGCACTATTATTTTTCCAGTTGGGATTTTCATCACGTGGAGAAGAAACCAACAACATGCTTAGCATGAGTACATATACGCACCATCCTTAAGTAGAGTTATGGAGTGGACATTGTGTTAATCCTCATGCCTCAAAAGCTTGTACAGGCCTGATTTTTGTTGGTAAAAGATCGATTATTTAGGAAGTCTAGACTCAGATTCTATTTCTTATGTTTATCTTTTCCTCTTTCTGATGCCTGTTCTCAAGATTTATTTAAGAATACTTTAAGAATGGTTTTTCAATAATTTATTGTACACTACATATCAAAAAATAAAAAATAAAAAAAATATTGTATACTGGCATAATATACAGGGTTAAATAGTTGGTTAGTTTTTACCTTACTGTTTTAAGATGCTTTTTTGAGGGTGTTAGTTATGTCAGTTTTTTACAATTAGTAATTTTCATATTCTTAAATATCCATGAAGATACTATAGAAGGCAGATATTTCTTTTATCTTCTCGTTTATGTTCTAGTTTTTGCATACCCATGTGCCAGTTTATGTTCTAGCTTTTGCATACCCATGTGCCAGTTATGTTCTAGTTTTTGCATACCCATGTGCATACCCATGGAATGCAACATGAAGTTTTTTTTCTGTTATCGCTTCGTTGGGGCAGATGAATGGGAGAGTGAAGAAGGGGGGCTATGCATTTGCTTTCAACATAAGCAGATCTTTTGTTATCTAAGAAACTTCATGTTGCATTCCAGACATGCTTTAATTTGGGTATAGTTTACAACTTCCCTACAAAATCCGTTAAAAAGTGAACTAATTGAAAGTGTATCTCAACTCCACTCGTTAGCATTCTAACTACTTGTCCTATTTGGAAATGTTGTCCACTTTATATTGTCATTCCACAAATTTGGAGGATTCACTACCTTATATAAATCATAACAAAGAACCTTGGCAAATTCAGAAGTACTTAAGTATGTTAAGTTTCGTACATCATAAAAAAGACTTTGACGTTCAAAACACTAGTTAAGACTAAAAGGTAATCACAGTCCAAAATACATAAATGTAAAGCGGTAGGCACAAACTTGTCACAGTCCTTAATTTTTGAGTAAAACTGTCTCTCTTTACAACCTTGATGTTGAGTTTTGTGGAAGTATATCAATTAATCTAGCCTTTCAGTTCTGCCACAACTGCTTTTTAACATTTTCATTTCCCTGTTGGTTTGCTTGTTCATTGATGGTGATGGTTTTGTCCATATTCTTTTCATCAGGGGTTTCATCCCATTCTTGCAACACGATGACTGGACCTTTCACTTTCTTGGAAAGATCTGTTGTGTATATCTATAAAGGAATTAGGCCAAGCAATTTTTGGTTATGTATCCATTCTTCTAAATGAATCTACGTAATGATGACATGGCATGAGTAAGCTTTTTTTTTTCCTTGTTGACCCAAGTCAGCAAGTGCCAATGTGGCTAGACTTGAATTTCAAATGCACACAAGAGTTCCTTGTTGTTTATATTTTCAAAAAGGCAAAAGAAGAAGAATAGGAAAGTAATAACTCTCTCTCTCTCTCTCTCTCTCTCTCTCTCTCCCAGAATTTGAGATTTCTTATATATGAACATGGTCAGAAACTTAAAGGAACTTTGATACTTGTATTTGACAGGTTAGAATCTGAAGCCACTTTGAAATTGAAAGCTAGACCAAATGCTGGAACACTTTTTTGTTCAGCTAAGAAACTAGATTGAGGGTCTAGGTTGTGGAAATTTAGAGATGCCTTGAAAAAGATAGAGCTATCAGTTAATTTATTTTTTATTTTATTTTCCGGAATAAGGCATAAATGGTATGTAGTGATGCGGAGTTCTTGGTGTGATCTCTACAGATAAATAGATTGTAGAGTTTCTTTAATTTCAATCAATTTCCTGTTCATCGCTTTAGAATGTTTGTAAGTGGCAGATTTTCATAACTATTGGATATGCCCTGATTCAATATCTATTATCTTTGTATTTAATGTACCTTTTCGTTATAACTTTTATTACCATTTGATTATCTTGAAGCACTTGTCTCTGTAATCCTTAACTTTTTACCTTAATTGTCAGAGCCTTACCTTTTTGGGGTATGAAAGGTAAAGAGATAGGTAATTTGTCTTCTTTCTTAATAAACGAACAATACAGTTGTCACCAAGACAAAGTATCATTTCATTATCTTGTATTAAATGCCTAATCATTATCATTTCAAATTATTCAAATGCCATTTGTCATCTTTCTTAATAACAGTTTTCACCATACATATCTTTGTCCGTCTATGTTCTCTATTTGGATCCGTTGTAACCTGTAATTAACAAAGTGATCGTAGGTTGCGATTGTTCAAAATAAACTTTTACTAGTGTGAGTTGGTAAACTGAAGTTCTGATATCTATTAATACATCAATGTTAGAAATGTACTCTAGAAAGGAGGCACTCCAAATTTGTGAAAACTTGAACTCTTCTGTATAAGATTAGTGGTGCAGATTTGTGTTGAGTTTCTTATAGTTCATTTTCAATTCAATTAGAGATATAATTAAACTAAAACCTAAACTAATTGTGTTCTCTTAATGGATGTAGAGGGGGTTATGCGAGTGATGAAAAAATCAGCAAACAACTTGTATCATTAGGGATTTTGAAGTTTCCTTTTTGTATCATACTGATTGTCTAAAATGCTTATCATCCGAAAAATTTGGACACTATCCAGATTTTGAAGCATGAGGTCTGCAAATCCATTTAACCCCCACTTCTCACTTGTCATAAATGAATGCAAGGGTGAATCAGACTCAAAACTTCGTTTTTCATTTTTAACAGGTTTAACCCCCACTTCTCACTTGTCATAAATGAATGCAAGGGTGAATCAGACTCAAAAACTTTTTTCATTTTTGACAGGTCCAGGTTCGGAATTTGTTGAAACATGCATTGTGTATTGTGTAGCACTTACGCCTGGTGAAGTATGCTATGCATGTTCTGCTGTCTTAAGGTTGGGACTATCACGATACACTATTTATTGTTTTCTGTCTTATCTTTATTTCTTAAATCTGATATAAACCTGCACATGGCCACCTGGTAATTATTCATCCACGTCTTACATTTTGAAAAATCCCACTAGGGGTTTCTTGCAGATGTTTTGTCCATATACCTTTTTGTCAACTGTTGTTGAGCATAGCCACTATGCTCCAAACTGCATAAGTAAATCCTATTTCTATGCATTTGCTAGTATGTCGTAAGTGTTTCCTTTTCTTGGTTAGGGACCGTTTGTCAATTACTAGAAGTCAGCAAATTGCTGGTTTTCTTATTTGGCAGCATTTCGTGAACATTTGCTTCTAACTGAAGTTCTAAGACACCTTTTGGAGGGTGAGTAGTTGAATTTAGCAACTGGTTTGCTGAACGTGTGAAGAATCAAGGCTTGCAGAGGAAAGTATTCAGCTTTTGTCAGCTGGAGTTACTTACTTCTAAAGGGAACCTTCTCCAACTCTCACTCTGTTGATCAAAAAGTGTCTAAAGGGGATAAGGAGTTATGTAATATCTCTCTCAAGAGTGTCTTGGAAAGAGTTATTCCAAACTTTGGATCACTCTTACTATCGATGTCCTAGATTCTTCGAATGTTTATTAGCTATGCTCAATGTTTAGTTGCATGGAGATACTAGTTGGCTTTTTTAATGTTTCTTAACTAGTCTGAATCTATTGTGTTTCTTGTATTTTTTTTCTTCTTTTTCTCAAACTATGTTGTTTCTTTACATTTCCCTACTTAGCTTTTAAATAATCTGGCAGGTATCAGGTGGGAGGCTTATAATATTCAGGCAGGAGTTGTAAGGAAATCTGGTTGGGGTCTTAAGAGGAGGTTGCACTCAGTTTTATTTATAACTCAACATTTTAGTATAATATGATCAAGATTGATTAGCTTCTCATTTTTAGTCTAATATAATTTCCAGAGGTCACAATTACAGCCCATCATAAGGTTGTTGGTTATGTGTAGTTTGAACTTCAAATTTACTCATTTTTTCAGAGTTTGTCAGTGTATATGAGACAAGTTTACAGGGTAGAATAGGAAGTTTTTACGACTTCAAACATCCGTCAGGAAGGTTGTTTTGATATGTATATGAATACAGATAGTTGTTAAATGAAGGCATTTTAAATTACTTAGAATTTCCTGTATCTTTATATACCTGAATAAATTGGAAAGAAGAACACAATTGTGTAGTACTTTTAAGTCCAGGAGTTCTCATGGTTTCGGCAATAACCGATCCTTGTGATTTGCAGATTTGGTCCTAGTAAAGGGAGCTAATGTTACCCAAGTACCCAACAAACAAATGGAACCAGAATGGGTTATACCAGTTTTGGATCTTGCATATTTTGGTACAGGGACTGGAGTCTGGGATTCTGGAGCAGTAAGAACTGGAAATTTGGTACCACTTGTATATTATAGGAACCGAACTAGAAATGACTTATTAAAACTTAAAACTTTTCTATCTTTTCAAATAGTTACCATGTTCTTATCGGTGTTAGATATCCAAGAATGAGAATTGGAATACTGATATCTGGACTGAATCAGCATTGACCATCTCGGTTCCAGGCTAGGGAACAAATCATATCCATGTACTACCAAAGACCGCTCGGTTCAGTATTTGGACGCGTGATTTCCCTTTATAGGCTTCAAATCTCCTACAGGATGGGATTCTGGAAAATAATAAGATATCCAAGAATAAGAATCGAAATACCCGTGAATTTCGAGGAATTGATCATTTTGGAATTTGGGTAGTTCTACAATTGAACCGGAATTGACTTGTTGACAACCTTAGGTTCGGAATTCGGATCCTCATATTAATGTTTAAACTTTAAAATATATTTAATAATTTAAACGGTAATTGGAAATCAATGGTGTTTGAGTTATTCATTTTATCGTTGATTTCAATCAATGGATTGATTGAGTTACAATTTTTAAAATGGGTTGATGATCTATATGAGGAGGAAAATATCTTAAAAGGGATCCATAAAAAAGACTGTTCTCAACTTTTTTAAAAATACCAAATATGTCTTTTAAACAAATTGTTTTGACTCAATTAGTTTTAAAAATACTCGTACTTTTGTCGTCCCGAAATTTTGACAATGACCTTTTGTCTTTTGGATCTCATAGATTATCTTCATGTAGGGCTAGACATCGATGTAAACGTCTTTATTATTAAAGAGGGTTTACACCTGTCAATAGAGGCGCATAGTGATGATCAAAGGACCAATTTTTTGCTCCTCTTCCGTATCTGTATATCCGCATCTTCCTCATATGTAGTTTCAATGCCTTCAGAAAGGCCTATTATTGATCCATATGAGAGGTGATGATAGTGTTTTAATCATGTACCACATCAGCTCATGTATAAGAGAGAGCGGGCCCACACTTAATTATTACACTACATTTTCATTTTGGTTTTTTCTTTCAAAACTACTTAGACAAAAATAACAAATTCTTACTTAAAATCAGCTCTTGAAACTCTCTATGTGAGCCGGATACCATTAAAACTCATTGTATGAATATTGATGCAAATGCGTTCTCATTTAGAAATTGAATTTGTTTATTTACGAGTTATCGGGGGTGAGTGCTCTTTTGTGCACCCACATTACATGAGGGTGCACAGCAGTGCCATCATCCATTCATTTATTGCTATGCAGTCAACTCCACTTATCTTTGACTGCAAACCAATAAAAGGTTGGATAGTTATTGGTGATGTGCACCCTCATGTAAAGTGGGTGCACAAAATAGCACTCTATCTGGGTTGGAATTTTTCTGGGGTCTGGATTCGGGTTGGCCGGATTGGTCAAACCCAAGTCTAACACCTGGTACATTAACACCGAAACCGACCCGTTCATTCGCTCTTCCGTCTTGGGAAAAGTACACGTTCTCTTATAATGAGAGCATCGTAACCGTCCATAAGCACCCCCACACAGTTTGAATGATCGGTAGAAAGATAGCCAAGTCAGCAATCCTCGTGAAACGCTGTCCACCAATAGGCCTATATAAACAATCGAGACCTTGTTTTCTTTTCCACCCAAACCCTCTTTCTCTCTCTACATCTTACCAATTCATCCCCGCCCAAAAAAAATTCCCAATTTTTGAAATGGCGCCCAAAGCAGAGAAAAAGCCAGCAGAGAAGAAACCAGCCGAGAAGAAACCAGCAGCTGAGGAGAAGAAATCTACCGTAGCCGAGAAAGCTCCGCCGGCAGCAGCGGAGAAGAAGCCAAAGGCTGAGAAGAGGATCCCAAAGGAGGCCGGAGGAGGAGAGGGTAAGAAGAAGAAGAGGGTCAAGAAGGGAATAGAGACTTACAAGATCTACATCTTCAAGGTTTTGAAGCAGGTTCACCCTGACATCGGTATCTCCAGCAAGGCCATGGGAATCATGAACAGCTTCATCAACGACATCTTCGAGAAGCTTGCTCAAGAATCTTCAAGGCTCGCTAGGTACAACAAGAAACCCACTGTTACCTCTCGTGAGATCCAGACATCTGTTCGACTTGTTCTTCCTGGTGAATTGGCTAAACATGCTGTTTCTGAAGGCACTAAAGCTGTTACTAAGTTCACCAGTTCTTGAATCGATCGATTGATCTATCCACAACAACACCAACAAACAATTATGTAATTTTCTATGAAATTTTAGGGTTATGACTCAATTAGTTCAAGTGTTTTTTCTTTCTCTTTAAACTGAATGTTGTTCTTAAGTGGGTGTTAGATCTAATTAACCTTTAGTTGTATATTTTAAGAAGAATCAACGAATCCTTTTGTGTTTCTTTCTTTGTTTCAGTGCTGCTCCTTTTTTGCTTTCAATTTTCGTAGCTGTGTTTTATGGCGCGGTTTTTGAATTTCAATATCCCAGAATCCATTTGTTTAGGGAAAATTGGTCTGTATCTGGGCTTGGGATTTGTCTCTCTTAGTCTTTGGCTTAGTCATTGATTGAATCTTTTCTTCAACATGAGATTCATGATGATGATGATGATTCCTTAGATGAAAGACCATGATGAAATTAGATGGTTAGGAACTTGATATCAGATCTACTTAATCATTTGTTTAGGGAAAATTGGTCTGTATTTGGGTTTGCTTAAGATATGATGAGCAGCAGTATTGGGCCACTGGCACACCCATTAGATTTCTTATTGGATTTAGGCCCTGCTTAATATTTTGCTAATGTGGGTTACGAATGCCTCAATTTTGTTTATGAGCCAACAAATTAGAGGAAAAAAAGACTGAATATTTGCAGCAAAAAATATAACATTGATCCCACCAAAAACCCACAAAGCTGTTTGCTGACTTTTTAAGGTCTAACCTTTTGCTCCCCTACTGAAAAGAAGCAAAGCCGCTTCGCACCCCCAGTATGTTTAAGCTTTGAGGCATTCTTGTTTTCTAAAAACCACTAACAAGGGTTAGAAAAAATCTTGATAAAACGTGACTGGTTAGATCCTTTTTAGAGAAGATACAATTTGGAAAACAGTCCGGGAAAGAAAAAGTATTTCAGTTAAATTAGATCTGTTTTCAACGTTACTTAAATTTGAAAACAGTTTTTTGATTTATACCAGATGTGTTTTGGATATTGAGAATACACTCCAGATTTTGGTGTTTACAGTTAAATTTTATGCGTTTTTACCGCTTCTTAAATATATAACAGGGACAACAATCTGCTCATGCATCTTTAAAAAGTCAGGCCAGATGATTATCTGAGTTTTATCTGGTAAATGTATGTTTCAAAGAACAAAAGGGAGTCCAAATGCTTGACAGTGCAATTATAGCAGGAAAGCAATGAATTGAAGATAAATTGCCAGACATGATGAAACAAACTTGATATTCTGTGACGAAATTCCAATGTATTCATTCTGAAAAACCTCCTCTCTCTCCCCTTACTTCTTAACTTTCTTACTCCATTGCTCAGTAATGCCTGTATCTAGATTCTACTCATTTTGGAATTTAAAGTAGAGATGGAACTCTTTTATGGAGGTTGGGAAGATCTCGACTTCCTACTGTAAAAACAACTAATCTAGCAATCTTTTAACTACTTATAAATTAAAAAAAAACAATCAGTTGATCATAACTGCCACCCGAAATTGTAAATTTCAAGGTGGCAAACTTCCAGATAAGTAGAGAGACAGTTTATCTCTCAACATGGAAGCGTTCTTGTCGACAGATTCACAGATCTGCTGCCTGTAACCCGAATCATGGTGATGAGACAAAGGCATTTCATCCTGCACTTCATCCTCCAAATCGATCACGATATTATGAAGCAAGCAGCAAACAAGAATTATCCTTGGCAATCTATGTTTATCAGGCCTCCACATCACCCCTTGAACAATCCTCCACATCTCCTTCATCCTTGCTAGTGCCCTCTGTGCCACCATTCTGGTAGCAAAATGCCTCTTGTTGAACTCTGATTTAGACTCTGACAGATGCTTACCTTGATAAGGTGTGACAAGCCAGGGCAAGAGAGGAAAACCCACATCCCCAATTACGTATTCTCTCAATTCTGATCCTTCGCAAAGCTGCATTTTCTTCCCATTTAGTCTTTTCCCTTTCTCACAGAGATTGAAGAAGCCTGAACTCCGGAGAATTGACGAGTCGTTCAGGCTCCCTGGCCATCCGGTGACTATGTCCCTGAATCTCATTTCCGGGTCCACAATGGCCTGTAAGATCATGCTGTGATTTTTTTCACGGTCATACCAAACATCATTTGAGGGGTCCACTGTAGGCAAACACATCATGATGTGGGTGGTATCAATTGCACCACAACAGTTGGGAAGGCCCCGGATTTTCTCAAACTTGGATTTTATCTCTGTCATTTCTGTTTCTGTAGCAGGCCATCGGAGGTGATGGAGTCCTCTCTTTTCCATGGACTCTACAAAACGCCAGGTAATTTGAGAAACGGTAGATTGGTTCACCCCAAATGTCTCACCAATTATTACTAACGACTCGCCAGAGCTTAACCTTCTTAGAGCGACGGCTACTTGGTCATTTAAACACATAGGTTTGCCATTTATAGTAGTAAAATGTGCTGATTTTGCCATCATATCGTCCTTAACAAGTGAACAAATGTAGTTGAACGTCTTTCTTGAGACCTTGAAGACAGACTCAAATTTATGCAAACTCTTCGATTGAGACAAAGGTCCTGCAAAGGAGAAAAATAAGTAAATATCATTCACTAGTGTGAGTTATTCTTGGCTTTGAACATCTTTTTATTTTTTTAGAAAACTCAAAGGTAACATCCAGTGCTACTGGCATCCTCATTTCTACAATCACAGAATACATTAATCTCAAGAAATGGTGATATAAGACCCCCATTTGTCCACATAAGAAGAAACAAAAAGAAAAACCACATTTTTTTTTTGAATGATTAGCTTGGGCATGTCTGTTTCTATCTTCTTCAGAAGGAACCAGAAAATGCCCAAAGCTTAACAAAGTCACTTCTATTTAAATGGAGCAAAGAAAGAAAAGAAGGTAGATTTCCAGTTTTGCATCAATATTTTCAAAGAGCACTGTAAGCACACCGTTAGTAGAGTTATGTTTTCAACCTTAAGTATTTCAAGATTTCTGCTTCTCCCCAAGGATCAATCCTTCATAACTAGTATAAACTATAACCCAACAAGTTTAAGTGTTCATAAAGCATATTATTTTGGGAGTAGGTGGGAAATTTCATCAACATCTAACTAGAATATTTTGTAGGCGGTTGAAGTAAGAACAACAGTGGAAGTCCCTCACTATAAAACAATGTTTATCCAAGGAAGATAATTACAAAAAAAATGACACAGAAGTTCAGCAACACTCCTGTATATTGGTCGACATGATGCTTCAGGCATGCTGCACATGCCGTAATTATTGAAAGAAGTGCTTATGGTTACTGCAATACATGTATAGTCCAAGTGATCTGGAAGGATCAGTATACAGATGGACTTTAAGAGGAATGGGATATATCCAATTCACACAAAAGTAAACATTGTCAGAAACTGAACCTTAATGGTTTATAATAACCATTTCTTCTTTCGTGTTCTCAAGTTATAGAAAATTTATAAGTAGAACTCTAGAAGAATTTAACCTTTGGTCCAGGAGACCACTTGGATAATGGATAAACTCAGAAACAAGGTGCTACTTCTGTTATTGAAGAACATCTATGTGTTTGTATCGATCATTTATCAGCTGAGAGGAGCCAATGGGTTTTTGAAGTAACCAAATAAATCTCAGATTACCATAAGATCATTTTAGAAACGTCTTCTAGCTGTTGGGTGAACTAGATGGAAGATGGAAATGACGCAGAAAGTAAATTACAATGGGTTCTAAGATAGACCTGAACTAGAGATAACCCAAATGGTGGAAATGGGGACATCTAATTAGGCCAGGTCAGATCCTTAACTTAAATCAGTAGCTTTATTGACAAAGCACGTGGTTTATGAGGCCTATTCATATCAAATGGTGTTGTGACTTCACAAATAAGTGGCTTCGGGTTCCTATCTTTGATTTTCATTTTATTATACTCAAGTTGACCATTCATGGTGTTTAAGTTGTCTGTGGGACATGGACTGAGAAGTTGTTTTCCACTTGGACGAAACAAATGCAACTGAATTCGTTTTGAAGCCACTTGAAGGGTTTTAGAGAGGAAGAGCAGCACTCTTGAGAACTCGTCCCTTACCTTTATTTTTTTCATGGGCAGGAATCAAGAATAAACTGACCAATTTTTTTCATGTTCTGACGCTAATGTCAAGATCTGGCTTGTTCACTTTGGTTTCCTAGCAAGTTTAACAGCTATTGGAAAATACTGCTAAAGGTTTTGAGCAGGGTATGCCAAACTCCATGTCATAGACAAAACAAAAATAACAATGTCGACCAAACATTCAATCATCAAACAATAATCAGAAAGTTTGAGATGGTAACATATGCCCTAGCCAAGGCCCAATATTTTTAGTGCCACACACTTGCCACCATTGATGACAAAAAAACAAAGGCAGAATTGAAACCACTCAACAACCAAAAAAGCATGAAAATAAATAAACATGCATAGATGGTATACTGATACTCAATTTACAGTTACAAAAGAGAGATTAACTCCTTTTACTTCTTCAACCATCCATTAGCTCAATTCAAATTCCTGACCCTATTAGTTGGGGAAAAGGTAAACACCTATGTTGGAGGCAACCATAGAGATGTGATCTCCGGGCAGCCACCTCAGTAGGATAATACTGCCTACGTGCAACCATGCATTGCCTATATCGTCATTCAATTTGGAAAAAGTTTTTTGGTACCTTCCTATATTCCAATGTAGTACATGCCCAATGAAGGTGTGAGGTTGTCATGTGAGGTTAAGTGAAAGATTTTAGTCATAAAATTCCACTTCAAATGACTATATATCACTATGAAGCAATAATTCCATAAATTAGGAACCACAATATTGTTATGTAGTGACAATTCAATGATTGATGCCCAAATATCTAGTAACAGGATTTCCAGATATCCTTTTAGGCACAAGTGGCAATGTTGCTTTGTAACTATGACCTACTCCGAAGCTTGTCAAGATAAATTTTCCCTTTCATGGTTGAGCTTCTTGTGATCAATATTTGGAGTTCATGAGAAGTGAATAAACTATTGTAGTATTTCCAGTTACGGGAAAAAGAACAAAGTCTCTGTCAAAGACAAATTTACCATTTCACCCATTCAGAGTCTTGGGACCGATATTAGACTAGCCAGTAGCCAAGCTCCAACTACAAGGATTGGATAATAATTCATGAATTGGTGCAAGATGTCAGCTAGTTACTACATATAGAATATGGGTTGGACATATAAGCAGAGAATGTGCACAGACAGTATCAATGGACGATGTCAGAACAACAACAATACAATATGCATCAGAGAATTCTTACCCCTATAAACCTAGTCTCATGCAACTTGCAAGACCATATTAAACATGAGTCTGGTTTTTGTTAGAAGCAAAGAGGGACAAATAATTTTTCACGCCTCATGAGCAAGTTTCAGCTTTTCATTATAAAACAGGGAATGATAGACTACATACTCCATTACAAGGGAAGTATTAGTAAACATAGTTCGGAATGTTACAGTTGTAGGTTACCAATTGTATTACAGCACATCAGCATGCAGATATTGAGCATATATTGGTAAAGGGGCACTGCGAAATTTTATTAGATAAATTGGATGTATAATGTAAAAACCTAAGAAATTATCGTTGTTACATTTATCCAAAATAACATGAATAAGCCTTTCCAAATGAACACTAAAAATAAAAGAAAGCTAAGATATATCTGTTGAAGATGATAATTGTAGAATAAGCTAAAAAACCATGAAAAGGAAAGTTTGATCCATTTCAAAGAGATGCTGCTTATTGATGTCTTAGAATAGCTTATTACTATTCCTAGTTAGAAAGGGAAAGATAATAGCATTGTCTCTTCTATGCTACTACAAGCTACCACCACAAGACTTCCCAATAGCGAGACTCAAAGTGAGGCCTCCAATGCCTTCCAGAAAATTGTCAAAGTGAGGCATCAAATCATTTGCAGATCTAAAATATCCCTCAGTGAACAGTTCCCACCCAAGAGAAACCTACGGTTGGCTTTAGTAGTCTCACCATATCACAACCTAATGGTGGGGCTACTACTTCTAGATATCTACATTGCTATCCCCTACTATATTATCACTTCAGACCGACTAAGATTCATAATCCTTCTGACCTCTAATTCCCCATCCAAAGGATTGGTAGCACGAAAATATAAATCCAACTAGCATGTAAGTTGACCTAAAACCTATGTTCTTAATGATATACCTTATGAATTTATCAAACCTAAACTTAATGTAATTTTCCTGAGAGCAACACAGAGTTCAAACTGTACAACTGAAGGGCCTGGGGGAACGTGGGAGCTCAAAGTGAGTCATTGGCTACAACAAACATGTACAAGCAAGTATGACATCTCTTTGCATCTGTCTATTAGAAACTCCAGTTACACAGTACAAAAGTCAAATGCAGGCAAAACTCTAAAGCAACCATGAATTCCTTCTCCAGATCGTATCATAAATTGATCAATATGAAGAGAGTCAGGTAATATCAAGGTCCTCCTTATATCTAGTTCAGAGTGATACAGTGTTCAGGACCCTCCTATAACATTATAACCACATAACAGGCATCAATAAGTAATAAAACAAATACCCAATATCTCTTTTACATGAATGTCCAAGCAGAAACCAAGATTATCAGTCAAAACAATAATCTGCCTAGGTACCCTAGAACTTGAAAGTTCAAGACAATAAAAAGATTGGGGACCTTTAAATATTTACCCAAATGCATTTGCAAGACATAATCAATAGATTCTGATCAAATATAAAGAAGCCAATCTAATTACTTAGAACTAGATTAAATCTCTATCAAGTACAGAGAAAACCTAACTTAAACTTGAACCAACAACAGCAATATTCATACAGAAATTAAAAGAACATAATAACAAAACCTGAGAAACTTTAAGAATTTAAAGTAGAAATCTATACCAGTAATCCTCTTGGAGAACTCGTCCCACCAATCTGTGGGCTCATCTTTATCTGACGAAGCCGAAGCATTTCGTTCGACCTTCTTCTCTAGTATTCTCCTCTTCCTCTTGAACCCTCTTATGGGTCCCATTAAAACTCGAAGACCCAACCGATTTGAAGCTTAAAAGACCCTTGACCCAGTGATGTCAACGAAAGAGAATCAAATAAAAGTTGGAAGATTTCGAAGATAGAAGACCCATTACTCAAAACCCAGATTCCACGCAAAGACAAAGAGAGAAGTGTGAGATCAAGAATGGATAGATGTTGAGGGTCGTGATGGGTGTATGAAAGAAAACATGCAAAGACGTTTTATGGGGGTACAAATGGTTGGTTAGTTGCAGCAGAGAGTGTTAATGGTGGTGGGTGTTTTTACTAAAGCATGCAAGGAAATAAAAATGGAAAGAAGTCGAAGAAAATGGGAGAGTAGGATTTGAAAAGCATTGGGCTTTGGGAGAAGTGAATGAGAAATCTTAAGCAAAAGACAAGTGGGTTGATGTTTGTTTAAGGACAATGTAGCATGAGAAAGTGAAACACATCAAGACATTGTTACCTATCTTTCTCTGATTCTCACTCTACTTTCTCTCTCTACATGTATATACACAGCATCATATGTAGCTATTGTTGTAGAGTTTTACAGTTTTGATTGATTGGTTTGGGCTACTTTTTCTTTTCCGTTTGGACTTCGGAATTGGGCTTTAAAGTCCTTTTTTAGAAGCTAATTTTTTTTTATGGAATCTAATTAAGAGGACAAAAACACCCTTAACTCAAAATTGTAAAAAGTATTTTTTTTCTTATGAGAAAAAAAAAAACTCAATTCTGAATTGTGTTCTCTTCGCCGTTTCTGGGCGACTTTCTCTTCGATGTTATGGGGCGACTTCTCTTTATCTTTCGTATGTTTGTGGCAGTTATGTGCTCAGTCCTCATCCACTTGCTGTGTTTCAAAGCCATGTAATTCGGGCAATAGTCCCACTATAAAAAAAATTGTGTTTTCACTTCCATCTCAGGCAATAAAGATTTTTTAAATTCAACCTAATTTACATACTAATTGGACTAAATTAAAAAAAAACTAAAATTAGTTGAGTGGGAAGTTTAATCGTAGATGGAATTGGAGTTAAATCCAAATTATATGGTTTTTTTTTTATAAGAGTTTGATCCTATTTTTTATAAGATTAGTAACTCAATGTTTATATGACCCGAATCTAAACTATCGACAATAACAGACCCCACTGAGTATTCTAGTTTGCAGAAGCAAAATTGCAAAAAAATAAAAATTTATTTGAAAAAACCATTTCCCCTTTGTCAACGCAAATGCATTTTTCTTCTTCACAAAAAAACATTGGTTTTTCAGGGAGATTCCACTCCTTCCGGGTAAATTGGAATTGGTTGTCTAATGCTTTTGTGTCTGATGAAATAATGCGAGAGTTAAAATGACAAGATTTATCTGGAAATGTTGAAAACTTCTCTGGACCAAGTCATTTTCTCTATCATAAGTAGTCTTTATTGGGTGGATAGGTTGATTTCATCAATGGGGGTTCATTTTCATTTCTTTTGTTTTTTATAAGCCCATGTTTTTTTTTATGGTTTTAGGGCTACCATGGGATGCATTTTTTTTTTTTTGAGAATCAGGGATACATTTTATGTGTGATCCAATGGTTTAGGGTATAGCATAGTATGGAATAACGATACTTATGTCATCGCTGTGGCACTGTTCTCAACGACACTTGTGGTATTTCCTGTCAAAAAAAAAAAGACACTTGTGGTTTTTTTTTTTTTTTTAAAAAAAAAAAAAACTAAAATGAAAGTGACTCTCCATACGGTTTTTTTTTTAAGGTACAAGCTCTCCATACGGTTACAAGGCAGAAAACTTCTGCTATTCTATTTTGTTCTTGGTAATTGAAAAAAATAAAGGTTTATAAAGTTGCCATATACAATATGTTACCTTAATCACTTGGGTTATCTGACTCATTTGCTTATGGCATGCATAAGTGGGCTCTAATGTTCTTCACACCCTTCTATTTGGACCAACTAAATGCTAGATTAAATGTCCAAAGTATAGGTGGCATAGTGGATCTTATTGTTAGACAATTAAAAAAATTATCCAAATCACTTATAGAAGGAGAATGACAGTAATTTACACCCTACTACATAAACATTTGACATTTGATCTGGTAAACTGTCGGTCCAAAATTTTTTTTCCATATTCTTCCTACTTAATCAAATTTTTATCATAATTTTTCGTACTTTTTCACGAGTTTGAAAAATTTATTCCTAATTAGGATATTTTTTTTGGAGGGTAAGTCGTCGAAGTTAAAGACACCCTAACCAATATATTAAAAATATATCAAGTAGTACATTTGAAATAAAATCCATCAACCAAATGATCAAAGATAATTTTCTTCAATACCTTTGCAAATTAGCTAGAAATAACTTCAACAGAATCAACAAAAGAATACAAACTAAGTAGATCATCAGCAGTTCTGTTCGTCTCATGATAAACGTACTTAATGGAGAAGTCCTCCAGAGTCCAAATCACAAAATTTATGCAGAAAACACGTGTTGCCCACTTTCGTTTGTTTACTAGTCCAACAACATCGAATTGCCTGTTAATTTTTTTTTAATCGAATTGCCTGTTAATTTTTTTTTGTAGCTTCCCATGCCTTCCGAGTGGTTACGTTCGTTCAAGATACATCAAATTACATATCAATTGTACAAACAATGTTAAAAAGCTACTCTTAGAAAAAGAGCACCTGGTGGTCTTTTAAAGAATTTTTTTAATTAAATCTTTTGTGTAATGCATTAACGATTTTATCTTTTATTGAGTAGTATATGTGCTTTAAAAAAAAAAAATAGCATATGTACTACTCTTTTAAGAGTGTTTACATTTTATACTCTAAATGCTAATTAACTATGAAACACAAACACTTTATTTGGAATAGCGCGTGCTCATGGCAGACACGAATCCGCTACTTAGATATGCAGGCACACGATGAACACTTCAAATATATGTCTTGTGTGATTTTTGTTATGAAAATGCTAAAAAAATAGATTGAAACATGTTACAATATATTTTTTCAGCTTTTCTCTCTTGTTGAATCCCCTTTGTATGAGGGATTTTCTAAAAAAATCATCTAAAAAATAAATCTTGAATATAAGTATATATTATTAATTAATTGCATATCTTTTCTCATATTCGTGTTCTACTTTTTTGAAATTTAGCGTGTTATTATATTCTTATGACGCCTTATCTATATCTTTGCTTCCTAGCTAATTACCGTATCAGGGGAGGCAAAAATGGTACAACTGAAATGCATTGCATTACAAGCATTATCAATTTTTTTTTTTTTTTTTCATATCTATATATATAATAGACAATGCAGGTACAATATTATCATATATTTTAAATTTATTATATCGAAACAATATTATCAATTTTTAATTGAATAGTTAATTTTGGCGATCATATACTTGCACAAACATAGTTAGTTAAACAACCAAGAACGTAAACATAGTTGAACAATCGTGAAGTACTGGAAACTAAGACACTATTGAAGCAAATCGAATTAAACCTAATAACTAGAGAAGTTAATTATAAAAATGGAAGTAGCTAACTGGCTCGATCGAGTTCATAGTTCATAGCATTTCGGAGAAAGAAGAGGGATTGGGAAGAGTTGGAGATGCATCTCTGACAGAGAAGGCGCTGCTTGAGTTCATAGCATTTCGGAGACAAGGTACCGTACTTAACTGGTTTGTTTGGGTGAGAGATTCTAAGTAGGAATTTAAGTAAGAATTTTGTGGGGACTAAGAATTTGACAGAAAACTAGTTAGATTAATAACTTTAAAATGACATTTGGACGCCATTTAGTATATGAAAAATCTTATTCGGCATATTGTTCTCAGATAGTGTTGAAAAAACGGCGTCATACTACCGTTTTTCCCTGTTGGAAGAACAAATGCCCTACTCCATCAAATTTTCTTATGCTTCTTCCAGAAGGATTTCGATGAAACTAGCTCTTGTTTCCAAGTTTAAGAGTTCGACGGGATGACTCCTATTTTTTGTTCTAGTTTAGAGTTTCCAAAAATCTTAACTTCTCGAGTTGAAGGTGGTAAGGTAGGGTATCTTGATTTTGCAAAACCTAATTTAAAATGTAATAGAATATTTTACATGATGAAATATTTGATAAAAAATGAAGACTGCCACGAGTAATTGTGGGGCCAAACTAAATTGACTCAGTCTAAAGTAACCGACCTGCTAATAAGATTTCGGGGGTGCCTTTTTTTCCATTAGATAGGACAAGGATCCCAACCTGGTATTTGATACATGGCAGCAGCCCAACTCAATCTTTGCTGTAAGACTTAAGTCCAAGCCCAAGCCTCAGCCCACCTATGTCGTAATTGAAACAATACAATATATTTATGCCCAGCACAGAATCCAGCTCCTTTCAACTTCAAAGGGGGACTAAAATCACTAAAATACGCCAGGGGTTAAGGGCCCTCAGATCAACAGGAAGCTATGCGTTCCGCATAAATTAAAGCCCTTGGGCTTAAAAGGGTTAGTTCATACTTCATACGTTTTTAAAATGGATAATTTTAACCCATTTTTATTTAGAAAGACTGTTTTACCCTTTCCTAACTTGAACCCTAACATAAACCTCCAACTTAACATTTGATGTAAACCCATATTTCTAGTAGTTCAAGTGTTCACGTTGGGATTCAAGTTTTTAGGTTGGGGTTCAAGTTAGGAAAGGATAAATTGATGTTTTTTAGATAGAAAATAAGTTAAAATTATCCTTTTTTTAAAAATCGGAGGGTCATTTGGGGATAAAACCCTTTATAATTCCACCACGGATGAAGAACATATCACCTATCTTTGTGGAGTTGTGGACCAAGAGTGATGCAAAGAACATTTTTGTCACCGATGAAGAGAAAATGGTGATAGAATTATTACAAACATTTCTTTTGTGCAAAGTTTTCTAAAAATAATTATATTGGATAAATCTATTATAATACCACGGTCTTAAAGTTTGATCCCACAACTTCCCCTAAAAAGAGTACTACCAACTGTTCTAAGTCTAACCAAGTTACCAGTTGCTGGTACTACTTTGGGGAGTTAGGGAATTGGGTTTCAATTTCATTCAAGAGTTTATTAAGCTTAAGCCCAACTCTACCATCTAGTCTCTGCCGAAATTTTGAAGCCTTTAGGCACATTGATCAAATGAATGAACTCATCTTGATTTGTGATTTCCAGCCAATGGATCTGACACTCCAAAAAAGGACTGATAACTCTAATGGCATTAGAAAAAAAAAAAAAAAAAAACCCCATAAATCCAACGGTTGTAAATATTCAATCGCACAACATTTTGTATTTTAAAGTTAATGTAAATCCGTTCATATGTTTACGAGTAGGACTACCTTGACAGAAAAGTTTATGTAGAATTTCACAAAATTCAAATCTCTCATTAATTGTGAATTTTGATATAGACTCTACAATTTAAAGATCCTATCCACCACAATTCACTGCACAAATAGATTCTATCAAATTCTTAAAAAACTTCGTTCTATCATTAAGGCTTTTAGAAAGTGTCCACAAACCTGCATGGTACAGAATTAAATTGTATCAAATTTGATGTAAAACTCTGTAGCAATGTAGTTCTTCAATCCTCATCTCTCTTATTAAGCAAATTAGATATTGATTAGAAATAATTAATTTTAGTAGGGATTTAAAGAAGAAAAATACAAAACTTTCCTACTGCAAACCTTGCAACGTCATTCCACGGTTCTCAAATAATCTCACACCTTTCGTGATTTGTATCATTCCTAAATTGATGCAAATACCCTCCTAAATAGCCTTTACAATAAGATTAGCAATATACTTTGCAGTAAGTGTAGCATCACTTTGTGTGAGGGTATTTTGGTCAAATACCACTTCACATGTATTGCACTGCACCACTTCCAACTATTAAAAATTGCAAAATCCATAATTTTTTTTTGAAAATTAGTGACTGGACAAAATAGGTGGTCGGTGGAGAAAATGAAATTAGATTTATTAAAAAACTATGGTTTGTTTGGAAGGGAGATTCCAAGGTAGGGATTCAAAGGTAGGGATTCAGTGGGGACCAGAGATTCATGTTTCTCTGGTCTGTTTGGCTACCAAGAATCCCTAGAAACTTGTTTCCTAGGAAAATATGTTTTCCAACAAATCCCTACTTTGGAGTCCCACATCCCCCTTAGAATTTGCTGAAATTCTAAACTAAGGATTCACTATGTATTCACCCAACTCAATGCAGATTACACCCGACAAAATTAAAACAATAAAATAGAGATTTTCTTTAGATTTTAAATCGTAGCCAAACAAACCAAAGAATTCAAGCTTCCAAAGATTCATGAATTTATAGTTACTTTCATGGTTGCCAAACAAACTAAAGAATTCATGTTTCTAAAGACTCATGTTGGAAACATAAATTCTACATCCAAACACTATAATAAGTGTGGAACGAGATGAAAAGTGAAAACCATTGGTCCATTAGACTTTGCATCTACGTTCACATTACTTACTGGTTCTTACGCGCCATGGTGCTCATAAAGGGTTACTTGGGCTACACGCGGCGCATACACTACGCGCAACCAGTCTGGCATGGAAACGCCAAAGAAACGACTTACGTCAAACCTCTTTACGTCAAACATCCTTCCTAGGTATCAACTGAAACTGTACTCTGCCGACAAGTAGATATATCAACTGAAATGTGCGATTTATTCACCCACAGCTGACATCACGTTACGATCTTAATTAGATTCCTAGCTGTGGGGTGTAATAACTTAATAAGGTCAAAAGATAATAGGGTTGATTATATATAGAAATTAAAGGAGGGTCAGGTTATCAAGCTGCATCCGATCATAAATGTGTAATTTTTACATACTTTTGTTATTTATCCCTCGACCCCTGTGAATTTATGCATACATCATAAATTATAAGCCCCTGTAAATTCATAAGAAATGTGAATTGTGCATTTTGGTTCGTATATATATAATGCACAATTAATTTTACACTTTATTTATATACACACGAAACATGAATGGAAGGAGGGGGACAAAAAGCGAAACAGAGGAAGCTATAAAGAATCATTTCCAGTTCTCCGTTCCTTCCTGCATAAGTCAAATTAATTTGCCTTTGTGTTCTAAAGGTAAAGACCCCGTTCAAAAATGTACAAAAGAAAGAAGAATGAAAAAAGTGTCTAATTTGCTTCTACAAATAGATGTTACATTTTGGAATCATCCAAATCACAAAACAGCAGATGAGAAGGATACGTCGCGGGTGAGTTTTATATATACAACAACATTGTCATCAAATCACTCGGTGCTGTTAGTAATTAATGGATGATGATAAAGGAGAAAACAGTAGTAAAAGTGCAGTGGTGATGATCAATACTAGCCAGAAAATAACCTCCTCCGTTCTCAGATGGTATCGATACTATTTTTCTATGCCAAAGATCTGCATCTTGATTGAGTGTAAGTATATACTTAGTTACGAATTATCCTTTTTTTTCTTCTCAAACATAACACACACACATACTGTACGTTGCCAGACCGTCGCTGACCGGTCATGATCACCAGACGTGCTGAACTTTTTGTTGCGGTGTTGCGCACGCACCTCCGATTTACACTACTGGGTAAGTTGGGGCCTAATTCCTTAGAGTGGCCTCAAGGAGAGTTGAACTCTCAACTGTGAGGTGAGAGTTTTAACAGTTTGGCCAACTTCTTTGGGGTTTGTAATTAAGTTGTAACTGAGTTCATTTGCTGTATGAATATATATAGCTTGTATATATATATATATGCCCATTTATTAGCTAGACTGTGTTTCTGTTTCTGTTTCTTCCTTTTTTTTTTGTCAAACTGTATGTTTATTTTTATTTTTTTGATAAAAAAACTGTATGTTTATTAATCATGGCTATATATTGTGCATATATATATGGCAGGCGTTCTGATCGGCAATGCCATAGTTGAAGCTGCTGTACTGAGTTTACTGATGTCGTATCTCAGGGACGAATGGGATAAGAAGCTCTTCGTTGCAGCAGCAACTGTGAATGTTTCGGAGGGGATGAGTGGCCTACTGTGCATCCCTGCCACTTACTTTAAAGAGCGTTATGGGTGTTACACCACTCTGGTTTTGTCTTCTATGTTCTACATCGTGGTAAATAAATTATTAAACAGATAATTTTTTATTATTATTATTTTTTTGCTCTTTTGAATGGATAAAAACACAAAAAATGTTTTTATTGGAAGAAACACTAAGAGGGCGTTTGGCAACCGTACTTCTGCTTCTAAAAAAACGTAAAAGTGCTTTTGAGAAGTAAAAAATAAGGAGAAGTTTGTACGGTAAACTCTTGACTTATAAATAAAAAAATGATGAAGTCAGAACACGATATTTAATGGTTCTCTCTCTTGATGAGAAGAGACCAGAAACTAAACTTTTTATTTATAGCCAATAGGAATTTACAATACAAGTACAATAAGGAAACTGAAACTAATTAGAAGTTTCTAAAGTAGAGAACTTCTAATCTTATACAAACTTTAAAGACTTGGGGAACAAGGATCATAGCAAGGTCGGTGGAGTAGATCACGTGTATGATTTCTAAATAGTGTTAACACGCACCCTCAAGCGAAGCGGTTTGTCACGAACTGTGAGCTTGGAACGAAGGAGAGAGAACCGATCCTTACTAAGTGGCTTCGTAAAAATATCAGCAACTTGATCTTTAGAGGAGATTAAACGAACATCCAATTAATGAGAGGTAACACGTTCACGAACGAAATGATAATCAATTTCAATGTGCTTAGTGCGAGCATGGAATAGGGGATTAACGGTTAAGTAAGTCGCACCAAGATTATCACACCATATAACACAGAAGGAGAAATAGTTGGAACCTGTAACTCATGAAGGAGAGACTGGATCCACATAATTTCAGCTATTGCAATTGCAATCCCCCTATATTCAGCCTCAGTACTCGATCGAGAGACCGTCTTTTGCTTGCGAGCACTCCAACTGATAATATTGCCACCCAAATAAACACAAAAACCACTGGTGGAGCGATGATCGATGAAGCTACCAGCCCAATCAGAGTCAGTGTATGCAGAAAAAGACAGTCGGAGAGAGACTGGAGAAGAATACCATAAGTAGAAGTATGCTTCAGATACCGCAAAATGTGTTTAACCATTTGCCAATGTACCTCAGTCGGATGATGCATAAGAAGAAGAAGTTGAGTCAGCCATGATCACAGGTTGATCGACTGCTCTGATACCAAGTCAGAACACGACATTTAATGGTTCTCTCTCTTGATGAGAAGAGACCAGAAACTAAACTTTTTATTTATAGCCAATAGGGATTTACAATACAAGTACAATAAGGAAACTGAAACTGATTAGAAGTTTCTAAAGTAGAGAACTTCTAATCTTATACAAACTTTAAAGACTTGGGGAACAAGGATCATAGCAAGGTCAGTGGAGTAGATCAGGTGTATGATTTCTAAATAGTGTTAACAGATGAGCTATTAGGTGTTACACGGTACTCGAGGAGAAGCAACTTCTAAGAAGTAGAAAAGCAAAAAAAAATTGCTCCAAAAAGAAGTAACTTTTTTGCTTTTAGAATTCACTTTCAAAATATGTTACCATACGAACTTTTTTGCTTTTTGACTTATATAAGTCAAAAAACAACTTCTTAAGTGGTTGCCAAACGCCCTCTAAAAATAACGTGTCTATAGGTCCCCGCGGACCCGCCACACATGCAAGAGTAAGGGCACACTTAGCGGGTCTCAACAAATATCTCAAAACTATTATCAAGCCCTAAGCCCGGTCTACTTTTGGCATGGTTGAGCGGTGCTTCAAATTCCTCAGTCCAAGCCAAAACCATTCAAATCCATGGGTTGGACCAGGAAAACCGGGGAGGGCATGACCTTACGAGGCCAAATTGCAATCTCTCTGCTCTTACTTCACACTTTATATTAACTTATCGCCCTCTTACCTGCAGGGGTTGGTGATTCTCGGCACTGTAGCGTTTGTGGGCGGAGTCTTGTACACGGCATTAGTCCTTCTGGTACTAGGCAAGGCTTTATCTAGCTCATCTTGTGTAGAAGATTTTCTTGAAGACCAATTGAAGGCCCAAAGCAACGAGGAGGATGAGAAGAGAGACAATGTTCGTGTAAAGATTTCTCTAGCCAAATGCCAGATTATAGGCGATATTGTTGGCAATGTATTGCTTGCAGTTGTTAATGACTGGGAATGCCATTTTAACATTTCAGCATCAATCCAATCCTTCACACTGGTCTTGTTTTTTATTGGAACACCCTTATACTTTATCGGTCGAATTCGATCGTTGGTTCACATGGTTTACTTCTACTTCCGGCGCCTCTTCGATAAAACTACCTTAAGAAGTAGTAGTGATCATCAAGTAGTGATCAAGGAGCAGGGAACAAAGAGTAGTAGTCTTATTCTGATGATCTCAAGTATGGCTCCAATATGTTTTACCTTCCTCATGTGCGGTATAGTAAACTCTATAGGGAGCACTTACTTCCTTGAGCAGGGGAGCACCATGTACAGAGGTCTTGGGGGTGATCATAAAAAGGACAACAACCCGCCTGGTATTATTAACGATACTCTGGAGGAGGTGCCTGTTACGATCTTACAGATTGTCAAGCAATTGTCATGTTTCTCAAGTAAGTATCTCATTTATCGCATTTTGTCGAAGAGATTAAGAGGAACACGTGCTACACTGATTAGGATTGGAGTTGGGATGATCTTTTCCGTTGGTGTTTGTAGCATTGCTCGGGCCGTGGAAGCTAAAAGATTGGATGTTGTTGTTAGGGAAGATCATTTACTAGACAACCCTAAAAAGGTGGTTCCAATGAGTATCTTTTGGTTACTTCCTCAGTTTATTTGTTTGGGAGCTATGAATGGGTTGGCTGGGGATGGTCTTGAAGATTTCTTCCAAGATGAACTTCCAAATTCTATGAAGAGCTATGCATCAGCATTTACTCAAGCTTTGACTGCAGTTGGTACACTTCTCAGTGTAATCTTAGTTTTCATAATGAAAAAACTTAGCAAATTGGGAGGGAGACCTGGCTGGTTTGCCGCCACCAATATAAATAGGAGTCGTCTGGATCGTGTTTATCGGACATTAACTGTATTTGCCATACTTAATGTTTTACTATTTGCTTACGTCTCAACTAGTTATATCCGCAACAAATTAAGTAGTACAAAAAATTATACTCGAGAAGACATTTCATTATTCGATGAATCGAAAATGAAGATAGTAATTGAAGTAGAGCCCGAAGAGGAGGAAGAGGAGGAGCCAGAAATTGAAGGCGAGGATGGCCCAAATATAGCATAAATAGGTTTTACAAGGGCCATAAGGCCCATAATAGAAAATTAAAATTCTTTTGATTTGTTTGTGATGATGACTTGAGCAACTGCATCTGTTTGTGATTTTATGTAAATATCTCTACACCCATTTCATGGGTAAGTTTGTAATTTGACTACTCAATATAGAGCCTGAATAGTCTTTGACAAATACTAGATGTTCTAAATTTGATGACTTAATTTTAAGAACCAGTTAATGTATCCTCATAAAAAAAACCAGCCATTAGATTATTTCCACACTGGCTTCAAAGACAAGTGTAGATAAGGTATAAGAATTGGGTAGGTGTTGATGAAACATTAAAAAAATCAACTTTTGGTGCATTATGCAATCAGACCAGATAAAATTAGCTCAAACCAGAGCCACATTACAATAGTATAGAGAGAGAGAGGGAGATAATTTGGTGCTCTGCAAACTGAGTTGCCAAACATACTGTAGTTAAAACGGGCTTATAGGAGTTGGGACTTGGGAGTTTGGAGCTGTAGGGACCCAAGATCCACCTTTTTTTGTTATTTTAGATGAAAGTGGAAATTTGTGTCAATTGAATTATTATTTACTATGTAAAAAATTAACCCTTCTGAAGCCCTGAAGGTCCTCAAAGCAACAAAAAAAAAGACCATTTCATTCCTAAATTCTAAATATTAATAAAAACCAATTTTGAAGAAATAAAAGTAATAAAATAAGTGGCCACATATTGAGGCTTTGACTTTATCTATAATTCTATATTTTATGATGTGTATTCAATGCAAGCGGACTCATACTCTCTCTCAGAATTTAAAATAAGGAATCAAGAGCTTCAAGACAAACTTCTATTTCCAATCCTTCCAAGTGTTTAAAGTCAAAGTGAAACTATATAGAAACCCAAACACCTGAAAACAAAACTGAAAAATTGGAGTTTGGACCCATTACAAAAAAAAAAAAAAAAAAAACATATAATAAACGTCCAACAACTAACCCAAACTCCGAAATGAGCGAGTTTGTGAACTCCCATTCCATGGCCCATCCCCATTTTAGGTTTTGCACAACCAGATGCTAGCCGTGTATAACAAGGTAGCTTTAAACTAAACTAATCTTCTTTTTTCACCTTTACGTTTATCGATTTATGCCTTCTCTTTTTCTTCTCACATTTCTACTTACACACTTTTACAGTTTGCAATTACGAGATGAAATCAAGTTGCTCCTCCTCAAGCCAAGACATACCACGTGGTTCACTCTTTAGGCTCATGCCAAATGGCATGTTTTTGGCGGGTGGAAGAGCAAGTTTTTCTACTCTCTCATTGCAACAAAGTTTTCATTCCCGCGTTATATATTTTATCTGATGTGGTCATCGGTAAGTCGCTTGCTTCCGTGCAATGTAGTCCTTGAGACGTTGTTTTCGCCTTCTTTCTTCTTTACGGTCTTTGCCGGTTTTCTTGGCCGTACGTATTCCTCTTGGGCACCCTCTATCTCCTTCTTCTCTGATTCAAGCTTCGAGCTTCTGAAATGACCAGAAAAAAGATAAATCCTAAATGATGAAATTTTAAGTTATTATTATTTTTTTTTGTAAGAATGCTCTGTAATATAATCAAAAACTTATAAGCGAATAAATGTTTTTTTAGTCTAAGTCCCCTACCTAACATCTTTTAGCTTAAAATCTTTTAGGAACTAAGTCCCCTACGTAACATCTTTTAGCTTCAGCGTGCAAAGAGAATTTCACTCTCTTATCCAAAGATCTTAGACTAAAAAAAATGTTTGTTGAATTAAATTTTAAAATATTTTTAAAGTAGAGATTTTTGGCCAAAATTTTTCAAAAAAAAATAAAAATAAAATTTAGATCATATCGAAAGAGACAAACCTCTTTCAGGATTGTCATGATAGAGGAAATCTGATTTATAATTATAAACACCATTTTCGCAAATTTATCATCTTTAGATTGCAAGCAAAACGTGCTAAATGAATCAAACTTGTGCTTTAAAGTATAAGCCCACAATAAAGATGCGCCCAATGATTAAAGTTAAAGGAGTCTAGATTCGTTCCAGGAGTTCGCTATTATTGTGCACCATTTAAGGAGGGTGCACATAATACACTATGTTTTCCCACGTGGTAGGCACACTCTTTCGAGCTGACCCTACTGAACTTTATACACCAAAATTAAGTTCGATTAATAGTTTCTAGCCGTTAGATTTAAACATTTTGTTCATATCATACGTGGGCCATATGATAGATCAGAACCGTCCATCTTGATACACTTGATTTGAAATCTACGAATATCAATTCAAAATCAAACGCATAGAGACACAGTGAATCTGTGTACGACAGAACAATAAAAAGTGGAAGGAATCCGAAAGTACTCTGAAGAATTCTGAATCAAAGAGAAATCAAAGCCCTTACCGATCTGAATTGCAAGAAGACGATCTCTTAAAAGTTGTAAATTCTTCCTTTTTCTTTGTCTCCATTAAGCTCCCGCTAAAATACTCCTTATCTTCTAATCCAATCTCTCCAAAACTAGGGTTTTCTAAAAAAGAGGATTCCTCCTTGGAGGAGGAGGAGGACCCCACATGATATGATGCTTCATGTGGGAGTCTAGCTCGGTAGTGCGAAATCAATGAGAACCCTCCATCTCTCTTTGATTCGGACCCACCATCTTTTACCGTAAATGATCCACATGAAATCAATTGTTTCAGTACCACAGAAGCTTTAACCCTTCCACTTGGATGATTATTAGCCGCTAGATTTCGAATATCGGGTTCATTGATGATGCTACTTGAAGAAACACGGCTATCAGCTTTAATCAGAGATTCTAGGGTTTCAGGACTGGAAGATGAAGGAGGCGGCGAAATCTCTTCCCTGCTTAGCTCTGTAGTGTGATTTTCATAATGTTCTTCATCAAATGGAGGCGTCTTCTCTTGTTCTTCTTCATCTTCTTCTCTGATTATTCGTCTTCTTCGCCTTTTTTCGTCTGTTTGCGTTGCTGCATCGGCGGCTTTTCCTGCGTATTCACCGGTAGATTCAGTCTTGTAAACCTTGTATTCATGGAGATCGATTGAACTCCACAACTGATTTCTCCTCTGAAAGACAACCGGAAGCTCACTATTCTCACCGGATTTATGAGTTTCCGGCAGCTTTTCCGAGCTTGAAGATACTGTTTCTTGAGATCTGAAGCTCGAGCCATTTTCGAAAAACTCTGATCCTTTGAGAACGTATTCCTGACCGTGCGCCGGATAGATGAAATCGTTTTCCGACAAATCATGCCAGACGAATCCATTTTTGTAGCTCCTGAACCAAAAATCAAATCAAATACAGAACAAAAGTGAAAGATTGACGACGAAAATGGCGAGATTTGAATCGGAACCTACCGTTTTGAAGACCAGGAATACATGCTTGCCATGCCTTTTCCTCTTAAACAGTTCAATCGATTGATTACATCTGAGAAACAAATTTCGGTTCAGAAACCAAAAAAACAAAACACAGAGAAGTTCAAAATAGATAAGAAAAAGTCTGAAGGTTTTACAAATTTTTAATCTTTTTTTTTACCTCTGAGATGAAGTCCATCACTTGATGAGAGAGGAACTTCAATGAAATGTGGATGTTCTAAATGACCATCTTTGGAGAGATAATAAACAACAGGGACTTTTCTCTCCATTTTCGGTTTAGGTTTGGGTTCCGTCCAAACCATCGTTCTTTCAGGACTAGTCTCTCTGTCTTTCCATTTTCTAGACATTTGAACCTCTGTTCTTCCTCTTGAAGGTACCGCCATTGACTCTCTGAAAATACAGAGGATTTGATATTCAAAAGATTATATAACAAAAAAGCTAAGTAGAAAACGTCGAAAGATTCAGAAAGATGAAACAAAAAAGAAACTGATTAAATAACATTTGAAGAACAGAGACAAAGAAAATAAACTATTTACCTAATAGAAAATCGTTGATTCTTCAAAGTTCTTCAATGAACAGAGAGAGTGGGTAGGTGGGGAAATTATAAATGTATGGGAGAGAGTGTTAAGAAGTCAGAAGGGGGAGATTATGGAGGGAGCGGGTGAAGTTTGAAAAAATGGGGGATGCTGAAGACAAACAGCAAAACAACAAAATAGAGTTATTCGAACTTCACTTCACTATTTTGTGAGTGAAAAATTGCATATTCCCCCGAGTAGAGAGATTAATTAACAATAAAGCTTTTTAGCCCACCCATATTATAAAACAAATGCCAGATACTTATGTGGCAGGGTGGGACCTACCACTTTTTCCCTCTCAAAAGTGTTGTGAAGGAGTTTCCAACTTATGTGGCAGTGGGACTCACCATGCCACATAAGCATCTAGCATTTTTTTTGTAATATAATCGGGCCAAACAGCAGGGCTGATTAATTAAACGGATGACACGCCTTTGACATTTTATCAGATGAGGGGTTTTTTTTTTTTTTTTTTTTTTAAATCACTCTAAAGGCTTTACTCAAATGAGCCTTCACCTCCCCAAAGGAATTAGGGGTTATTTAGTCCTTCTTCTTGTGGGCTTATATGGAGATGTTCCAAGGGTTAATTTTTTGATATGATGATCTACATATTGAGTAAAATATATTCACATGAAATCAATCCGTTCTAAAACTTCTAACCTCGTAAAAAGTTTACTGGAACAACGGTTAAAAAAATGTTTAAACTTACTAATTTTTTATGGATGGTTTGAGGGAGTTACAGGTTTTAAAATACAATACTTTTTTATATGAATCATATGATGATCTATATGATGAATAGAATATACTTACTTAAAATTATCTTTTTAATCATCTTCATGTGGGCCAATAAGAATTGGAGTTGAATAAGGAGGGGCTAAATAACCCATATCTTATCAGTTAAAAGGACATTGATAAATATACACTACTTTTTACTAATCAACACAACTTTTTACCAAATTATTTGTAGGTTTCACAATACAAATTTAATAAAATAATTTATTAGTTGTATTAAACCCAAAAAATTACTTTGTAATTATATTGGCGACTCTACATAACTAACATGTAATTTTGTATTATTAGCTATATAAAGCTACAAATGACCTCCACCCAAGTACATAAACATGTGGCATGATCAAGTAGTTGTGAACTTGTGGTTACTTATTTGTAGGTCTGAATAGCATTTTCATTCAAACTAGCCCCTATATCACGTACACAACACGGGGGCTTCTTTTTAAAAAAAAAATTAAATTTTTTATTAGATAATTAGAAAATTTAGTTGTTTTAGATTGGGTCATATGCTTATAATGTAGGTTTTTTTAACCCACACCTAAGAGAGAGGGTTTTGTTAACCCAATAATAGATAATAGATTGGGACATATGTTTATAATGTAGGTTTTTTTAACCCACACCTAAGAGAGAGGGTTTTGTTAACCCAAGACTTCTCCTATAGCGAAATATCACTAAATACATAAAAAAATAATTAAAGAAGCTAAAAGCTTTGGAGCGTTGGATGCAAAATGAGTGGGAGAGATTTTAGGAGGAATAAATTGAACTAAATAGAAATTGGGAGAGGACTATCGTTTGATTGTTAGAGAGATTTTATGAGATTGACATTGAGAGAATCTAGATTTTGTTAACCCAATAATAAATAGATTGGGCCATATGTTTATAATGTAGGTTTTTTTAGCCCACACCTAAGAGAGGGTTTTGTTAACCCAAGGCTTCTCCTATAGTGAAATATCACTAAATACATAATTAAAAAAAATATTTAAAGAAGCTAAAAGCTTTGGAGCGTTGGATGCAAAATGAGTGGGAGAGATTTTAGGAGGAATAAATTGAACTAAATAGAAATAGGAAGAGGACTATCGTTTGATTGTTAGAGAGATTTTATGAGATTGACATTGGGAGAATCTAATGCACTTATTATTAAAAGGATTAAGGGAGTTTTTGTATTCGCCACGCCAGAAATTTGGGTGGAAATATCTATTTTTTTCTTATATATTGGGCCAATTGTTTATAATGTAGGTTTTTTTAACTCACCCTTAAGAGGGAGGGTTTTTATAACCCAAGTCCTCAATTATAATATATATATATATATTCAAAAGTTCGGTTAGTTATGTTGAATATATATTAAAAAAAACAACATTAATCTGACTATGGTCATATTTTTTCTGTCAGTCAACATCATTTGACTAAAGTCCGGGCTGTCCAGCAGAGTGTGTTCGTACCTCAGTACCCGCACTTGGTCCAGTAGTTTGAGGTATGCGTGCGGGTATAAGGGTACCCGCAGAAGATAGCTGCGACGGGCCATCGCAGAACTTATCTGCGATCGCCCAAATTTATTAATAAATAAATGTGTGTCGCAGAAGTTTTATGCGACACACATTTTTTTATTAATAAAATAATTTTAAAAAACCCAATTTTATTAATAAAGAAATGTGTGTCGCAGAAGTTTTCTGCGACACCTTTTTTTTTATTATTAAAATAATTAAAAAAAAGTTTTTTTAATGAATAAAAAAACAAAATTTATTGTGTCGCACAAGTTATGTGCGACACATTTTTTTTTTAAATAATAAAATAATAAAAAATTACTTTTTAGTAAAAAAAAAAAATTAGTGTCGCAGATAACTTCTGCGACACTAATTTCTTCACCACTAGCCCTGCCGATCTGTTATACATCAGATCTACCTTACTTGTTGGTGGATCTGATGTATACCACTGGCCTTGCCCTTATGTCTAAAAAAAGTACATAAACACACACAAAAGAGTAAAAGAAGTTTCACCTTTGATTGACTAAAGTACAGATTGAAATTTCAAAGATAATTAACAAAATCTCATACAAAAATTAACTCGAATTCAGGGGATCAACAGCTTGCTTCTTCTTTGGACAATCTGAGGAGATATGGCCTGGAACCCCACACTCATAGCATGTTCTTCTCTTCTTCCCACCGCTCGAGGCGCTCACAGGCACAGTACTACTACTGTCATTCTCAACCTTACAACTACTGTCACTCTCGACCTTACTAGTACTGTCATTCTCAATCTTCTTACTTCTGGGCTCTGATTCCTTGGAACCAGTTTTCACTTCTTTCTCAACCTTCTTACTTCTGGGCTCTGATGACTTCGAGCCAGTTTTCACCTCTTTCTTTGGAACCGCACAACTAATCTTAGCAGGTCGTCCACACACCTCCTTCTGATCTAGCTTCAAAGCAATTGTAAGAGACAAACTGTCAGCAAAATCCACGTGTGCATATCCCCGGAATTCCTCCGTCTCTTTGTCCATACCAAACCGAATCGAGGATATTTTGCAATCTGAAAAAAGATTCCTCAAATCATCTTCAGTTATATCCCAAGACAGATTCCCAACATAGACCCTGTTGTAGCCCTCCACAATCTTGGGAGCAAAATCAGATGATGACTTCTGAGGCCGAGATGTAGTCTTATATGGCTGGATCTTCAGAAACAGTCCACCCCTGAAACAAATTAAGGTTTTTCAACATATGTTTTAGTGTTGCAAAACAGAGATTGGGGAAGGTTCAGAAGAGTTATTTATTCTATATATACTCACATGTCAGCTCCATCAAGAGCTAAGGCTCTCTTTGCAGCAGCTTCAGTCTGCAAGAGAAAACAAATGTTTGATCAATAGTAGTTATTGAATCCCCGTGTCAAATTGTATTCTGAAACTCCCCAATCCCAAAATTCCCAACAATACCAGTGAAAAAAAAAAAAGAATTACAGGATTTGTCTTTTCTCTTCAGTTTACACTCAAATAGCAAATCCGAAGTATAAGTAGCAAGTTTACTGTGGGTTTCTGATAATTAGCTTACGATAAGATGAGGGTTACTGATTAATTAGTTAGTAAAATGTAAATCCCATTCAAAAAGAGTGCTGTGGTTTAAAGAAAAAAGTGATATTTTGGTAAAGATTAGTTTTGGATGCTTTCTGTAGGAATGGCCCATGCGAAGCACCTAGTTCCTGCCTGGAAGTCTGGAACTTTAAAATTGGAGATAACCCAGGGCAGAAATGGGTGGGGGAACATAAAGAAGTCAAAACTGTTGTGAGACGTCTGCCACTCCTTAGAACCATAGGCCCTTGTTATATGCATTGTAATTCCTCTCTCTAACAGTTCGAGCTATTAGAGTACATGTTCGTTAACAGAAACAAGAAAACAGATTTTAACTCACTGATAAAGCATAAGCAACTTATAAGGCAACCACGTTGTGAGACAAGGGTTAACACTGATAAAGCATAAACATACAATGCCTGAGGAAAAATAGAAAAGGGAAATACCAACAATAAAGCAACTGATTACATTAGTTTTGCCCTATTTGACATAAGCTGGTATGAATCCAAAACTCCACCAAATCAAATTAGATTACCTTGGATACAAGTTCAAAAAGTATGTGGTAGGTTACAAGTGACTGTGATCATCAAGCCAAGATTACACTCTAAAGATGGTTATCTCTAAAGAAAGGTAAGAATCCTAAACAATAAAAAAAA